>LDEF01000045.1:0-71709 GCA_001455505.1 Leptographium lundbergii
CTGCTATATAGCGCTGCCTAACAGCACCTAGCATAGCACGCCTCATACCCCTAGGGAGGTCTGGCGGTGGGCCATGGCCCACCACCCTCAGGCGAAAAACACAACATCAACATCAACATCTACACATACAAGGATGATGGATTTCACTGCACCCCAAAACTTCTTTATCGTTGGCACGTCGACGTCGAGTGGGAAGAACAAAGCAAACGCCGTATTGGCGGCATTGAATATGTCTATCTGTGTCTCGTAGGCGTGTTGGCGTTCCCTGTCTTGGCTTTCTATGTTCACAATCTCGGCACCCTCATTCTCGAGATAGTCGTAGATCTCGTCTCGGCTGGCTTCGGGGCAGTCCTTATAAGCACGGCGGTCACTTAAGCTGGTATTTGAAAGCAGAAAGTCTTCGACCTCGCGCATATGATCGTCAAGAGCATCCTGGTCAACAGAACCGTACTCGGGTCGAGACACCCCCATAAGGCATGAGAATATAGACATTGTGACCGGTGCCACTCTTGTGGTCGTCGGTAGACGTCCCGGCTGTCACGTGACTTGGCCCGCTTGCGGCTTCCGATGCGACAGAGCCATGCGGCAATACCAGACTTTAGATTTACCTCGGGCTCTTCACAAGTGCCGGCCGCTCTATATGATCGCCGCGTTTCTGTGGCACATGAATAGTCCCTTTATAACAGAGTCTCCCTTTGATTAGGCAAAAAGACAAGCCTTGATCTTAACCAATTCATCTTCAGTGCATCTCTCGTTGATACTATCCACCAAACCTCGTCATTTCAGTCAACTATCTCGCAAAGTTGACCCGGTCTTTCATCACCGTCTCTTTCAAGACGTCTGTGATGTGGTCCATCCCTGTCGAGGAATGTCACACTTGGCTGGTGCGTAAAGACGTACCGGAGCGCGTTGTTTGGAGACGTTGGCTACATGATACTGACTGGCAATATAGGACTTTATGTCTCATTTTCGCGAGTTTTGGCCTCAGCGCTTGCTATTCTTCCATCAGAAGCGCCCAGTCACATCAGATTGCTGGCCGCGTATCTCGAATATGGCCAGACATGCTAGCGACCGAATCATGCTGGAGATGCAGATCGGGTAAAGGAACCCTTTTTGTTCCCCGTCTTTTCCCTGCTGACTTGCTTCTGCACCTGCTAATATGCAGGTTTGATAGTGCGTCTGCAAAAACCCCACCTGTTGGAATCTTGCTTCTTAAACAGGAAAATGCAACTGAGCCGTCTTTGGGGCCGGCAGGACTATCTGGCGTGCCACGCAACTTCTCGTCCGTCTTCGATAGAGGAAGACTCGCCAATATTGGTCGTCCCTGTTAAAGGCCAAGTGATTGTACAACTAATTACTAAAAGTTCGCCTTCTCCAGAGCTTCCGGAGATGCCACCGGTTGTACGATAAGTTCCACCTGCGGCTTTAGCAAGCTTTAGCAGCTATCGGCCGGGTGGCCGGACACTCCTCCGTACAGAAGGAACAACCCGTAAAACCGCCCTCAGGGTCCAATAGCTGTAGGTATTTTCATTCGGTATTACCCAATCTAATTTACAATAAACTAGCCAGCCAATTCAAGCCTTATCGTACATATGCCGCATTAAATAACGTTCTTATGTAACAGTGGGGCCCGTCGCCTGGATTTCCACAGTTTTACCGCGTAGGCTAAGGTTGCACGACGTCGATTACGCCGGTGAGGCAAAAAGTTGACTACTGGTATCACAGCAAGTCGATCACGCGCCTAGGCCTGCACTTCTACCCTGTAATGTGATACTTTGTGGGCTCGGTGGGACCCTGTCCGTCTGCTTTAGCAAAAGCCCCCACGCACTAAGAGGTGCGTAATCCTATTTCGTAAGTAGTCCGGCTCTCTTTCCTCGAGTACAATCAATCTCCAGCTTTAGATGCCCGCTAGAGAAGCCAGACCACCCCAGACGAAAATCCCCAAACCACACAATGGAGTACGAGACTGCTTTATGCGAGATCATGCCTTCTAGAACATGAGAATCAGCTGGTTCTGGGCCGGCCACGGCACTGTTAACCTCTTTCGTACTGGGCCTGTGGCAAGATCAGACGCGAATCTTGGCTCGAGCGTGGACAGCCCCAACAGGGCGGTCATGCGCATTTCGTTCGTGGGTGCAGCGCGGCTCAGCCGGTGCATAATCCTTGACCGACCAGGGATGTCAGGCCGAGGGTAAGCGTGCTCAAGCTGTGCGGCAGAATGGAGGATTACGAGCACGGCGACGAGCAGCATTGAGATGTGGATGGCCAACGTCTCGGTGAAGCATAAACCGACAAGGATACAGCCGTAGTACGCCGTCAAAGCAGTCCTGGGGACGGGCATGGCCCTGCGAGGGCGCACATACATACTTCGTAGTAGTACGGAGTAAAGGCCGCCGCGGCTGCTGCAGGAACGTTCCGGCAAAGAGGGCCGCAGGATTTCAGCGACGGTCTGGGGCCATTGCGCTGCGACGAAGGGCGGCTCGGTGGCATGGGGGCATGCAGGGCGGCCTGGTAGCAGGCTAATGTCGGTGGGCATGCAGTGCCCAGAGGACTGGCCAGGCCGTCTGCTGTCATATGTCTTGCCATGCTGTCGGGAAGATTCGTTAGCACGGCCGTTTCGTCCGACGAGAGGGCGACGAGAGCGATTGACAGGGCGATCAGCAGGCGGAAGATCAGCAATGCTGTCTCGTCTGCAGGGAGCAGTCGAGCGTCGTCGATACGGGATCCTCCGGCCTGGCCGGTCAGCCCGACCAGCCTCACCAGCCTCGCCAGCCCAGGCGGCCGGGCTAGCAGCAGCCAACAGCAGCTACGGCGCTGCCGGTTCTGGCCCTCGATACCCAACAGCACGGCCAGGCAGGCCAGCAGCATCGTCGGCCCGTCTGTCGGCCAAAACGCGCCTGGTCGCCTGGCTGCAGGCGCAAGCGATAGCCCAGCGATGGCCAAGAAGGCCAAGCAGGCCAAGCAGGCCAAGCGATAGCCAAGTCGCGTGCCGGACCGAGACCACCAACAGGGAAAGGGCAGAGTACGTACACCATCTCTTAGCGGATGCGCGCTTTACGAAATGCAGAGAGCAGTGGGGCGTGGCGGGATTGGCTGTTTTATCTCACCGAGTGCAACATTCCTCGGCTTGCATCCCTCGGCGTTGCCGGGGGTAGCTTATCTCTGCCCAATGCTATGCGCGCTTCAGTAGTGTTCTTCCACTGTTGCCACCTTGACACCATCCTCTTTGCACCCATTGCCAGTAGCGCGGTCTAGCGGCCTTCGTTGCATGGCGCTAAAGCTCTTATCTTCGTTCAAGCTTCCACATCTGTCAATCTTTAGGCCGAATGCAGCTTGGCGGCGGGGATGGAGGCAATAAGCCATATCGAATGTTTGGTCAGGGCGAGGGATGTGCAGGTGCTGCTGCATTGTTATAATGCAGTTGGTCCCCCTACCGTGGACGCGTCCGTTGTTCCTGTGCCTATCCCATCAGCCTTCTCAGCTTCTTCGGTCTCATCCTCGAGAGCTTGCCCTGTCTGCATCCTCTCTTCCGACCCTTTTACTCGCAACGCGGCGCCCACGCGACGACGCTACCTGCCTCACCAGTCACGATGAGCGGAGACGGAAGCTTCGCCGAGAAGGGCGAGAAGAACGCCTCCTACGGCTCTTCTCCCCCGCTCGAAGCCGGCACTATCGATGTCCACAGTGAGGAGCCGGGCAAGCTGCACCGCAACCTCAAGGGGAGACACATGCAGATGATCGCCATGTAGGTACAATGGGATTGCACGGAATGCAGGAATGCATGAAACGGCCCTCGCTGACTCCATTCCAGTGGCGGTGCCATCGGCGCAGGTCTCTTCGTCTCAACAGCCAGTGCCTTCGTAACGGGAGGACCGGGCTCCGTGCTCGTCGGTTTTATTATTATTGGTGAGTGCAGCCGGACATTTCAGCCCCAATTGCAATTGGCAGACCAAAGCTAACCGGACGCGTTACAGGTGGCATGATGTAAGCATTCGTCAATTCGCACCCGTTTGCTATGATCTTCTAACATATTTGTCTAGATGGCTGATGATGCAAGCCCTGGCTGAGCTGTCGGTCCTGTACCCCGTCAATGGCGCGTTCACAATGTACATTTGCCGGTTCATCGACCCCTCGTGGGGATTTGCCTGCGGGTGGCAATACGGCATCAGCTGGCTGACCGTCCTGCCTTTTGAGATCTCGGCCGCCTGCAATGTAAGAATGGCAACGGCCCTAACACCGGCTAGGCCACAGCTAACGCATAAGTAGATTATCCACTACTGGAAAGATGTGGAGAATGTCAATGACTGCGCCTGGATCATTCCGTTGCTCGTTGCCCTCACCGTCATCCAGTTCTTTGGCGTCAAGGGCTACGGCGAGGTCGAGTTCGTCCTCAGTGCCATGAAGGTTGCTGCCTGCACTGGCTTCATCATCCTCGGAATCATCATCGACTGCGGTGGTGTGCCGACCGACAACAGAGGCTACATCGGTGCCAAGTACTGGTACGTGCAAAAACGAAAGTGAAAAGCGGCCAGCGTAACGCGTGCTAACCGGACGAAATCTAGGCACAACCCTGGCGCTTTCATCAACGGCTTCCAGGGCTTCTGCACCGTCTTCGTCACCGCGTCCTTCTCCTTCAGCGGAACGGAGCTGACCGGTCTCGCTGCTGCCGAGGCTGAGGACCCGAAGAAGGAAATCCCCAAGGCCACCAAGCAGGTCGTCTGGCGTATCTGCATCTTCTACATCGTCAACCTCTTCCTCATCGGCCTCATCGTACCTGCCGACTCCCCGCTGCTGAACGCTGCCGGCGCCGAGAGCCGTCACTCGCCATTCGTCGTTGCCATCCAGCTGGCCGGCATCAAGGCCCTCCCGTCCATTTTCAACGCCGTCATCCTGATTTCCGTCCTCAGCGTTGCCAACTCGTGCACTTTTGGCTCTACCCGTACCTTCCAGGCCCTGGCCGCACATGGTAAGCACCCCCCTCAACGTCCAGGCCAAACTGCCGGTGTACATCCATCTAACCACTGCGTGCAGGTATGGGCCCCAAGACCTTTGCCTACGTCGACAAGAAGGGCCGTCCCATTGTCGTCACCATACTACAGCTCCTCTTCGGATGCCTGGCGTTCATCAACCTGGACACGTCCGGCGGTGGCAACATCTTCACCTGGTTGCTGTCGCTGTCGGGTCTCTCGTCCTTCTTCATCTTTGGCAGCATTGCTGTTGCCCACATCCGCTTCCGCCGCGCTTGGGCGCTGCAGGGCCACAGCATCGAGGATCTCCCGTTCAAGGCCGCAGCCGGCGTCTGGGGCTCGTATGCCTGCGCCGTTCTCAACTTTATCTGCCTGGCGGCTCAGTTCTACGTCGCCCTCTACCCTGTCGGCGGGCCCAACCTGAATGCGACGACCTTCTTCCAGGACTACCTTGCAGGCCCCTTCCTGCTGTTCCTGTACCTCATCTGGAAGACGTGGTCGTGGTTCGCGATCCCGGAGCAGCGCCCGCTGTACGTCAAGATCAAGGACATCGACGTCTACGAGGGCATGCGCGAGGAGCAGCTGGAGCTTATCAATGCGCCAGAAGAGGAGCGGAGACTACGGAGATTGGAGGCGGCGGCGAACAAGGTCTCCGGCCCCAAGGGCTGGGCAATGCGCATCGTGGGCTCGATAATCTGATCTGTGCTCTGGTCTGTATAACCAATTCGCCATCGATAACACTTCGGTTCAAGGGCAGATCGAGAGTAGCGCAAAATTTCTGTTTTATCGGGGCAGGGTGTAGGAGAAATGGAGAAAGTACATTATTTGTTCTGCATACATACAATACCAAATCGTTTATCTATTCAAACACTTTTGCTGCGTCAGATTATTAATCCCTTGTCCGACGATGGCAAAGATTTTGGGACGTGTTCCGAAGCCACTTCCCACCAGTGGCAAAGTTGAGAACCCACATCTTCATCCATCATGGTCAATCGATTTTTGTGACTAATTTGGGATTTGAGAATTCTTCCTAGCGGCACAACTGGGGTTGCAATCAACAAAGGTACTGTCATTTCTCCGTATGTAAAGGCTTTACGAATGTCCTGCAGAAGTCCTCTACGCTTTCGTTTGCCCCATCCCTCACTTTTATTTGCCTCGTCTCTTCGTGATGTCCGTGTTACTATATAGCTTTACGTAGTGCAGCAGGCGACACGTCACCAACAGAGCCCACATCCAACATCACGTGATCGACACCTGCCGACATATCCGCTCTGCACGTCATCCCATCTGCCCGTGCCTCTGCGAGCCCACATCACGCGCGTCATGCCTGTCGCCGGCGTCTACGTTGCCCCGTCGGGCCAGAAGACGGTGGTGCCACTGGAGAACAACCCGGACGTGTTCACGGCGCTGCTGCACGATCTCAGCGGCCCGACGACGAAGAGCCTGCGCTTCCACGACGTCTACAGCGTCGACGATGCCGCCCTGCTGGCGCTGGTGCCGCGGCCGGTGCTGGCGCTCGTGCTGATCAGCCCGCCGGGGCCGTTCCGTGCCGTTCGCGCGACCGATGGGCGCCCGCCGTCCGTCTCCGAGGCCGCCCTGACGTACGGGAGCGGCACCGACGAGGAGCCCGTCCTCTGGTTCCGCCAGACCATTGGTCACGCCTGCGGGCTCATGGCGCTCATCCACGCCGCCGCCAACAGCCCGGCAGCCCGCGATCGGCTGCAGCCCGGCTCGCTGCTTGACCGCCTGCTGCGCCTGGCCGCTCCACTGGCGCCGGCCGCCCGCGCCGCCCTCCTCTACGACAGCGCCGAGCTCGAGGAGGCACACATGCGCGCCGCCGTACGCGGTGACTCGGCCGCCCCCCGCGCTGCCGACCCCTGCGCGCTGCACTTTGTCGCGTTTGTGCGCGGCCGCGACGGCCACCTCTGGGAGCTCGAGGGCTCGTCCGACGGGCCCATCGACCGCGGCCCGCTGCCGGAAGACGGCACCAGAAACGGTGGCGGCTACGGAAACGATTTGCTCTGCAAGGAGGCCCTCGCGCTCGGCGTCGGCCGCTTTCTCGCCGCTGCTGAAGGCGATGTCGCGTTTAGCATCATTGCGCTTACGTCAGCATCTGACGATGCCCAGAATGGATCATGAGAGCGGGCTATGCCTGCTTTGCACGTGCCGGTGACCGCCTGTTCTTTGTGTCTACGAATACTCGTGTGTCGGGGCCTGGAAAGTTTTTCGAACATCGCTGATTGTATGTCTGCGATACGAGTACGACTATGGGATAGCAGCCGTCTGATCTGTCGTCTTCTCCGTGCCTCTCATACTTACATTTGCCCAACCTGGTCAAGCGTTATGTAATAGTGCAAAAGGGTTCTCCCGCCCAGCAGATCTGGCCCACTTAACAAGGATCCCCTTCCAAGGTCCTTACAAGGCCCTTACAAGGGTTACCCTGACACCGATCTCGGTGGTATCGCCCGGCTTTACTCCAAAGTAACGTATTGATGACTGTGGCGCCGTTCAGCCCAGAGTCGGTGTCAATGGTGATTCCCATCTTCATAGCTTCCGGTACGAGAGTAGTTGGGCCCCGCAGCCAATACAACGCATTCCTTGACCAGCACCTTCCATATGTGGACGTTGACGCCAGGATCGAATTTTCCATGTCAGTGGATACAATGCTAGTATCTGAGATTGTGTCTGGCCATTTCGATGACGCCCTCGGCCATCTTCGACCCCCTGACGGCGTCCTGTATGGACTGAACCATGCGGTCCAAGTCTTTTGGGGCTCAGTTTGCTCAAAGACTTCGGTACGAACGACGGTGCGGCAATTTGAAACTAGCAATGTGTTCTTTTCCAGCCAAAACCAACTCCGAAATTCTTTCGGTAATCTTCAGCATCTCGTCTAGACTGGCCTCGATGGGTAGTCCCGGGTAGAGTTGTTCGAGCAAGACGTGGCAGATGTTGTTCTAGGCTACGGGTAGAAGTCTCTCAGTTCCCGAAGTGAACCCAAGCTTATTAAGCATCAACGAGAACTCGACCAGATAAAATTCACCCAGCCCGGCGAGCCACATGGCCTTGGAAAATCCAGCTTGGGTGATAGGTCCACCGCTTGTTGCTGACATACGACGGCTTCCTTTAGTGTTTCTAGCAAATCCCCTCGAATGTATTCTGGAAGCATGCTCCTAGGTTGTCTAGGATTACTTCACGCCTGCGAGTTCTTCCTTTATCTTCTTCTGGACTTGTGTGTTATTTTAGAGCACCCAGAAAAAGTCTATTCTTCTCGAGCAATATAGTACCACAGCATCAATAGCATGGCACGCCATATACCCGAATCGTAGGGTTTGGGTCACTGCTTTCGGACCTCCCACCGGCAGGCCATGCGCCTTATTTAACCAACATCGTCATCAACTCTTCTCGGCCGTCTTGTGTAGAGAGCTCGCATTTCCAGTCAACTTTGTATGAGCTTCCAGTACGGTGCTGAGGATGTCCAGTGACTGTGCCCGAATTTTTCCGTCGCTAGTAGTGGTACGGGAAGCTTGCTGCAATGCGTCTATTGCTTTTTCCAGGTCTGCCGGATGGCCAAGGGCATGGTAGCGGGAAAACTGCGCTATTCCCAGGCTGAACATGGGGACCTCTCTACCGTCTTCACCCTCGGGGGAGAGGGCAAGCGTGTCTTGAAAGGCTTGGATGCCCCTGTCCAGGTCCCCGATGCTTCCTGTGCTGTCAAACAGCTTTTGGAACGCGTTTCCTAGCCGGGTTAGGTACGCAACCTTCAAGGAGGTGTCCGTGGCATCCATCTGAACGATTTCCCGGATCGCGGCTTCTAGGCTTCGAAGATCTATTTCTGCGGTTGTCTTCTCAAACCTTTCGTAAGCGGCACCGGCCAACTCCGAGAGAAAAAACGCTCGCGTCATATCCGTGGTCGGGGTGTGGGCCACAGCTTGCCCGAACGCGAGGACCGCGGAATCAAGATCTTCCAGGGCAGCCGGGTTGTGCTGAAACTTCCATAAGAGTGCGTTCCCGAGATTGTTTAGGTAGGTAGCCTTCAACGGGTCGTATTCGTTTATCAGCCGAGCAGCGGCGCTGAACAAGGCTGCCATGGCATCGGCGTCTCTCAGATCCTCGGCGCTACCTGCTCCACAAGAAAGGTCTTCGTCTCGGTATGCGAGCCGTGTCTTCAATGCAACGGCAAGGTCTGTCCAGGCGGTGATTCTTTGACCATCCTCGTCTTTATCGCTCACAAGATGGAGGACCTGGCTATGGACTTCAATGGCAGTGTTGATTTCATCTATGGAGCCTGTCCATCTGTATTTTGCTACCAGCGCCAGGGCAAAGTCCCGGAGGCGATGCATCTTATCCCAGCGGTCGGCGTCCGCAGTTGCGTCAGCAGCTCGTTTGAGAAGCTCGATTGCTTTGTCCATTTTTTCAGGCAGGGTTAGGTGAGAGAAGTGTCTCGCAAGGGCTTCAGGACTGAGACCAAGATCTGTAATATCTGGTGCTGTGCTTGAGGTCGTATCTGAAGCGATGGAGATTTGGGTTCCCTCTTCCGTCCCGGCGAGATTACGATTCTTCGACTCCTTGCGAAAGATCCAAAGCAGATCATTTCCAGCTTTGTTTAGGGCGTCTGCTCGGCGACCATCCTCCGACGATGGATTGGAGTCTTTCTGATCGATGATGGCGATGATATCGCTAGCATTTAGCCACTCGTCGGGGTCCCTGCCGTCGCCTTGGGTCGTAAGACGACCTTGGTCCACCGTTGGAGGGGGGGACATGTTGGGCAAGCCCTTATCAATGTGAGGAGTCAAAAAAAATTCGCAGTGTGTTGAGTAGGAGTGGAAGAAAATAACTGAGTCAATATTCGGGGAAAAAAAGGGTTTCGGATGAGCTGTTGGACCTCCAAACAGAAGGTGCGACGACGCGTTTTATACGGGGGTGTATAGAGGGGTAAATCTACCCCTCCGTCTCCCAGAGGAACTCAAACTTCGAAAAAAAGATCAAGCAAGGTTTTCCCACCGATTCTGCTCTTTTTCCGTCTCCTTCAAAGCCTTGGCCAGCGTATTCGGTGGGGGTCGATCTCCCCAAACGGCGGTGGGGGAGTGCGGCTGGGCCGATATCCCATACAAGGGTGCAAACCCTGGTGTTTATCATTCCTGGCCTGTGCCAATACGCAATACGATGACACGAGTACGCATATTCCCAGGCCAAGGTGGAGTTTAATCTCGAGCCTAGCTGCTCTTCACAGACTGTTGTGGTGGTTAAGGTTTCTACGCTAATATGGACTGTTATAGGCCGCACTCTTTCATACGTCTTACGTATCTTACATCGAATCTTGAGCACCGGGTGTTGGATAGCGGAGAATTAGGCTTCCCACTACACAAGCCCTGCCTAAATATATGGCGGAAACAGTCGGTTGCAAAAGGTCCGGACCGCCTAGTTAATGTGCCAAAACCCAAAATAGAGCCTATGGGTCTTGATCTCTAAACTCTGGCCCTGCTGGTATCGCAAGCTTCAGGTCAATATATTCAAGAGAAAGACCATGAATACGACCTCGCTGCAGGTGCTGCTATTAGCGGACTGAAGACGAGACACGCTTCGGGGAATTGCCAGTCCAGATCGACGATATTAATCTCAACACAACCCACTCTTCTAGCCTTCTGTTCATCTGAACATGAGAGACTTCTTCCTATTCACGGGTGGTACGCACATTAAGTGTCCTGCAATTCCGAGCCACACGGTCCAGGTACAATGGTCATCCCCGAAAGAACGACTCGCCTAGCCGCAATACAAACTTCAAGTAAAGGATCATGTAAACCCAAGACTCCCTTTTTTTCGCAGGTTCAAAATTTGTCTTCAGCCCCATCGACTAGACGAACCAATAGTAGCCTCGGTTCATAAGGGCGGACTTCGACGCCACTGAAAAGCACAACCCGAAATACTACCGGTTTCCCAACCAAAATAAGATGAGTGATCAATGCATAACCTGCCGGACGATGCCGATGTCGGCCCCTTGCGGCATGGGACAAGGTATCTTACTGGCAATGTACCCAGCTCTCTACACGCGCTCCTGGATCTACTAGAGCACACCCTGTCGCCCCGTATCCTGCATTTTATCGCCGCCGGCGTCTACTGGGAGTATGGAGATTGATTACCTAATATATTGTTCCTTCCCCCCCACGATTTTGAATACGGCTACGGAGTACGGAGTACAAGCCCCGTATTTCATATACGGAGTACGGAGAACGAATTAGCACATACTCCGTATCCACCTTTAGAACCATCTTTACCCATCTTTCCACTTTTGCATGGCCCAAGGCGTAACGTTAATCGGACTGTCTCTACTCTAAATTAAGATACCTACGAAATTTTTTGTTGTAAGATACCGAAAGTCAGCAATTCCGTCTCATTTCCGGTTGTGGGCCTTGATGATGATGTGCCACATTGTAACATTATGAAATACTTCGTAGAGCTTCTGAGTTGATGGCCAGAGCCGGGCCAATGGATCCTAAACGTGCCGTTACAGGGATGTTGAGACTGTATCGGCTGCAGAGTAATACGATGCCGTCTAAGGACGAGGACATACCAGCAAAGAAAGACAAGAACAAATTTTCATTAGATGAAACAGTACTCTACAGGCATTCAAAAAGATTGCGCATGCCGCAAACGGTGCAGGCACATCAGCCGCATATGCCTTGCAGTACGTGATTGTGGTTATCTCGCCGTACCGATCTTGTCCTTCTGCCTACAAGACACGGACCGCTTTATGTCTCTGTGCCGTGTTCGCCTTGACTCGTCGGCGCTCGTGTGTTTCTCGCACAACCGCAGCACCGACGACAACCGGCTCTTGGGCCAGCTGTACAATACGGGCGCTTGCGCCCATACCAACATCCCGACTACGCCAGCCCTGTGTAACTGAACAGAGGACACCCTACTGCCCCGAATACTCCGTAATACGACTACTACAGTTTCGGGTTAGTGCTGCTATAGATTAGCCTCTAGTGGTCTGTGCACTGCCGTACAGGATGTCGCTGCCGGGCGACCGGGACGTGCTGCGTCAGTGGCTTCAAAGACCTGTGTGCTAAAGCTAGAGGGCACCATGGGCGAAACGTACGCGCGCGCCATCGAGACGTGCCTGTTGGGACACTCAGCGACGAGGACGACACAACGGTAGACAACAGATTTAGCAATTTTGTGAGGAGAGAAGGGAGATTCCGGGCACTTCGGACTTGTATTCCTACTTGTGTATACGTAAACTGTAACTTACTCGCTTTTAAAACTATATATCGATGAACTACTCCGTAGCACGATTTATTCGCTAACTACGGAGTACTCTGTAGCCTAATCAAAATGGTACTATTTAGCCTTTGGCACCGCCTGCTAGCCAGGTACAAGGACTAAAAATAAGGGGGTGGGAGATTAGTTTAAAAGGGCCACGTACTTTTTGCGTGAGGTGGCAGGGCTACGATTCTTTAAATATTTTAAATGTCTCAATCCGGACTTCCTTAAGCAGGTAAAACTTTGCTTCAAAGCGGTTTTAGGAAAGGTCTACTGTACTCCGTAGTATCAGTTCTTTCCTTTGTACGAGTATAACGTAGCAGACACTGTCTTTATACTGTACCTTTGCTGACGAAGCACTGTTTAGTTTCTGACGCAGCTTTTCTTACCAGTAAATCTGTACTGAGTACTCCGTACGCAGTATTAATCCGTAGACAGGCTGTATTTATTACCAGTGGGACGGGTTCAACCAGAGACTGAGTCTAGGGTTTTATCTCCCTCCTTCCGCCTTTTCAATCAACAAGCAACAATAAAACCAATCCTTATTCCACGAGCGCTTTCTCGGTCTCAATTTAAAATCGCCGAGTCCTCATCGTGGGAGGTCTATTTCAGCGCTAGTCGAGTAAGCTTATAGCTTACACCATGGACAAGATAAAACACGACATGGAGCACCACGACAAAGTCAAATCTTCGAAATCCGACTTAGTCACGGTCACAATTACAGAGCTTGGGGTGTCTGCGCTTGATGACAGTATCGCCTCAACACTCGTAACTGAAGATAACGGCTGCTCTGAGCAAGAAATAACCGTCAAGGAAGGTTATGCTATGGCTGAGGACCAGAGTCTCGCAAATGTATCGCACGCGACACCAGGACACAGAGATGAATCACTGGACATAAAATGCCAGAAAAACTCTGTGAGATCTCTCACCCTCCCCTACCATGGTTTGTATCTATATTCTTACCGAATAGTTTAAAGACACGGAGTATGATGGACAGCAATCAGCATGTGATAATGCCAACGACCAAGGCCTAGCACAGAAGTTCAACAATGTTGTTGACAACCGGGTAAAGAAAAGAAAATTTGTTCCAGGCTTTACGATTGTGGGGAACGTGGAACAGTGGAAGGAGGAAAATGACGACTTTGTGTTTGACAAGACCAAGATCATCATTCGACAGGACGATGGCGAAGGTTTCCTCATGGCCACAACAAAGGCAAGGGGGAAAAAACTAAAAGGGCTGGATCTCGATACTCTCGAGCGCGTTTGGATACCTCTAGAGGACTTCTGTCCGGAGTCTGAAGATGACCTGACTCACTTTTCCGATGATGTCTATGTGAAGAGGCCTAAGCTTCTGCCTTGGGAGCCAGGAATGGACAACAGTAGCATTGCCGCCCTTGTCTTGCAGGAAGCCAAAGTGTGTGAGATTCTCAGGAGCAACCCACACCCGAACATCGCACAATACCGCGGATGCATCGTCCGGGATGGCAGGATTACCAGCCTTTGCAACACAAAGTACGAGAACGACCTCACGGGTTGGCTTGTAATGAACACACCCACCGAGGAGCAAAAGCGAGACTGTCTCAAGGCCATCGCAGACAGTGTTCGACACCTTCACAGCCTCGGACTTGTACACAACGACATTAACCCGTCCAACATCATGGTAGACAATGGCGAGCCTATCCTGATCGATTTTGATTCTACGAGAGCCATTGGAGAGCCACTGGGTGATAAAGCTGGAACTTTTGAATGGGGGTTGGAAGGGACGAAATTCGCAAACCCGGAGAATGATTTCTACGGACTGAAGAGGATACAGGAGGTGACCTTTGGATTCAAATCACTCGATGGTAATGAGGAGGACGAATGAATAGCAGAGATTGTCCGATTGTGCTAACTGTATTATGACGCACGCAAGACACCAGGCATGTCTACCAAGCATGCGTCCAAGAGAGCCATAGCCAAGTTCGACTGATTTTTAGCAGGAGACAACTGCTTCAATCATTACTATTTTCCTTCTCAACACCCTTGTCATCCTCAACACTCTTCTCAGCCTTCTTTTATTCGTTGATCCAAGTGCTTTATAACATTAGGCGTTTGTTACTCTTATTGAAACGTGGTGAATAATATAGGCTAGGTTTACTCGGGCGGTTCATACACCGATGAATACTTGCAATCGTTTTCCAGGCAGTTTGTTCTCCACCTGTAACGAGTGCCATTGCTTCGTTTCCCTGTTTTCCAATCACAACGATCAACAAGGGCAACGAAATCGACTGCGGCCATTGTGAATCCTGAATGGTGTCGACAGAAGTTATATTGCTGGGCTTTATGTTATGGCGTAGCGATTATATTGCTGAAATACAAAAGCATCGGGGAGAGAGGAGAGAGGGCATGGTACTCTCTTAAATGCCCCTCTCTCTGACGCGTCCCAAATGGCCTGTTGGAACGCATGCTACGACGCCGGCACGGGATACTTTTCTCCAATGGTGAGGCTAGATGCTTTGGCATTATCGAAAGGTGCACAACTGCCGAAAACAGGGCGGCCAATTGCTCAGATCCTATTGACGGCAATGACTTTCCCATATTCAAACTTTGAAGACGGAAGATGGCTGTCAACAGCTTGGCACAATGTCACCACTTCTTTTTTACCCACGCCTCTAGTTGGTGGAAGCGGCCGCACGGGCATAAGGAGATGGTAGAGTTCTGGCCCCGTGTTTGATATTAGGCACACACGCAGGGTAAGCTGACGGTGGTGAAGGAGAAACTGACATGTTGTTCCTTTAGCCTTCTTAGCTACTCGCACCCCCCGCCCTATCTATTGGATTCTGTATGCCTAGTAAGTATGTGTGTATTGCTGTGGTTGGTACTTCCAAGCTATACTGACGTGCATAGAATACGGTATGTAAGTTGTAGGTTAAGGCATCCTACGCTATGCGGTATATGCGGTTCTTCTTATATGAGACAAACCTTGTGCCTCGCGTATTTTAGCCTATTTTGTTTGATACGCGCCTTTACACTTTCCGTGTCTATTAAAATATGCTTACATGGCGTTGAGAGACCGGAGCTACTCTTTTGACGTAAGTAGCCGCAGCGGCAAGGTCCTAGACATCAATGGACGTCAAAATCAAGGCGCTCAAACAGCGTGGACAACTAGTGCGAGGTCATGCGGCAGCACTCACATCTCACAGAAAGAATATATTATTCACGGCTTAGATTGGGTCACCCTGTACCTTGGGCTGGCGATAGGATGAAGGACCTCTGGTATTGAAAGGTTTCCTACACAGATGAGATCAAATAGAGATGGGGGATGCTATTGCAGTCCCGTACGTGATTTTGTCAGTTTCAACTCCATTTCAATACACCCATTTGTCTATTGGAAGCGTAACACAGGTATAGGAAGCTACCGTCACTTTCAAAATGCTCACCCCCCTCCAAAAAGGACTTTACCCCTTCAGCGCGCCGCTACGCCAGACGGGCTGTCTGTGGTCGCATTCCCCTTCTTGGGCAGCTGAGTCGCAGTCTGGACCGTACTCGAGGAGTATAAATGTCCGTTTCCTCATTTCCCACCTTTCCATCCACGTCGCTTTCATTTATTCCCGAGGTTGCTTCGTCGCGAAGTACATCATGTCTACTACAAAAAAAGCCCGGCCGCTGTTATCACCATGAGTATCGGCCCGGAGCCACACGAGTCAGTACTTTACTACGTGATGAAATAAACGTGTAAGCTGCTCTGGGAAATGACCGGAAAGGTGCGGAGAAACGTAAATGAGAAAGTCAATGCATAATTACGGCCAATCGGCCATTCTATAGTGTGGATGTACATTCAAGATCAAAATATCATTCTCAGACAGGCAATGCAGTGTCTGTACGGGTTTATCCAATCGTCGTGATTTGATTAGTCACAGACTATGTTTTTTGCCACACGCTTGCTTGAATGTATACTCCGTACTCTGTACTCCGTATGCAGTAAAATAGTGGCCACTATGAAGCAGGCTGTCCGGCTTAACAGCGATCAGTTCACCAAGAAGACGGGCCACTTGCGAGCCATGACCGGTCTTTTCCGGACACGTCACTATTCAGTCTGGTTCGAGTAGGGCTGCAGCCGTCGAGAGGTTGAATAGCTAATAAAACGTTCTAATTCTTGGCAGATAACAAGAAGCTAAGGAGCGAGAGACCAGGATGCTCTTAAGGAACTGATTCGCTGGCTTAGCTCTCAGAAATCGTTACAGTACTTCATTAACCGGTAAAGCTTATTTAAAATACCATTAACTCGATTGTCATTGCAGCAAACCCCTAGGATGGCGGAAGACAAGCGTAAACAGACAGAGTCTCCTCGGCATTTGGCCTTGGCAGAATAACTGCGGCCATCGGGCAGCCTATTCGCTCCGCAAGCTGAAAAATGCCAAGCCATTAGTACAACTGGTCATAGGAGCCCTCCGACGCGTAAATATATAAACGCGGCCCCCTTTTTTTAGGTCGCAAATCAATTTTACCGCTTTCACTTCTCCGTTCGCGCAAAGCACCGCCAACTGAAACATGGCGCCAATTGACTCAGAACCACCCCGTGCACACTCGATGGAGGCCCAGAAGGCCGAGGTGGTCGCGCTGCAGGTGCCTATCTCGAAGCAGCCGGTATGGACAGCCAGAATAAACGGATTCGAGGACTGCGATGTACTAACGATGGACCAGACGGCCGAGCCACGGCCTGCAGCCAAGATTGAAAACAATGACGTTAACCTGCGCGGTGGCCGCATGGACGTTGGCTGCAGCTTCTGCCATAACACATGCACGTTCCGGAAAGGGTGCTGCTAGTGGTAGAGCGGAGAGGGTGTCCGGTACGATAGTAGGAGTGTTCCTTATTGCCAGAAGGTTGGCCAAAGTTATACCAATATCCCGTTCTTCTTTCTGCTGCTATTAATAATGGATTTTTTTTTAAATCGGTAGTGAACCAGGAAAGCAAGGCTATCACGGAGTATCCGCACAGGAGTCTTGATAACGATAGTTTTGAGTCTTGTTCGGCCGCGTAAATGCACCAAACAGTTTCTTTTTCTTTTTCTCTCATTTTCTTCTTCACTGCTTTCTTATACGAAGTACGGAGCACGAGTTTTGCTCTATACAGCCGAGGCAGACCGGCTTCTGCTGGAAAAAGACTTCAAAGAAGATAATGTACGACCGTCTTGCGAGCTGGTCAGGCTGCTGACACATGTGCTACGACGTTGAAGAGGACCTGGAACACGTTCGGATTGCTTCCGCTAGAGCCGTTTATGACCGTCGGTGGCTGCGCGGCTGCGCTCTCGAGACTGTATGGTGATAATATTCGTATACATCGTATACAACTAGGCCGAATGCAGCAATCGGGAAGACGAGAAGCATGAGCAGATGAGCATGAGCAGACAGAACTCGGCCTGGAACCACTCTCGGAGGTTTGCCTGCGTACAACATCACGTGGCCAGGCCATACGAAAACTATATACCGATCTTAACCAGTTCGGACGTCTGATCGACAGGTCAGCTGGGTTGGACCTGAAACGATGCACGGAGCCTAATAAGCGCTAGTGGGTCCTGATAGGTCCTTAAACCCCCTAATGAGACCCTCTTTTCTGGACAGTTCCAAGGGCTTTGCTGCTTCCCCTCCATTCCGCCCAACAACGGATAACAACAAAAACAAAAAGGCCAGCGAGCCGGAACGATTGCTGCCACCGCCAAAGCACCACGACACCGCAACTCCACGACACCGAAACGCCAGAATCCGATATAGCCGGCAGCCCGACAGACACGACCGACATGGCAACGCCCACAGTCTATTCCATCGACCCGGCCCTGTACATCTACACGTCGCTGACGGCCGGGTCCTCGCACATCGTCACCGCCACGTCGCGGCTCGAGACGATCCTGCGGGCGAACCAGGTGCCCTTCAAGGCCGTCGACCTTGCCACGGACCAGAAGGCCCGCATGCTATGGGGGCGTCGTTCCGGCAAGGATGAGAGCGGACGCGTGCGGAAGCTGCCGGGCCTCGTGCAATCGGGGCTTGTTGTAGGGGTGCGTTTGTTCTTGTTTTTTTCTTGGTTCTTGGCTTAGTTGGACCCTTGAGTCCTTATCGTTGCTGACCGCCGCCTGATGGCTGCAGGACATTACCGAGGTCGAGGACTGGAACGAGTACGGCGAGCTCAAGGACCACGTGACGCTGTACTGGGACGAGTTTACGCAGCCGCCCATCAGCGAGAAGCCGCCGCCGCCGGCGCCGAGGCCGACGCGGAAGCCGGTGGTGAAGCCGGCCGCGGCACCGTCGTCGGCCCCGGCGGCGCCTCCGGGCGTGGCGAGCGTGAAGACGGACGAAGACGAAGTGGTGGTGGACGAGGCCGTCGCGGCAGGAAAGGCCAAGGCGGCGTCGGCGGCTGCGGCGGCGGCCAAGGCAACGGCTGCCCGGATGGCTGCTGCCCGGACGTCTGCTGCGCGGGCGGCCGTGGCGAAGACGGCGGCGGCGTCGGAAGAAGCATCGGCGTCGACGACAATGAGCCTGCCGATCCGCAGCATCAGCGACGCGAAGGCGGCAGCCGAGAAGGAGGAGAAGGAGGAGAAGGAGGAGAAGGAGAAGGAGGACAAGAAGGAGAGCGAGCCGGAGGAAGCGGACGAAAGCAAGGCAGACAAGAATACCGGAAAGGAAGCGGCGAAAGAAGACGACGAAGAAAGCGAGGAGGACGAGGCCCACAAGTCGGCACCGGCCACCAAGACGCAAAAGGCCAAGGAGGCCGAGTCGGAGGACGAGAGCGAGGACGGCCAGGAGGAGAGCGACGCGGCCGAAGAGAGCGACGGGGACGACGCGACGACAAACAAGGCCGGCCCGGCAGAGAAGGCGACGGCGACGGCGACGACGGGCGAAAAGGGCGCCGAGGAGGACGAAGCCAAGCCGAACGAGAAGGAGGGCGAGGAAAAGGAGGTGGAAAAAAAAAAGGCAAAAATTTTGCAGAAGGACAAGGGCAAGGTGGAGAGGGAGGTCAAGAAGGGGGACCGAAAGGCCCCGGAAAAGAAGGTGTGTTTGAGTACAAGAGAGACGTCAAGGGACAAGGCCAAGGAGACGGCCAAGGAGGCGGCCAAGGAGACGGTGAAGGCGAAGGCGAAAGTCCGTACCGGAACAGCCACTACGGCCACGGCTGCTTCTGCAGCTAGGGCCAAGGAGGCCAAGGAGAAGCTCAAGGAGAAGGAACGGGAACGGGAGAAGGCCAAGGCCAAGGTGGCGGCAGCCAAGGCCAAGGCGGCGGCCAAGGCGGCGGCCATGGTGAAGCCGACCAAGAAATAATGTGAGAGTAATGTGAGATGGTAGTTTGAGCGTTGTAATAGTATACCTAATTGAGTGTTTGAGTTGGTAGTGATTTGTGCTTCTTCTGATCACCCGTTTCCTGTTCTCATCGCCTGTGTTCTCTGCTAATCTCCATCTCTCTTCTCTCCTGTTCTCATCTGTCATCTCTCCTTTCTTCACAATCCCTCCTCTCATATTCTCCCTCTTCTCTTTCCTTCTCTCTCATGTTCTCCCTCTCTTCTCCCTCTCTTCTCCCCTCCTCCCCCCCTCATCCATACAACTCCTCGTCGTCGCTCGCGTGCTGCTCCTGAAACGACGCCACCGCCTTGCCCTTGCCCTTGGCTGTCCGGCCATTCGCCCCGCCATCGTCTCCGCTGCCGGCTCCCTCGCCCGTCCTCTCGATGCCGTCCTCTCGGTCGTCCACCTCGTCCTCCTCCTCGCCCTCGGTCGCCACGGCCTTGCCCTTGCCCTTATCCCGGACCGATCGCGGCCTGCGTCCCTGGGCTGCCGGTGGCAGAGGCACGCCCGGCTCCTTCTTCCGCGTCCCCTCAAAGGTGGCGCGCACGCGCTCATAGTGGGCCAGCTCGCCGGCGCTGATGCTCGGCACCAGCTCCTGGTTGGCCTCGGCAAAGTCCTGCTCCGTCACCACCACGGCCACGTCCTCGGCCGTGGCGTAGTGGTCAAAGTAGTATGCCGTCGACATGGGCGTCGCGCGCGTGCGGCTGAGGGCGGCAATCTTGGCGTCGACCTGCGTGGCCGAGCGCGTGACCGCCTTGAGCATCGCGTCGCTGCAGAGGGCGTAAAAGTCGGCGCCCGTGTAGGTGAAGGGCAGGGTCTGGGCCACGGCGCGCAGCGAGACCGTAGGGTGGAGGGTGAATCTGGGGATTAGCTGGCGGTTCATTCAATATCACCAAATCATCACCACAACACCTCCACATCATCACAACACCTCCACATCATCACAACACCTCCACATCATCACAACACCCTTACTCACTTTCTCGTCAGCGCCTCCAAAATTCGCAGCTGCTTCTCGTGCGTGTCCGACACGCCCAGATACAGCATAGTGTCGAACCGTCCGGGCCGCAGCAGCGCCTGGTCCAGCAGGTCCGGCCGGTTCGTGGCGCCAATCACAAAGACACCGCTTCCGGGCGCCTCGTCCTCGTCCTTGTCGTCCTTGTCGCCACCACCGCCCCCGCTGCTCCCCCCCGACATGCCGTCCAGCTCGGCCAGCAGCTGCGACACGATCCGGTCCATGACGCCGCCGCTGTCGCCCTGGTTCCCGCGCTTGGGCGCGACCGAGTCGAGCTCGTCAAAGAAGACGACGCACGGCCGGGCGTCGCGCGCCCGCTGGAACACCCGGCGCACGTTCGCCTCCGACTCGCCAATGTACATGTTGAGCAGCTCCGGGCCCTTGACGCTGAAAAAGTTGAGGCTGTACTCGGTCGCAATGGCCTTGGCCAGCAGCGTCTTGCCGGTGCCCGGCGGCCCGTAGAACAGGATGCCCGACCGCTTCTTCATCCCGCGGGCAAACAGCTCCGGCCGCTCCAGCGGCAGCTGGATCGTCTCCGTCACCACGTCCTTGACATTGTCCAGCCCGCCGACGTCGTCCCACGTCACGTTGGGGATCTTGGGCGCCCCGATCGCGTCGGCAAAGTTCTTGCGCGCCGCCTCCACTGCTGCCTCCCAGTCTGCCTTTGTGAGGCCGCGCACGGCCGCGCCGCCGGCCACGAGCACGTCCCGGAGACAGAGGGGGGTTGTCGGGGATGCCGTCTCGCTCTCCCCCACCCCAACCAGCCCCTCCAGCCGCCCCCGACGACAGACCAGCGCCCGCTCCACCACGTCCACCAGGTCGCCGGCCACCAGTGCCGCCGTCTTCAGCGCCACGCTGCCGAGGTCCACGTCCGGGTCCAGCACGATCGCCCGCTCCTGCACGATGCCGCGCAGGATCGCCTCGCGCTCCGTCTCGTCCGGCGCCCGCATCTCCATCTCGTGCGTGAACAGGCTGCGGACCCCGTCCGGGATCTTGTCTGGTTCCGTCGTCGTCGCCACCACCACCCGTGCCGACTCCAGCACCTCCCGCATCGACGACACCATCCGGTCTGCCGTCAGCGCCTCCATGTGCCGGATCACGAGCGCGCAGCAGTCCGGCCCGCAGCTCATCGCCAGGCCGGCCCGCGCCTTCAGCACGCCCTCCGTCTTCGCGTCGCTGCCGCCGGCTCCTGCGCCCGCCTCGTGCAGCATGTCGTAGCCGTCCACCGTGTAGGCGTGCAGGCCCATGTCCGCACACGCCTCCCGCACCGCCGTCGCCTTGCCGATCTGCCGCTGCGTCGACACCACCAGGATCGCCACCGCCGGCATCTGCAGCCGCTGGGCTCGTCGGCTCGTCGCCGCCGCCATCAGCTCGCCCAGCTGCCGCCGCAGCGGCGACACCCGTCCGCGCAGAGGCTCCACCATTGCCGCCGCCCCGTTCGCTCCGCCCATCGACGGCCGCAGCCCGAGGTAGTACGGCCAGTTGTTGTCTCGCGTTCCCGGCACCCGGCTCGCCGTCGTGCCCGACTGCTCCAGGTGGGCCGTCGCAATGTCCACGCACGCCACCGTCGAGCCCCAGATGCTCTCCTCGTCGGCCGTCGTGGTCGCTGTCGCCAGTCCCGACGGTGTCTGCGTCTGCGTCTGCGCCTGTGGCTGCACGTGACTGACCTTGAACCACGCCACCTCGTCGGCCTGGAGGCCTGGCTTGCCGCCGGCTCCGGCGCCCGTCAGCGAGAGGATGTCGCCGACTGCTACTGCCTCTGTCGTTGCGAGCATATCGTTCATCGTGCGGCCCAGCTGTGCGTCGATCGGGATGGCAATGTAGTCTCCCGTCTTGACCACCCGCAGCTTCTTCTCAAAGTGCCCCTTGAGCCCGGCCACCACGGCCGCCTGCACCGACTTTTGGATCGGCACCGGCGTCCGTACCTGCTGGATCACCACCTTTTGCGCAAACGGCGGCTGGGCTGCCGCTGCCTGCTTGGCCGTCGTCGTCGCCCGTCCGTGCCGCAGCGGCTGGGCTCCCTTGAGCGGCGAGAGCCGCACGTACGGCGTGCCGTGCATGTTGGCCAGCAGAATCGGCGACGCATACGCAATCGGGCTCGACGGCCGCTGGATCTGCGACTCGAAAAACGACAGCCGCCGTCCGCCTTCGTGCTTGGAGCTGGGGATCCGTGTCACCGGCCGCGGCGCATAGCCCTCGGGCAGCCCAAACACCCGCACCGGCCGCCAGTCCGGCTCGTCGTCATCGTCGTCGTCGTCGCCGCCGTCATCACCCGCCCGCGGCCCTCCGAAGCTGCCCAGCGCAAACCGCCCGAACCCGTTCAGCGGCGGCTCCTCGGCCTCCTCCAGCCGCACCCAGTCGCCCGAGAAGCAGCCGATGCGGGTCAGGTTGTTGACGTCCACGTACACGCGTGCCTCCTCGTCGTCCTCGCTCGCCGGCGTCGGGTGCAGCAGCTCCGTCGGGATAGCCGCCATCAGCCCCTGTGCCTTGAAGAGCCGACCCCGCGGTCGGTCCGGACGTGCCGTCGTCGCCGTGAAGCTCGAAAACACCGATCCGGGCGTGGAGATGCCGTTTGTCCGCCGGCCACGGCCCAGCGTCATGGGCGAGCCCGGCTGCAGCGTCGACACGCCGCTGGCCATGGTCGGCGGAAGCGTCGGCGCCTGCAGCGAGATCATGTCCTCCATCGAGTCGTCCGACAGCTCGTCCTCGTCGTGCTCGCCCGGCGACATGTCCGCCTCCGACTCGCTCAGCGAGTCTGCCTCGGTGTCGTCGGCCGGCGCGTCCGTTTCCGTCTCCGTGCGCGTCCGCTCCTCGGCCGCCGAGAAGAACTGGTCGTTGGCCGTCTCGTCGCCGTCGTCTTCCGTGATCACCCCGTTCAGCTTCCGGCTCGACGACGGGCCCAGGTCGCCGCGGCTGCGGCCGTTCTTGGACGGCAGCCGGCCGCGGGAGACGACAATCTTGGTCTGTGGCGACAGCACGCCCTGGGCCACCGGCTCGCAAAACGTCACCCTGCCCGGGTTGGGCGGAACGTGCGTGATGGGGTGTGGCGGCAGCGGCAGCGGGAAGAGGTCGCCGCCGTGCACCACCTGCAGCGTGCCGAGAGCGACGCGCAGGGCCGCCGTCAGACGGTCCTCGGCCGACGGCGCGTCCCCGCTGCCATCCTTGGCCTTGGCCGCGTGGATTCCGGGCGCAGCCGGGTGCTCGCGAAAGAAGGTGCCCTCGCCGTCCTCCAGCCGCTTCGCCAGGTCGCCCTCGAGGTTGACAAAGACCGTGTCGAGCGGCACGGCCGCCACGTCGAGCACCAGGATCTCGATGCCTCGCCGGCTGTGGGCCGTCAGCTTGGACGGGGCCACCTGCTGCAGGTTGGCGGCAAAGCTCTGCAGCGCCAGCGATGCCGGCGAGAACTGCACGGTCGAGTGGGCGAGTGCCGACGACTTGGCCACCGGCACCACCGTCCAGTCCGTCGTCTCGGCCGACGACTGGGGCGCCCAGGGTGCAATGGCCACGTGATATATCTGGGGAGACGATGGAGCCGAGCTCGAGCTATTGGCTGCTGCTGCAGCGGCGGTCGTTGACGTCAGCGCCCGCGAGAGCGCCGAGTAGCCGCCGCCCCCGCGATCTGCCATCGGATTCTGGCCCTGCGGCTCCTGCTGCTGCTCGAGCCGGTGCAGGTGTGGAAACAGGTCGGCAAAGAGGTCCTCGGACAGGATGCCGACGTCGCCTCGGACATGGTCGTCCAGCACCAGACGCGCTGCAATGGCCGGCTTGTCCTGGCGGCGGCGGCGGCGGCCACGACGACGCGGCCGGCTCTTCACCACGTCCGGCGACGCTGCACTCGATGCTGCCATGATGGAGTGATTGGGTGTTGTTGGGTCAAAGACGCTCTGGAGACTGTTCGGCCGTGTTGTGCCACGCGCTCATGTTGCTCGTCCGTCGCGATGCGCTGCTCGGCACGCGGCCAATGGGACAGACTCGATCTTGGCCTGCCCGTGCTCGTGGTTGTGATTGTGCTCGTGTTCGTGCTCGTGGTCGTGCTCGTGGTCGTGCTCGTGCTCGTGGTCTCGACCTCGTCCCTTTCGTCGTCTCCTCTTTCTCCAAAGCTCCAACACGGCAGGTGGTGCTTAGCTCTGGCGGCAAGTGCGTTTGGCCTCGGCACGAATGGCGCGCTTACGACGTCCGCTGCGGCTGCCGTGGCTGTTCCCCTGACTCGTCACGTGCGCCTGGCCGCGTCGGGCAGCTAGCGCTTTCAGGCACTGTCTCCACGGCCGCGTCTCCACGGCTCCACCGACGGAATCACATGCTTGCGGCAAGAGACTGCCGAATGGCTCCTGCTTCTGCAGACAGACAGCTGTCAGTCAGTCTCCCGCGCTGCATGTTTCCTTCCCAATCGAAAGGCAGATCGTGCGGTCTGCACAGCCAGCAATGGCGTGGTGCGAAAAAGCTTGTCTGCTCGCAGGAGCCTGTTGGCTGGCAGCCAGCAAAACACACCGCCATACTTGGGCCATCGGTGGCCTGTCGAATCCCCGTTTAGGCCAAAAATGGCGCTCTCTCGGCCGGTTCTCACGGTTTAAGTCGTCGAGCTGCAATTTCCGCCATCCCACCCTCGCCCTTGCTCCCCTGCTGCATTGGTCAATCTGAAGATGGACTTGGGCCTCTGCTGTTACCGCCTTTTCGACAATCGTTTATTGCTCTCTCTCGTCCACTTCCAGCCAGCTATTCTCCGCTCGTCTTTCGTAATTGCCGCTCCTTCTGTCTCTAGGCTGTTTGTCTTTTATCTCTTTTTCGCCACTCCTTTTTTCCGTCTTCTGTTCCCATCTTCGTCCTCTGTCCTTGCCCATCTCTTTCCCGCGAGCTACAGGACAGAGTAAATGCTGCCATGCCGGGCGGCGATGCTGAAAAAGCCGGCATCAGCCGGCCCCAGTACGAGTACAGCAGCATCAGCAGCAGCAGTAGCAGCAGCAGCAGCAGCAGCAAGCGCAACGGCACCTGTCGGCCGACCGCTGTACGACTAGATGCACGTGCCACGGACGACAGGGGCGATCTGGCCCTGCCAGGCAAGACCGGGCCCCAAGGGCCTGGCAAGGCACAGGGCCCTCTCAGACGCAGCCAGGGCCCATTGCACACACACCCGCTTTTTCCGGAGCTTCCGCAGTACGGACGGCCGTCGCTGTTGCGCAAGCTGCAGAGCCTGGCCATCCGCTTCTCGGCCTTCTTCCTCAGCCTGACCTTTCTCGGCCTGGTCGTGATGGGTGCCATGGTGACGACGGTGAAGGAGACGGTCCACCTGGTGGTCGCCTACCTGACGCTGCACAACCCCAACGCCGGCCGGCCGTTTTACGCCGAGGAGAAGCGTCGGCGCCAGATGCGGCGCGACCTGGCGGGCAGCTGGAAGCGCCAGCAGCGCCGCGCACGGCGGACCTGGTGGCAGCTGCCGGGCGAAGCAGCCGAAAAGGCCGACAAGGAGAACCCGTTTGGCGCCGGCGTCGGCGACAGCACGTACACGCCGACCGAAGGCGGACCCGACCCGCTGGTGTGCGACGTGGGCTACTATGCCCGACGAGTCGGGCTGGACGTCGAGCCGTTTGTGGTCCAGACCGAGGACGGCTTCCTGATCGACCTCTGGCACGTGTACGACCCGGCCGAGCAGGCAGCACGCCCGGCGTCGGCTCGGGGGCCGCTGGGGCCGCGGCTGCTCTTTGACGAGACGGACGAGGCCGAGCGCGAGGCCCGGCAGCAGCAGATGTTTGCCGAGCGGCTGGAGGCCGGCCAGCGCCAGGCCAAGTTCCCGGTCCTGCTCGTGCACGGGCTGCTGCAGAGCGCGGGGGCGTACGCGGTCAACGACGACGACTCGCTGGCGTTCTACCTCTGCAAGAGCGGCTACGACGTCTGGCTGGGCAACAACCGGTGCGGCTTCCGGCCGGGCCACGTCAGCCTGCAGCCCGACGACCCGCGCATGTGGTGCTGGAACATCCGCCAGATGGGCGTGCTGGACCTGCCGGCCCTGACGTCGCGCGTGCTGCGCGAGACCCGGTTTGCACGGCTGGGCCTCGTGTGCCACTCGCAGGGCACGACCGAGACGCTCGTGGCACTGGCCAAGGAGCAGCGGCCGGAGCTGGGCCGCTGCCTGACTGTGTTCTGCGCCCTGGCCCCGGCAGCCTATGCCGGCCCGCTGATCGGCAAGCTGCACTTCCGGTTCATGCGCGCCATCGCCCCTGTCGTCTTCCGGCTCGTCTTTGGCATCCACGCCTTCATCCCGCTGATGATGCACATGCACCCGATCCTGCCGCCGCGGCTCTACAGCTGGCTCGGCTACCGGGTCTTCTCCTTCCTCTTCCACTGGACCGACGCGCGCTGGGACCGCGGCCTGCGCGACCGCTTCTTCCAGTTCGCGCCCGTCTACGTCAGCGCCGAGAGCATGTACTGGTGGCTCGGCAGCGAGGGCTTTGCCCACCACAAGTGCATCCTGGCCACCAAGGAGGAGGACCGGGCCGAGGAGCGCGAGATGGAGCAGGTCCAGGCACAGGCCGCCCTGCCCGAGGCCGAGCAGCGCCGTGCCGGCCACCGCTATGCGCCCGGTGCCCGCGCCTGGTACGACGAGCAGGTCCCGCCGTTTGCGCTCTGGGTCTGCGGCCGGGACAACCTCGTCGACGGGCGCCGCCTGCTGCGCCGGCTCCTCCCCGGACCGGCCTTTGCTGCGCTATACAACAAGAACAACAACGAGAATCTGGTGGCCAGCAGCGGCAGCGGACGCAGCGTGCGCGAGCCCCATGTGCGCGTGGTCCACGCCAAGCTGCTGCCGGAATACGAGCACCTCGACGTGCTCTGGGCCATGGACGCGGTCGACCAGGTCTTTTGCGAGATCCGCGAGGTGCTCTGGAAGACGTGCTCGGCCCGCGACGGCTGTCGGGTGCCCAAGGGCTGCGAGAACGTGGCCGCCTGGGTGGATGGAGAAAAGGCAGAACACACGACTGCCACGGATGATGACGACGACGGCGAGACGAGCTCGAGCAGCGCGGCTTCGTGTGCGTAGACGCGCACGACAAAACACACTCACAACCACGATATGATGCAAACCACACGACTGGGCAATAGATGTTGGGATATACTCCTCTGCTTTGTATGCGTTAGATAATACGTTGATTTTTTTCACAAAAATAAAAGCAGCTTTTCTTGTTTCCAAGCCGTGAGCACGTGCTCTTATAGGTACGACTATATCTCGCAGGGCCAATCCGATGCAAACGACCGATCCTTCAGTACAGACAGAAGACAGGGCCAGCAATGCCTGTAGTCCCCACTGCGTGTGGATATGTGCTATAGGGCTGCCGTAGTGCAGTCAGGTCTGATAACGACTGCGATTCTCGGCAGCGGAGCTGGCCGACAGACAGCCGCTCCTTCCGTCTAGAGGTCCTTCCTTGCGTGCCACTCTGAGGTGAAGACCATTCGTCATCAGCATCGCCAACTGGCGTCACTGAGCCGCCATGACGACCGCCTGCATCGACCTGGCCACGCCACAGCTGGCCCCCGACGTCAGGCTTCACGGCTTCACAGCTTCACGGCTTCACGGCCCCACGGCCGGCTCCGTCGCCATCGAGGGCAGCTTCGACAGTGTGGTCTCGGCAGCGGCTGCGGCCCGCGCGCTCCTCGTCCTGTCTGACAAGAACGAGAACACCCCCGTGAGCACGTCGGCACCGGCATGGGGCCACTCGAGGCTGCCGTCGAGGCGGCTGTTGGTCCCCACGTGACCGTCATCGATGGTGTGCTCGCCGGCGTCCAGCACTTCTGGTCGACATGGATCGGTAGCTGAGGGGCACGAGTACACAGGACAATACCCAACTGCTTGATCGTCGTCATGCTGAATGCTGCACGTGGCTTATCGTTAACAATGCACACAGGCGAAGCCAAGAGCAACATCCCTTGATGCGTTCTGCCTTTACCAAATCAGGACCACCGCCGCGTCGACAGCTCGTATAACTGGCCAGTGTGTGGCCGGGCTGACATGTCGAACGCGCAGGGCCAAGCAGACGCTGCTGTCATTTGCTCGCATACATGCCACCCTTGCTGCCCGCATATCCCTTTGTTGGACCCCCATCATCCCTGCTCCCACTGACCCGGTTAGCAATTCGGTCTCGACCAACGGTGACAATGTCTCCTGCGAGAGCTATCGAGATCGCCACAGAGCAGCTTCGCTCTTCTTTCAGGCAGCTATCAGCATGTAGACAGCCCTCAAATGGGAGCTGCGCTAGCGGATAGCAACACCTGCCAACAGCACAACGTTGGAACCACCGACCAGGAAGACGAAGGGAAGGGGGGCGTGGTGACATTAAACGGCTAGGCCCGGGTTTAAGATACCTGGTCGAGTCTGCTGGAAATAAGGCGCAATACAACCCGGTCAGGGCCCTATTCAAGACCAACAACCATGCCAGGGTTGAAAGGCAGCCACACCCTGCTAAACAAACATAATCGTCAAAACGCAAGCTGAGCCACATGTCGCTCGGCAAACTGGGGAACAGGCGCACCCCGCGATCGCAGCAGAACCAGCAACCCGGTTGGGTCTGTTGGGGCCGTCACGTGACTGGAATCGAGGTAGCGATCGGCAGACAGTGGGCCTGTGAGTTCATACTCGTGGATGGGTTGGGTCTTGAGAGACAGCGAACACGAAGTGGTATTTTCCGTACGTCGTACTCCGTACATGGCTTGATTAGTTCGTTTATATAATCATCACGTCCGTCAGAAATGCTAATGACAGGAAGTGAAAGAGGTTCATCCAATGTAGGGAAAAGACGACCAGAAATGAGAGCAGAGAGACCGACAATGGCGCTGTGGTGCCCGTGAGACAACAATAAGAGCGTTTCGGTCGGCCCCAGCGCCGTTGACTATCCGGAGCTTACAAAGCGTCGATTGTGACAAGATCTGTACTCTGTAAGGTACATCGTAGGGCGTGTGCTCTTTCCCGGTCGCTCCTTCCCACAAATAAGCAGCCAACGGGTTGGCTCGCTAGCGCGCCAGCATGCAACCCACCGCGCAAGGGGGGTGGAAATACTCCCAGGCTAGCTTTCCAGGCTTCTCTTCGCTTTTTGCCCTCTTTCCATTCCCCCCTAATTAACCGGCTACTAAATAGCGGTTCGGCCGCCAATCCTGTCTGCAACACCAGACGGACGAACCAGACGGACGCATGCACCGCTCCGTATGCACACAACGCACCCGCACCTGACACTCGCTCGCAGCACCGAACTCGTACATATAGCACAGCCGCCCCGTCGAATGTCAAAGCCCACGAGAGCAGAGTCAACGCGGCCGGAGACGCATCCGAAGCAAATGGTACCCGCACCCGCATCCAAGTGAAGGCCGCCATGGTCGGTGTTCCGGGACGATCAAAGGCTTGCGCGACCTGCCGCCGCCGGAAGAAAGGCGTGAGTTTCCCAGTGTGCAGTTATTCCCCATTTGCTCTTTTGCCTGTTCTCCATCTTGCCTCCCTTGTCTCTCGCCCCCCCATCGAGGACGATGCGGCAACTACTCGGACGATGTGGAGAGACATGCAAACCCGCTACCCGAGACGGGCTTGCAGCCTTAGTTCAGATGTCGGGAATATCCCATGACAACTTGGACAGGGACTGTGAGGACTGGCTTGTCGAGTGCAGACTCTTGATGTCCTTTATCATTGATCCTGTTTTATGCATTTTTGTTGCGTTTCTGTCATCACGTCCATCTCTTCTCTTCTCCCGTCTCTCTTTGTCTTGCCCCATCCATTTGCTCTCTCGTGCTCATTATCTCGCCGTGATTGCCATTGGTTGCTGTGCCCTGCCCTCGTCCCGTCGTCCATTAGCCCCATCCCCCTCATCAGCCATCTCACTGACACAGACCCCAGTGCGATCTCAAACGGCCGGCATGTACGCAATGTCGGCGGGCCGGCCTCGAGTGCGGCGGTTACGAGCGTGGACGCATCTTTGTGCACTCAACGCACAGCCATCCGCCCCACTTCGTCTCGCGTGAGAGAACCGCGACTCCCAGCGGCAGCAGCAGCAGCTACGGCCCCGACGACGTCCTGGCCACCTTGATTGCTGCCGCCGCCGACGCCATCCAGGCGGACAGGGGACCGTATGACAGAACCAGCCCCAGCCCCGCCTCCAGCTACAGCAGTCCAGGACGACGGACGACAGACTTCCGCATTGTGCCAGTACGCTTTAGCGGCGGCCAGTTGCAGCAGGCGGCAGAACCGCGGTCCGACTGCTCTCTGATCGGCTCGGCGCGCGAGGAGAACATGCTGGGCACCTTTTGGCAGTCCTACCTGCCCAACAGCACGCTCTTCTCCAAGCAGGCGATCGGCTATGCCAGTGGCGGCTGGACCAACGTCGTCCAGGCGCTCTACCGCAAGGATCGCGTCCTGCACTTCACCCTCATGGCCAACTGCTTCTCCGCCATGTCCCGCATCAGCGGCTCCCGCGCCATGGCCGAGCAGAGCCTCCGCGCCCACGGCCGTGCTCTCAGCGAGCTGCGCCTCGCCCTCGACCAGCCGCACAAGGCCCGCAGCGATACCGTCTTCTCGGCACTGCGTCTCATGATTGTCTTTTCCGTGCGTTCATCCCTTGCGTTGGGACCTGCTCGCGCTAGTTTTGCTTACTAATCGCATCCACGCAGATGTTCTTCCCTGATCGCTACGAGGGAGACCGGACGGCCCGCGTCGTCGGCTGGAGGGAGCACAACCTCGGCGTGCTGGCCCTGCTCCAGGCCCGCGGACCAGAAGCCCATGTCCGGGGCGACGGCCACCAGATGTTTGTCGACTGTCGTCTACCTCTGGTATGTCTCTCCCGGAAGAACACGCCCCCCTCCGTTTTAACGCGTTGCTGACAAGTGCTCTTTCTAGATTATCGCTGCTATTCGCAGCCGCAAGAGGACAATCCTCAACAGCCACTCGTGGATGACGATCCCGTGGCGAGAGATCCCCAAGACGCCCAAGGACAAGCTGATGGACATCATGGCCGGCATCCCTAGCATCCTCGAGGGTGTCGACGGGCTCGCTCAGCTGACCGAGAGCAAGGGTCGCGAGGCGTTCCGCCGCAAGACTGTCACCACCTGCTGGAGCTACGACCGGCAGCTGGTCGAGTGGTACGACGCAAACGTGCCGGCGGAGCGCCTGCAGCTCCTCGAGAAGAGCAAGTCCGACGGCCCGCTACCGACCGAGGATCTGTCCATCATCTACAGCATGATCACCTTTTACACCGCCCGCCTGCTGATTTCCATCTCCATGCGCGTTCTCGCCGTCCCCGACCTGCCACCCCACATGAACCTGGTCTTCTGCGTCCGCAAGATCGGCCGTTACCTCCGCTTTTTCTTTCACCCCAGCACCGGCCAGTACGGCCTCGAGATGACTGCCTTTCCGTTCGGCATCTGCCTTCAGACGCTCTACTCCAACCCCCACAACACAGAGAACTGCGACGAGGAAAAGGCCGCCTTCCAGGAGCTCGCCGCGACCGACCGTGGCCGCGAGATCATGGAGTTTGTCGGCACCATGCTCAAAACTTTTCCTGTCTGATGTGTGTCGTAGACAGCCATATGCCGTGGCTTCCCCCTCTCCCCCCTTCTCTCTATCTTCCCACAGACGAGCACACACACACACTCTCTCCTCCCCCTCAACCTGTCATCTACGACTTTACGGATTATTTTTAGAAGGTTACGGTGTTCGCGTACCACGAAAAAGTATAAAAAACTTCACGGTGTATTCCGCATTTATCGGCCATTACACACAATGACAGGGGTATCGGGGACAAGTGATCTCACCGGCACGCGGCGTTTATTCGGACAAGGCTCATCTCGGTCCATGGCTTCTTTTGCTCGGGTTATCTGGTGTTCTCTCATCCTCGTCGTTCACTCTCTTGTCTTGCTTTTATATTGTACTCATCTTACTCGTTATCTCCCGGCTGTTCTATCTAACTCTGGTTTTGGTCTTAGTTCTGTTTTGCGCGGTCAACTGCATTTGGTTTGGTTTGGTTCGGCTTAGGTCACCTGCTTTTGTATTCGACTGCGGATACGGGGTTTTATGTCATGGTTCCCGCACGTTTCGGACAGGTTTACGACGGTTCTCATTTTCATACGTTTGTCTCTCTTGGCGAACACCGGAGTGTAGCAGGAAAATACCGGGATGCAATGGGGAAGCGCACCGATGTTCATTTCTCTTTAGCTTCAGTACCATAACGCGATCAATATTTCTCATGCAAGCTGTCTCTGGGACAGCCTTGTCCAAGGACCTGGTCTAACGCATGGTAGCCGTGTTCTGATGAGCAGTAAAAAGGCACCCTGAAATTGGTAGTTCGGTGTCAAATTCATCTGAAGTCTCGACTTTCTAGTCCTAGGACAATGTCGTATTGCATTTCAAATCACCAGACCTTTTACCGACGCCTTTGATTTGTCCAAGCAATGTTGGGAGCAGTGATGTGCCTAGACCCACCCTCAGTCATTCTTGTCTGAGCTTTCAGAGCTACTTTCTGATTTGATACTTATCTGTCCCACTAGGTCGTTTATTGTGTCTGTTGAGAGACGCCTCTTTCGGTTCAAAATATTTCACGGGGAAAATATGGCGTTTGTGGGGATGAGGTTTCCATAGCGCATTGCCAGCAGCATTGTACGAGAATAGCGAGGCCCCGGATGACTCGGTTGCTGTGCTGCTGGCGGCCATATAACATAGCCGTCCGGACGTGGCTCCCTTCTCATTTGACGTTGCTACTGTAGCAGCAGATGCCCGTTCGGCTGTGCTTGATTCTCTCCCGACAGCCGTTCCTGCAGCTTCTTCTTCTCGCGCTGTTCCCGGACATTGTAGAACACGAGACCCTCTGGGGGCGTGATTTTATTGTTCGGGCGAAACTCTTGCTGCAGCAGAAGCTCATTATTTTCCTTAGCCTGATCCCGGGCCGCCTTGTGTAGGGCCTCGTTGTCAGGTTCCTCTTTCTTCATGTGTTCCAGCCAGGCCTCGATCTGGCGGTTCGACTCCTCGACCGGGACACCAATGACACGGCAATCATGGCCGCGATAACGTTGCAGGCGATGCATAGAGTTCTTGCAACTGTCACAGATAAGCGTGAAAGGGCCAAGGTCATGGGCGGCTTTCGCAGCTGTTTCGCAAATGTCCCCGGTCTTTTGAGCGGGAATGCAAAGGTCAAAGTGGTGGAAAGAAATGGCACGGTTGAGCCGGCATACTCTGCACTTAGCATTATAACCAATTGCTTGACACATGTCGGAAACTGTCCTCTTCTGAGGTCCAGATGCTCTTTTTGCCGTATGGTAGCTTAAGGAAGGGTTCAAAGTAGACGTGAGAGCTTGATCGTGATGTTGCGCGTGTGCTGCGACTTTGAAAAACAAATGCAGGGGAGATAATGATTTGCTGCTAGTATGCTATTTATATAGAGTGAGCTGGGATAGACGGAGTAAAGCTATTTGCAAATATCTATGCCATGTCGCAGAGGCCTGAATGATGATTACAGCTTCTAGTAGGTGATGCGAGAAGTCTGTCTCGTGAATCAAGCCCGTAGCAGTCTTCCGCTTTTGGAAGCTGCATCTCTTGATGGCGCTTGCCAACAATTGTCGACGTACTCGTCGGGCTTGTCACTCTAGTGAGTTGCGCATTATCAAACAGTTCCTTCTTTCGCTTCCTCACACATTGAGGTATCTCGTCATAATTTCCTTGTCTCTGCCGAGCCCAAGGAGCACAAGTACTTCGTCAAGAATCAGTCCTGCAACCCATCCGCATCTCTTTGATGAACAGTGATATATGCTTGCATGCGATATATTAGCTCAGGGCAACCAATGCCTCGGGAAGCTGCAACAGGACCAAAAGGAAAAAGAAACAGGATATACAGTCGAACGCTCAAGACAGATTGTGTATCAAAACCCAGAGCCAGATGTCCATTGTACCGTGAGAAAAGTGTACCGAGAGAGGAGAGAGTGAAAATAAGCGATTTTCTCTCTTAAAACTTCCAGTCGTCGCGGCCCAGACGCACAATGTCCTTGGCCTCCAGCACCCAGTGTGGCGACGGTGCCTTGCCCTGGGAGGCCAGAAGCGCGGCGTGTGCGGTGGCCCGGGCGATGACATCGGCCTCCTGGCCCATGGAGTCCTGCACGCCGGTGGCGATCCAGCGGCCGAAGCCGCGGACGATGCCGGCCAGGGCGTCGCCGCCGGTGTGTTCGCGGCCCTTTTCGCGCGTGCCCATGATGATGCCAGGGTGGATGATGATGGTCTGGGCGAAGTCGAGCTCCATGATCGTGTCCTCGACGCCGTTCTTCATGCGGGCGTACGGGCTATTGCGGACGAGAGGAGCGCGCGTGCCGGCGCTGGACACGAAGATGAAGGTGGAGGCGCCGGCGGCCTTGGCGGCGCGGGCAATGTCAACGTTGAGGTCGTGGTCAATCTTCCACTGGTTGGCGAGGCCGCCGGCCTGAGCCCGCGTGGTGCCGAGGGCCGAGAAGACCAGAGACGGAACGGCCGACTTGGAAGCCTCGTCCTGGCTGGCCAGAGCCTGCAGCCGCTCGACCCACTTTGCCGTGTCCGGCTCGACGATGGCGTCGAGCTTCTTGGCGTCTGCGGCCGCGGCCTGAGCAGGGGCGCGGCGTGTGATGGTGTGGACGAGACCAAAGCCGTCGAGGGCGAGAAGAGCCGTCAGTAGGTGTCCGCCGACAAGACCGGTGGCGCCAAAGAAGGCGGATGAGGGAGCGGAAGCCATGGTTGATTGCAGAGTGTGAGGGCGGTGTTTCGACGAAAAGCAGGGAAAGCCGGTCTGCAATGTCGGGAGAGGCGGGCTTTTGTGCTGCGAGCTGCAGACGTGATGGAATCCCAAAGCTTGATGACGAACCTCTGCCAGCCTGCAAAGCTGCTTCTGTAAGCAGCTTTTTTTAGTGGGGCATACATGTGATACGGGCACTTTTGCAGTGGTTGAGGCGGGGTTTCGTTGCGTCGACATGCAAGCTGCCTGGCCATTGGCGCTAAAGAGTAGGAAAGCCGTTTCTCGAAAACGGGATGCTGCCTCTTCTCCTGCAGCAGCGACGGTCTCTCCTACGCAGTCCACCATGGCTACGCAATACGAAGGTGTGTTGTGTGCTTTTGCTTTTCTACGGAAGCTGCAGTGGCAATGGTTTCCCCTGTCCCTTGTTCTCTTGTTCTGCCCCGACTGACAGATGGGCGTTGCAGTTGAGCACAACATCAAGACGGCCGGCGGGCCGCGGCGGCGCCGGCAGGTGGACATGGCGACGTTCACGGCACACCTGAGCAACGTGTCGACGAGCGAGGACGCGGCGGCGCAGACGCACAACAACCCGCACGCGACGCCGACGCCGGTGGATGTGGCGGCGGTGTTCCGGCTGGTGCAGGACCAGATGCTGACGCTGCTGCCGGACGCGCCCAACGCGGCCAACCGGGACCTGCTCGAGCAGCTGGCGACGCAGCTGGAGCAGCAGATTGCCGACCCGCCGCGCGAGATCGCGGGCGTGTCGCAGGCCTACCTGGACGCGCTGGACCGGGTGCCGCGGCGGCGGCTGGGCCACGACGAGGCGTGCCCGATCTGCGTGGAGCGCTACCTCGACGACGAGTACGCGCTGGTGGTGGAACTGCCGTGCCACGCCAGCCACCGGTTCGACCTCGAGTGCGTGGGCCCGTGGCTGCTGGCCAAGGGCAGCTGTCCGCTGTGCCGGACGGACCTGACGAAGAAGAAGGAAGTTGTGGTGGCACCGGACGAGGACGAGGACGAGGACGACGTCGGCGGGATGTTTGGGTGAGCGAGACTGGCTAGAGGGCGGAGAAGCGAATCACGAGTACACGATGCACAATCACAAATTCAGTATTGCGCGTGCCTGCGTGCCTACAATGTAAGATGTCTTGGATTCCGGAGATTTGGCGTGCAGGTTTTGCAGGCTTTGCAGGTTTCTCGCGCCGTCTCGATGCAGGATTTGCAGTGGCTTGTTGCTAGCCCCATCAAGCATCTCTGCCTTCAGCTTAGGAATCCATTCTTCCACGTGGCGCCGACAGCGGCAGCCAGCTGCCGAGGCTTTGTTCCAGAAGGCGAAAGAAGGGATCTCCGGGCTGAGCCCCTGCAAGGTACTCGTCGTACTCGAGGGTGCAGCCGGAAATAGAATCGCAAGAGTCAATGTCATGCAGGAGAGGTGCATATATGGAGCAGCAGCTCGTTCCTGCTTGGCGGTACGAGCGGCATACGAGCTCGGCTAAGAGCATTCATCTTGCCAGCAAGACTGGCCACATTGTGTCGGCAGCCTCGCAACAGGACGGCCTTCCCCCTGACTCCTGCGTCCCCAAAGTACTCGTACTCGCACGCCGTCCTCGTTGCCGTCTGACATGCCGGGAAATATAGTTTTGCGCGTTGGACCGCGAGATCTGGACAGGCGCGGCTCGACTTTCTTTCACACGTGGTAGCGAGCAGGGGGCTAGCGGGCTAGAGGCGGCGGGCTCTCGCTGTTGGCGACGAAACCGCCAGCCAGGCCCCTAGAGAAGCCTGAGTGGGCCCTGGGTCTCGGGGACTCCGTTCGCCTACAGAATCTGCAGGCGCTACGCCGTATCTTACAATGGGGTACAATGCCAACTGGCAACAAGGTGCTCGTAATGCAGCGTACGGAATAGGCGGAATGGGCGATGAGGCTGGCCGCTTCGTCTCGCTCGGCAGGCAAGCCAGCACGAGGTCTTGTGGCCAGTTGGCCCGCCAGCGAACCAACAATGCAGCCCCAAATGGCATGATTCTAGACGGCTTCTTCTGCAGCCTCTTCGCACTCCGCCGGCCATGCGCTCACATGGCAGAAGGGCCCCTTTCCCAGCGGGTGTGCACACCGCCGAGGCCTAGCCTGGCTCGGCATCCCCTAAAGAGGGAATAGGGGGTGTTGCGTGCTTCTGTCCTGGGCCTCGTCCTCGCTCTGCCGCATTGGGCAAGCCGGGCCGGCCAACAGGCCAGCGCTCAGAAGCTCGAAAGACCCGCTACTGGCCACACCGTGTCAGCCAACACGCGCGTCCTTGCCATGTGCGCCGCAGCGTGCTGCTGGCTGGCCGCTAATCCGCAGTCTGCAGGAACGCACGCACCCCCCCTCCCCACACACCTCCTATTCCCACGTTTTCTACAGTTCCGCCGCAGGTCGCACCCGCCGCCTGCGCCAGATACACGCCAGTCACTCCCAAGATTCTTCGCCTTCGCGCCGCTAAAACGCTGCCTGACCATTATTCGTCACCCACCCGGTTCCATGTACCGTGGCAATTTGCTTCTGCTCCAATCCTGCAGCCCTATTTTGCTGGCCTAAATTATTCTTTGTTTCTAGTCTTGCTGGCCAGAGATTGGCCTGTCTCAGCTCGCTGGCGAAACGACGAGGCCGAGACACTTGCTAGCAGCCGCCAGACGCTTTTTGCCCGCAATGCTTGATTATGCCGCCTGCAACAGCACAGCTGGGTGGAGCCGTTTGTCGCAGGCACCGTTTCGATAAGACTGTTGTGTCAGCGGCCGGTGTCGCTTGTTGGCGTCTAGCACGAGTACTCCGTAAGCAGCAACGCCCGTTTTCGCGGCTGCACTGTGCACGCCAACAAACTCGTTCAACGCGTACTATGTAGCTTCTCGTACGAAACTGCGCCGGATGGCCGACGCTCACACTCGTACATCCACGAGGCTTTTCACCCCATCGTGACCAGAGGCGGTCAATACAGCAGTGGCGATTTGCTCAAACACGGTACGGGTACGATACGGAGCACGTCGTATCTCACACAGCAGCACAATAGCAGGCTGCTTTTTTGGCGTGCCATCAACAAAGCTCTATTTCTAGGCTCCATCTTCGTCCCATTGACCCACAGAGAAGGCACCCCTCGCGCCCTGCCCCCCTTTTCTTCCCTAATTCGGACGATCGCCCCGGCATTCATTTCTCTCTGTTGTCTCTGTCCGATCTCCTGTCTCCCATCTTTTTCTTCGTCATTACATAGTACGAGTACGAGCAGGAACCCCCTGTTCTTACATTGCCAGATACACCGACTTGCTTCGACCCTCCATACCGCCCCTCCTACCGAGACCGCAAATCTGCAGGGAGAACGATCGCCCTTACCTGCCGCTTTACCGCCCCTATTCACCATTCTCCGACCACAAGCTGTCCTTCTGCCGGTACTGTCGCAGATCTCGTGCCACGCCGCAGACGTTCCACTGTCTGGATAACACATAACTTGCCCAGAGCGAGACAGACGACACGTGAGCGAGCCACGACCACCAGAGCCCTGGCCGACCCGACAATGTCTGCGTCCTGATCTCGACGAATACGCAACAACATCGTCTAAACCCAATCTCTGTTTTTTTCACGCACACCTGTCCCCACTGCTGCCTCCCCGAAGCGGCCATGGGCAACGGCCAAGGAAAACTCTCCGATGTCACCGGCGAAGGTGAGACTGCTGGACCGTGAGACTGCTGGACCGTCATATAGGAACATGGGCTAATGTCGTTTGGCCGACTGCCAGTCAACCTAAATCACTTCCGCCTTCTCCGCGTCGTCGGCCGTGGTGCCTTTGGCAAGGTGCGCATCGTCGAGCGGAAAGACACCGGGCTGTCCTTTGCTCTAAAGTACATACGGAAAGATGAAGGTACGGCCGCCTCCTGGGCATGGAAGAACGATGCCAAGAAAACGGCCGACAGGTCGGAAGCTGATGCCGTCCCTCCTTTTAGTCGTCCGCTCAGAAAGCGTCCGGAACATCATCCGTGAGCGCCGCATGCTCGAGCATGTGAACCACCCCTTCATCTGCAACCTGCGGTACAGCTTCCAGGATATCGAGTATATGTGCGTGCCAGAGACCCCAGAGACCCCTCCAGCAGCTTCCCAGAGAGCCTGCTTCCCTTGACAGACAACTGACACGCAGCGTCCAGGTATCTCGTTGTCGATCTCATGAGCGGCGGCGACTTGCGCTTCCACATCTCCCGAAAGACCTTCACCGAGGATGCCGTGCGCTTCTGGATTGCCGAGCTGGGCTGCGCTCTGCGCTATGTCCACCGCCAAGGCATCATCCACCGCGACGTCAAGCCCGACAACGTCCTCCTCGATGCTGACGGCCATGTCCATCTGACCGACTTTGTACGCCAGCCCCTCGAGCTGAGCCTCGGGACTTTCTCTCTACCGTGCTGACAGCTTACTCCAGAATGTTGCTTCCGACATCGTTCCGGGCCGTGTCATGACCAGCAAATCCGGTACTCTCGCCTATCTCGCCCCAGAAGTCTACTCTGGGCGCGGATACGACATCCGTGCCGACTGGTGGTCACTAGGCGTCTTGTTCTACGAGTGCATCTACAACAAGGTAAGTCAGACGGCCCTGGCAACGGTGGATGAGTGCTCACTCTTCTCAGCGCCCGTTTGAGGGCAACTCTGAATCGTCACTGGGCACTGTCATTCAGGCCGCCAACCCCAAATTCCCCATTACTTCGCCACCCGTCACCCTTCCCTGCCTCTATGCTATACGAGATGCCCTGAGCCCAGACCCGTCCAAGCGCATGGGCAATACTTGGGACAGCTTTATTCACCACGAGTTTTTTGCCATGATCGACTTCGAGGCCCTGGAGCGGAAGGAAATCGAGCCCGTCTTCATCCCGTCGGCTGACAAGACGAACTTTGATGCGACATACGACCTGGAGGAGCTGCTTTTGGAGGAGGCCCCCTTGGAAGCCCGTGCCCGTCGCCAGAAGCCGCGCGAGCGCTTAAAGGACGATGCCACCGACAAGGAGATCCGAGAGGACGAGCTGTACCGCATGATTGATCGAGACTTCCGGCCATTCGACTACACCGTGGCCGCTTACAAGAAGTACGCCCCGTCTGCTCTCTGGCCGGCTTTGCCGGCCTTCCTCTCTTGATCCGTCTCGACTAACCCCCTTCTTCTGCAGGTTAACCGAACAAGCGGCGGCGCAGCAGAACGGCCATCAGAACGGCTCATTAGGAGGCAACGGGGCTTCTGCTTCCACGCCGCATCCACAAGCCATCACGAGCGACCATTCACTGCCAGCGACTCGAAACGGCGGCGTCCCGGACGGAGACACGTCAGGTGCGAGCGTTGCCTCGACATCCCCGCCGACCAGATCCGGGGCCGATCGTGATGGCCAGGCCACCAGCAGCCAACAGCCACGGCGACAGCCGGGGGCTCCGCCAGGCCGCCCGCCTCCATTGCCGCCACCGCTGACGCCCTACGCAAACCCATACACGAACTCGGCCCGCAACAGCAACTACCGCCCCCTACGCAATCTGGGCTCCGTCTCTGTGCCAAACGGCAGCGTCGTCCTGGGCAGCCCGACAGGCGGCGTGCAGGTCCGTCTAGACGGCTCTAGTACCGTTGGCAGCACTTGGTCCGAGCTGGCCCGACAGGATGCGACGCTTCCTACCGATGCGGCGGCCGGCGGCCTGCTGGGTGCCGAAGATGGCATCGGGAGCAAAGGCGCCGACGGAAGCTCCAGCAGCGGTGGCGTGTTCGGCTTTTTGAGCCGCAAGAAGGGCCGCGGCAACAGCCCCAAGCCAAAAGAGCGCGGCGTGCTGGGCAAGGAGGGAGCCCGCGTGGTAATTGGATGAGAGGCGAGAGGACCGATGAAGAGAAAAGACAGGAGCCAGATTGCTTTTCTGCTACAGAATGCTCTGTCTGCCTATTCTGTGGCCAAGACGGCGGCCACTAGAAACGAGCCACAGCCGATAGCTCCTCACGGAGCCTTGCATATCTTCGCCAGGACCATCCGGGATCTTTGACAGCAATACGAGGTTGCGTTGGAGATTAGGCAGTTTGAAGACTTAAAGCTGCCACATAATAGCTCCCAGGAGATGAGAGCGATGTGTTTTTATGTTTCGTTTTGGTTTTGTTTTTCTGGATCCATTTCTTGTCTTTTGTCCTTTTTTTTCTTCCCTCACGAGTTCTGCTGTTTGTTTTTCTGCTTCATTTTGCTTTCCATTCCCTCATGAGTTTTGCTTTTCTCCCACCACGCATTGTATTTCAGTCAACCGGCATACGTACATAGCATGTCCACGGGGAGGGACGTACACACACACACACACACACGCACAGCATGAGACGGGGTAGGACATTGATGTGATACCCTTCGAATTTACCGACATTTTTTCCGACAGCTGGTTTGCACTGCATAGATACGATCAGAAAGTACGATACATCTCATTGCTGGTAGGTAGAACCTAGGAAAATACAAACGGACTAAACCGAAAAGCACAAATGAAGCAAAGTCAACATAGCAGGGAGGGTGAAATTTGATAAATCATCAGAACGAGCCTGGGTGTAGGCAAATAGAGGAGATTTGTAAGGCACAGACACATGAGAGGTTGAATGGTATAAAAAGCAGGTGTAGCGAAAACGCCCCGTCTCTCACGTATACTCTGCCGAAGCAGCTCAATGGGGATCTCCTTAACTAGCTGTGCCTTTAGCAACCGTCGTCCCCCAGGTAAGTCAACACTAGCAGCAAATAAAAGCAGCAAAATCCATTCTTTCCATCCGTGACGGAAACGCCGTTAAGCCGTGTTGAAAATCAAATAAAGCCAATGACACCCTAAGCCGCCCAAGAACAATTGGGTCTGAAAATATCCCAGGTTTGGCCCCCGTTTTAATGTTGGTATTTGGTCGCGAATCTTTTTTTGGTACAAAAGGATAGAATCAGCGTCGGTGGTCGTCGCGCATGCGCGGAGATCGTCGTGCCATCGTACAAGCCAGCCTCCTCGTATTTTCCAAGGACAAGCTCAATGCATAGAAGCCGCAAGTTTCTGCACGCAGGCATCGTCGCCGTCTTTGTTACCGAGATACTTGCTCATCACAGCCTTGAAGTCCGTCTCGTCGACGACAGCACCAGAGCCAGAGCACTTGGCCTTCTTCTGCAAATCAGAACATAGACCATCCAGATCAAAGTCCCCGTTCTGGACCTTGGGACAGGTTTGGAGCCGCTCCCTGCATTGATTGTTAGCAAACAAGTTTACCATGTACGCGCGCATTCTTCCTTATCTTGTTTTATGCCACGTACCATATTGTGTTGCAGGTGAGTAGAGTTCCATGAGGAGTAGTCGGGCCGGCCGGCAGCTTGCTATTGAGAGAGGACGAGGAAAACTCGCTCTCCTTGGCAGCATCAATCTCAGCAATCAGATCGGCCTTGGGGTGCAAGACAGGGATCGGGGGTGTGTTGAAGGGCGTGACAAAGTCAATGTCAAGCGCATCGTTGAAGAAACTATCGTCGAAGCCGCCATTGGCAAGAACGTTCTCCTGTGACTCGCGATAATCGCCAAAGAGCTGCGGGTCGAAGCGGAACCCGTTCTGGGAGTTAGACCAGGAAATGTCGTTGATATTGACACCGCCAAACTGCGAATGGTCTTGGCCGCCATTTGAGCCCGTCGGCGTCGTCGGTTGTTCCTCCCCAATGGTCGTCAGCATTTCCAGAGGCTTGGAGGCCGACGGAGACTGGTTGAAGGGCTCTGGCGACGTTCCACACGACGAGCTTGGGGCGGTGTTGCTGTTGGAGGAAGCCGAAGGAGAGCTTGTCGCGCCCGAGTCCAGGCTTGACCTCGCCACATTCACGATGCTGCTGTTAGCGAGAGGTGGCGTGAAGGCATTGGACAGCCTAGACAAGTCGTCCTTTGGACCAGCACGAGACGTGTCCTGAGGACTGGTCTGGCTGCTGGAAAAACGGCTGACATTCGCCGTCGACCCATCCAGAGCCGGCGACGAGATGTCCATCGTCGACGACCGATATGTGGAAGAAGCCATGACTGCGGTCGGGCTGCTCTGACTGTTGCTTCTTGCGGTCGTTGCTGTTGTGGTATCCAAAGGCCCCGGCAACTGTCCAAACTTTGGAAACTCAAACTGAAAGTTGACATCGTTAATGTTGCTGAAGATTGCGTTTCCAAATTGTTGGTGACCAGATCCCGGATAGCCAGAACGAGAGGTGCTGACAATGGCAAGGCGCTTCTTGTACTCGCTCAGCTGGACGCTCATCTTCTCCACCTTAGACCGAAGCAGACTGTTCTCGCTGCTTGTGATTGCCGAGGCCCGCTCTAGCTCCTCGACCTTGATTTCAAGGTCCTTTACGTGCTTCTCCTTTCGCTCGCGAAAGGCTCGCTGGGCAGCTCGGTTCTGCGCCTTGCGCTTCTGTAAGCCGACAACCATGTCAGTCATGTTACACCACTGCTACCCGAACGGATTGACTGCTTTACGCACCGAGCTTGGCTCTGACGTAAGAGGCTTGCGACCCGGCTTCTTGGGGACCTTCTCGCCACCCTCGCGACGCTTTGCCGAGGACTCTTCTTCATCATCGTCCTCGGGGTGGACTCTCTTGTCAGGAGAGTCATTTCCAGTAGTGCTGGGAGTAGACTCGGTCTTGCTGTCGTCATTGGCGCCATCGCCCATGGCGTCAGCCATGGTGGTATTGTCACCGTTGTTCAGGCTAAAGTCCAGACTGGAGTCGGCGGCATCAAAAGAATAGTCGTAGTCCAAGAAGGAATTGTCCTGAAAGTTGTCGGTGGCAAGTTCGAGAGCCTTGGACACGGCAGAGGATCCATCCAGCGAAGCGGGCGACAGGGTCAGCGAGTTGGTCGAGTTGGCTGGCCGATTGGCATTGAGAGCAGCGAACAGAAGCTCCTGCTGCTGAGGAGTGAGAAGAAAATTCGGGTTGGTCGACATTTTGGCTCGATACAGAGGTGTAGTGATGGCCGGGTATATTTGGGAAGGAGAGGCCGAGGATGATGAGGAGCGAGAGACGGTTGAAAGGGGATGGAGCAATCTGAACTCGTCGAGATAAGTGTAGTGGAGTGCGGTTCACCGTTTCCACCGCGGAAAAAAGGCAGAAGAACAGATAGATAGACAGTAGAGGGAGGCGATCGACGGGGAATGTCGCCTCCCAACGACGGCGACAGGGATTGGCCCACAAACAGGACAGAAAACGCGACGGGATCGATGCTGCAGGCCTTCGGGGAAGAAGGAATGCGCGTGGAACAGAGTCAATGAGGTGCTTCAGTCGAAGCGGAGATCGGGACAGAATACGATGAACAACAGGAGGGGGTGAGGAGATCGAAGAGAAGCGAGGCGAGGCAGGAAGAAAGTTGTGGCCTGATGCGACAGGCCTTGTTGCCTGGAGGTTGGGGTATTGGATGTCTGGAGCAGGAGATGGGCAGTGGTGACGTATGGAAAACAGGTGTGGGCAGAAGGCCAGCTGATGTGATCTGTGGGATGTGTCCGTGTCTCCGGTGCGCGGTCTGCTCGTATGCGGAGTACAGACACTTCTTTCTCTGGGGACAGCGAAGGATGCTGGACAGGACAAGAATGAGGCTTCAGGGGCTTGGAGAGGTGGTGGTGAGGCAGGTTGGCATGAGAGAATCCGATGGATGGACGGCGATGAAAAAGAGGGGCTCTAGAAGGTCTCCTTGTGCAATTTGTCAGCTGCAGAGAAAACCCGTAGCGGAATAATATAAGTACAGAATGCTCCACCCAGCCACTTGGACCATAAGCAGCAGGCCAGAAAACTCGGCCGTACTATGTAGTATTAGTGCGAGCCTGGAGAAGTAAGCTACCATTACAGGATCTTTCCGGTCCGTGAAAGAATCCAAAGAACGAGAAGGTAGGGGAAGGGTGTGAGGGATGAGTCACAGGGACTACGCTCCGTGCTTGATCACGGGGCTCGGCGTCGATTGACATCTGCTGTTGGTCGGTTGGGAAAACGAAGCGGAGATAGGACCTAAGGTAAGATATCTCACTGACGCCATTGACGGCATACATAATACGGAGTAGTAACGGCCAGACAAGGTTCAACGGCTAGTCCAAAAGCAGAAATCCCGTGTAGCTTGCACTGTGTGTATACTGTCTAGTTCTACAGGATGTGAGTAAGCGCCGCATGGTGTTTTGGGGTACCCGGGAATATCTTACGGAGTAAGATACATCTCACGTACGGCTTGCTCTTGGCTACAATTTGAGAGCCAGCCGAATCTCTTGCTCAATTCCGGGTCAGCACGGCGTCTGGACATCCGAGAATGTTTGTCGCTGGTCGCTGATTGAAGGCTGCATCGCCGAGAATCATACTCGAATGCCAAGCGAAGTATGGAGTAATATCCTAAAGATACAATTTGCCCCTCCTCAAACAAAGGATAGTGGGCTTGTAGGGAGCTTGCATCTCCAAAGGGGGCAATATGATCTTCCTGGTTGAAAACGTTATAGTCAAGGACTCCTTCCCAGAAAGGAGTGCTAGTAAGATATCTTACTTCGTACGACGCCGCTCGTTGGCGCTATAGTCGCTGTCGGTTTTTGTCAGGTACGGCTGCGATGTAAATACAAATGCAGATCACGTGCCGTTGCCTGACGGACCTAATCCGCCGCTCCCCTCGGGAAAGCGGTACGGTCACATGGGCAACGTCACAACCTCCTTTTGCCGCTCGCTCGACCGTCCGACATCAACAGCGTGGCTGCATCCAATAGAACGGCAGAACGACGAACAGCAGGACGCCGCTTGGTTTTCTGCATTAGCTTCGGCATCTTGTCCACCTGTGAATTCACTCTAGCCTGTCCGTATTATCTCGTCGTGCCCTCGTCGCTCGTTTTAGCAATGGATCTTGCGTACGATCACATCACCGAGCAGTCGCTCCCCAAGGACGGGGAGGGCAAGGAGACGGCCAGCAGCAGCACGGCCGAGCCTACGTCGACGCTCAATGCGGACCTGCAGGCGGCCTACAGCGCGCTGTCGGCAAACCCGTGGGCCAGCCGGATCGGCGGGTTCTTTGGCAATGTGGTCAAACAGGTACTCTTCTGCTCTCCGTCCCCTGTCGGTCGGGGCTGATTTCTGACCGTGCTTGTTTGCATAGGGCGAATCGGTCTACCGCGAGGCACAGCAGGAGGTCACGGCGCTCGGGCATGACGCCACCAAGGGCCTGTCGGACCTGCGGACGAATCTTGTGAACCGCACACGAGGCCTGTCCATATCGACTCGGGGTCCATCGATGCCGGCCGCTGGCGGCGAGGCGACGACGGCATCGACCGACCGGGCGGTGACGCCGACCGCGGGCACGGCTGCAGCGACAGCTGCTGGCGGTGAGGACGACAAGAACGTGTTGGCCCTGCTCAAGGGCGAGGCGGCCAAGAGGCTGCGCGACCTGCAGCGGGCAGAGGATGCGGCAGACGAGGCGCTGCTCAAGTTTGGCACTAACGTGCGGGATTTTCTACGGGAGGCCATCAGCATCGCTCCGCCGGTCGAGGACGGGGCAGCCGGATCGGCTGCAAGCACGGGAGCGTCGGGTGGTGCTGGCGGGGTCGGCGGCGGTGTCCTGTTTGAGAGCAGGGATGCGCAGGGACGACGGGTGATCCACACATCGCGGTTCGACGCCCAGCTGCACGTCATCCACACGAACACGGACAGCTTCGCGCGGGATCCGACGGCGAGCGACGAGTTCGCGACGTGGGCGGCCGGCTTTGACGTGGCGGCACAGACGGACAACATTGCGGGCGACCTGAACAAGTACCCGGAGCTGCGGGCAACGATGGAGAAGCTGGTGCCGGACGTGATCCCGTACGGAGACTTTTGGACGCGCTACTACTTTTTGCGGAACGGCATCGAGACGGCCGAGGCGCGCAGACGCGATCTCCTCCAGGCGGTGGCGACTACGGAGGAGATTGGCTGGGACGAGGACTCGGACGAGGAGGACGGGGCAAAGGGGAAGGGGAAGGAGAAGGAGGGGGTCAAGGCAGAGGCCAAGGTGCAGAGCAAGAAGGCGGACGAGGCAAAGGGGACGAAGAAGGACGAGGAAGAAGAGGACGACGATGACGACGACGAAGACGATGACGAGGAAGAGTCGGACGAGGAAGAGTCGTCGGATGAGGAGGACTCGGACGAGGATGACGAAGAGGACGAGCAGAAGAAGACGACAGGCACAGCAAAGACGACACAGCGACGCGGCTCGACGGAGTCGTCGATGACGATCCATCCTCCGGAAAAGACCAGGACGGCCAGCACTACGGCTGCCTCGGCTCCTGCTAAGGACTCTGCCGCCGCGACGACGCCGACGGCCAAGGCGGCACCAGCCAAGATGCTCAAGGCGGCGCTGGCGCCGCGCAAGTCGGACGAGAAGTCGCAGGCGGACAGCGATGCCAGCTACGACATTGTGGGAGCCAAGTCGGGAGCGCCGAGCCAGGCGCCCAACAGCCCGCGTGAGGCGCACAAGGCGGACGACGATAGCGAGGAGGAGGACTGGGAGTGAGGGTGACCTGGAGTCTAATCGTGTCGTCACGTTGTGTCCTTTTTCCATTGATTTTCGTCATGATCATTTTGGCGTTTTCTGGCTGCACATCCCCATCCCAATTTGGCCTGTCATTCCTGTTGCTGGATGTCGCTTGTCTTGTCCTGACTGTTTTCTCCTCAGCAGCGCTGCTCTGCATTTCTGCGGCAATAATGTGCCTGAACTCTTGCTTTTTGCTTGTGAAGGAAGAAGGAATAGCCTTGTATCAAATGAAGCATTTTTTATTGTTGACCGAGACGTGGTGGCGAACCCTAGTCCGTCTTCCTGTTCCCCCTCTCCTCCCTCGCCCTTCCTTCTCACCTCTTCTTGCGTGTGACCGTTGTGAAGCCGTCCTCGTCGACGTCTGGCGCCGCCTTCTTCTCGCGATCGACGAGTGCGGGCGCCTCGACCATGTTGACGTCGGCCCCGCCGTCCTTGTTCTCGTCGGCGTCGTCGCCGTCGTCCTCGTCGTCGTCCTCGTCGTCCTCGTCGTCCGTGCCCCACTCGTCGTCGTCGTTGCCCGTGCGCGCGGCCTGGAAGAGGCCCGAGACGGTGCGGCCGCGCGATGCCTCCCAGCGGCGGCGCAGGGCGGTGACGCCGGCCAGCTGGCCGCGGCGGCACTGGGTCCAGAGGTCGACGATCTGCTTGGCGACATCGTAGGCGCTGCCGTCGTCGACGACGGTGTCGAACTCGTCGTCCATGACTTGGATCAGGCGAGCCTCGGCGTCCATGAGCAGGTCCTCGACCTGGGTGGTGGAAGCGGAAGCAGAAGCAGAAGCGGCCGTCCAGGACGCCTCAAACAGCTCGGCCACCGCGCCGCCGAACCAGTCGCGCTTGTCGGTGCCGTCGCCGCCGCCCAGGTGGTTCTCGACCGCAAACGAGAGCGGCTGCCACAGGTGCAGCGTCATGGCCACGGCCGACTCGAACTCGTTCTGGCAGGTTTCTGAGAGACAAGTCAGCAAAGACGACGCGCCAGAGACGGCAGTGCGTCGTATACCCACCCCGCGATGGGGCCGCGTTGGCAGCGTCGGGCGCCATGATGTTTGCTTGTGGGTGTGCGTGCAGGGAAGCTCGCTCGCTCGAGGCAGACGGAGAGAGACGGAGGGATGGGCTGTGCGGCGAGAGTCGCCATCGGAGGCGCACGACCAACTGTATTTTTCTGCCATTCTTTTTTTTTACCGCCTACAGCTGACTAGCAGCACCCCAGGAGGGGTAAGGCACAGGCCCCGATAAGATAAGCCCAGCTGAGGGGATAACCTCACAGGAGAGAGAGCGGCTCGGCTGCAGGGACTTGTACGTGTTTCCTACAATCAATCGTAGTCCCGACACAAGAGAGAAGCGAGTTGACGAGGATCCTTGCGGCAGGGACCGGCTGTCTGTTCTGTCCGGCCTGGTTTCCCCTTGTATTCTTTATGTTTTCTGTTCCCGGCCCCGTCCTTTTGCAGCTCTAGATTCTGTGCGGCGCACGTCCTCGGTCCTAGGCCTCGTCCTCCTGCGGCCCGGCAAACGTCTGGGGCTGGGTCAGCTCGAGGTGGGCGACGAGGTCGGCGATGGTGCAGGCCTTGAGGCCCCAGGTGCGGGCAAAGGCGATGCAGCCGTCGGCGCGGAGCATGTCGGAGCCGGTGCGGATGGCCTGGCCGGGCACGGTGGCGCCGTCGTCGACGAGCTCGGAGATGACGGCGACGCGGCGCTTGCCGGCCAGCCGGCAGAAGTCGACGGCGGCCTCGGTGTGGCCGCGGCGCTCGCGGACGCCGCCGGGACGCGCCTGCAGCGGGAGCACGTGACCTGGCCTTCGGAAGGCGCCAGCGGGTCCGCTGCCATGGCTGCCAGCTACGCCGGCCAGGACGGCGTCGTCGTCGGCCAGCCGGCGGCACGTCAGCGCGCGGTCGTGGGCGCTGATGCCCGTCGTCACCACGTCGTCGGCCGCGTCCACGGTCAGGGTGTAGGCCGTCCCCCGGACGTCCTCGTTGCGGGCCACCATAGGCGGCAGGCCCAGGCGGGCTGCCCGCGCCGGCAGCAGCGGCGCGCAGATGATGCCCGACGAGTGGCGCACCAGAAAGGCCATCTGGTCCGTCGTCACGTCCTCGGCCGCGATGATCAGGTCGCCCTCGTTCTCCCGCCGCGGGTCGTCCACGACGACGATGAACTGGCCCTCACCTGCAAAGCCTGTCAGCGAGGTCAAGACCCGAGACCGGGACCTGCGAGACTTTGAACTTACGGAACGCCTGGATCGCCTCCGGGATCGGGTCGAAGCCCTTGCTCGCCGACCGGCTCGCCATGGCGTCTGTGGGCGCGTGAAATGTCAAGGCTGCGACGAATCGTGTCCGCTCTGCGAATCTGCTGCAGTCGTGCGCAAGAGAATGAACGGCAGCCGCTGTCGCTTCGGAAATGCTGCTGGACAAACACAGTGCTGACGAGCGGTCGTGTCGGCCAATGTTCCAGGGCGCAGTGGCTTTGCAGCAACGATTCGCAGCGCAGAAGATGGAGTCATAGGCCAACCGTCCCCTCGGAGATCAGCTGTAACAAAATTCTCCTCCGCCGACCGCCCCGTTAAATGCGAAGCGCGTGCTTCTCCTCCTTTGAGGGCCCTCTGCCAGTCTAGCGCTGTCTTTCAGGCCTGCTTACCGGGGCTTACCAATATGCTGCCCCCCAATAGGTCATTTTTAGGGGCTTCTCTGGGCTTCCATCACCTCGCTTATGGACTAGGTGTACTGCAGAATACTGCAATTGTCCTGTACAGAGTAAGTCGTCCTTTTGCATTTTGTATGCCAACTTGCGCATCGTACAGCCGAGAAGCTGTGAGCTTTTTCTCGACTGTTTCCAGATAGAGCCAAAAGACAACAGATCTCTCCTCGAACCCATGCCAACTTTGTATAGAGAGCTCGAGGCCTGAGACCCACTTGATGAGCCCAGGGCGGTCAGAGCCGGCAGAAACGGCCTCGAAGTGGGAGGATAGCTTCCTGCGCGGAAATCTTGCCATCCTGCAACCGCTCGAACCCGAGCCCGAGCCAGAGCCAACGCAGCCGACCGACCATGCTGACGCTGCGAGCAGCCGTGCCGGTGCTGCGCCGCGCACAGCGGTGCGTGCGTCCTCGCGTCGTCGCCATAGCGGCCGTCGCGGAGCCGAGCAGCAGGCGCAGCCATTCGTCGGCCTCGACACCCACACTCACATCCACACCTACACCCACACCCATGCCCACACCCGCCTCCTCGGTCAGCCCCGAAGAGGTGGCGCACTTCAACGGCCTCGCTGCCGCCTGGTGGGACCCGCACGGGTCCTCGCGGCTGCTGCACCAGATGAATCCGCTGCGCCACGACTTTGTCCGGCACTGCCTCGGCCCAGACGAGCCGCTGCCGGGTCGCATCCTCGACGTCGGCTGCGGCGGCGGCATCTTTGCCGAGAGCGCCGCGCGGCTGGCGTCGACGACGGCCGTCACGGCCATCGACCCCTCGGCCGAGGTGCTAGCCGTGGCCCGGACCCATGCCCGGCGCGATCCCGTCCTGCGGCACAAGCTGCACTACGTGCAGGCTTCGATCGAGGACATGATTGTGGGCGGACCCGTCACTCCGGCCGCCTCGACCTCCTCTGTTACCACCGGCCCCTTTGACATGGTCTCGACCTTTGAGGTCGTCGAACACGTCGCCACAGACCCCGGCGCCTTTCTGGCTCAGTGTGGCCGGCTCCTACGGCCGGGCGGTTGGCTCGTCGGCAGCACAATGGCCCGCACCTGGATCAGCTGGCTGACGACCATCGTCGCTGCCGAGGACGTCTTGGGCATCGTTCCCCGCGGCACCCACGATTGGGCAAAGTACATCAACCCGGACGAGCTCGCTGCCCACTTTGCTCCTGGCACAGGGGCTGCCTGCTCCCACGGCACCACATGGGAGGCCCTCACGTTCCAGGGCGTTGCCTATATTCCCGGGCTGGGCTGGCAGGTGGTCCCTGGCAGCGAAAAGCTCGGCAACTACTTCTTTGGCATCCGGAAGGGCCTGAGCGAGACGACGAGCACATGACGATGCGAGATAAACACACTAGTATATAAGAATGAGAAGCTGTAGGATACTAAAAAAAATAGCCATCTCCGACCTGGCATCCGAAAGCGGCACCATATTGGCGAAAAGAAGCGAGGATATGTCCTCTTATTACCATTCCTTCCCAGTATGCTCTCCTGCGTCCTGTTTCATCCCAAACATCATTCAACGCCGAGATGGTCCAGATACAAAGGTTTGAAAATAAAATATGCTCCTGGCAAAAGTATAGACTGGTGAATCCAAAAAAAATGTGCTAGAAGCGTGAAAGAAAACAAGGAAACGAAACCCGAAAAAAAGTCATCGTCAAAATCATAAAGCGCCTATCATTCTAAAATGCAAAAATATAATCATCATCATTGGTTTCCGTCGAACTCCCTCCCGCGGACATTACATTAACCATAAAATCTAATAGAGCTTGCCGTGTCTACTCCAGATTGTCCAGAGGATGATGGCAATGGCGTCATCGGAATGGGCACAGGTCGCGATCCGGGCTCAGGCCATGGGTGTGGTACTTGCATAGGGCTCGAAATATGTTGCGGGTATTGAAGCTCTTTGCCTTGGTTCTTACCGTGGCTCCCATGTTCTTCTAGGTCACGGCCCAATGGCTTTCTGTTTTGGCATGGGCGGTGCGAATACAAGCACTGGCTCGCATATGGACTGTTTTCCATGCCCGGCTCGCTTACTCGAGGATTAGGCATAGGGTATCGCGAAGCCGATATCCCGTTCTCTTGCAGTCCTTGATCCCAACGTGAGAAATCTTGTACGCGACTAGAGATTGTATTTATGTCGGGAATTGCCGCCACGATGTCTTTACTAGGTGAGGCTCTGTTGAAAGGTGGTCTCCTCACGACATCGTCCGGAGGCATACCATAACCACCAAAGTTTCCCGGAATATAGGTGTTGGTTGGAGATGAAGCCGCCGGCATGTGGGAAGATGGAATGGCCGTCATTGTGGGAGACTTCTTCTGGGTCGTGAGGTGATGAGCCTTCGGGGGGGTCACAGGACCTTCTAGGGAATAGGTTAGGCATGGCCGGCAATTTTGTCCATGCGGGTATGGGCTCTCGTAATTCCGGTATCCGCTCTGGGGTGGCATCAATAGGGGACCATTGGGATAGGCGTCTGCAGGCTGACCTCCGAATGGCGGCCTTGTGTGGAAATGTGTTGTTTGCAGTCCATTACTTGTTGCAAGTTAGTTAAAGTCGGCCAACGTACGTCCTGAAAGGATACACAGGCATGCAGTGGTCCAAATCAGGACGTCGCGAGAAGCACCAAAGCATGCTGGAAAGCCAATCAGCACAAGGCGAGATTTTAGGCTTACTTCTGATGGCTTTCGGAAACAAAGCCGCCATTCTGACCATAATACGCGCCGTTGCTGTCGCCCGGTGCACTGCAAGAGCTTCCGCAGCGGCCAATGTAGTTCCCCGGAGGCGTAGGCAATCCATTCGTGTTCTGTGTGTAGGGCACCGTCCGTTGTCCGGGCAAGGGCTTCTGGTCATCGGGTGACGAAGGGTCCAGGAAAGGCTCCCTCGGCTCATGTTTCAACGGAATAGAATAGAGACGTGGCTGAAGGACCGTACCGGGCACTTCTTCAGTCTTGGTCACCGTCTCTCCTCCAAAGGTGGTTTTGGGGGGTGCATTGATGCTTGCACGCCGTTTTTGCGAGTTCCGAGTGTACTTGGTGACGCGCCATTTTCTCAGCCAGCTTCGAAACGCCCGGATTCTTTCAACAGATCAGTAAACTGTTGCTGCTGGTTGTGGTAGAAGAACAGCATGGGAGCTTGAGCTCTAAACAACAGGAATGGTGACTCACGACGCGTCGAATCCGTATTCCTTGTGCATTATACTCTTGACGACGTCCAATGACATTCCCTCTGATTTGTAGAGGCGGATTATGGTATCTTTGTATGGCAACCAATCTTTTGTCATCTCGAAAGCAGGCAGGAGGAAGAGCGTCCTTCACAGAGGGAGTGGTGTGGAAGCGGAATACAATCCAGACCGAGAAATAAGCGGAAATCAGACCCAAGAGTCCAAGGAGGGTAAAAAACGCGTAGATCAATACTGGGAGAGATCTGGAGTAGGGGCTGGAATTGTATACAGCAAGAAGAGTTCGCTTTGAAGAGTGAGCATACGACTGGTATGAATAGGTGTAAGAAAAGGGAGGAGCGAATGCCAAAAGGATTAAAAGATTTATGGAAGGAGTGTAGTCTTAAGAGAACCGGACTGCAAGACTAATTGGAGCGCAAGGCAGAAGAAAGACGGAAGTCGGACTGGATAGAGTATGCATGCAGTATAAGAGAGCACAGCCTTTAGGCATCTGTCGCTTGTCCGTTTTCTATCCCACCCCTTCCTCATCCTTGTCCTGCTCTCGTCTGTTTGCGGAATTTCCTACTACTGAGGGCTGAAGGGCACCTGTGCCTCTCTATGAGGAACCGGACGGGGTCTGCTGCTCGCTCCCTGGGGAGATCTCTATTGCCGCCAATCCCGGTCTCGCTCATCTGGTCAAGTCGAGGATCTGTACGAACACGAGGCGCCTTTGACGGGGCGTCCAAACCGAGGCACCCAATCAGGCCGACAACTGGCCTCCCCCCAAACGGAAACCGACGTTGCGGCACTGACGCCCTGCCGTCTGTATATCTCTCCTTGCATTTCCGGGGAGCTTATTCGGTGCGTTTGCTGACACGCAGTCGAGACAGCGAGCCGAGTTGGGGCCTCGACCTGTGGCAGCCAGCGGACGGCAAACGCGGCGAGGACGTCGACATTGGGCGCATGTATAGTGCAAGCGCGCCGCAAGGCAGACAGCCAGCAGGCCACAAGGGCGGTGATGAGATAAGGACCGAATGCAGTGGAAAACCCTCTCATCCGGAGAGAGGGGAGGGCGGGCGGTCAAATCAGCCCTGTTTCTCCAGTGTCCGGCTTCATTGGCCGGCCATCAGAAACCCCTCATCCCTGCTGCTACCGACGCGTTACATTTTGCGATGACTAACCGGAAGAGCAGCTCTTGCAAACGATCGACGACAGCATTGAGGGGGCGGGGAAACGCTGTGGTCGTCGTGAGTGGACGCCAGAGCACAAGGCTGAGTCTCGCTCGATCACCCAGGCGGCCGCCCGGGTTGCCACAGAAAACAAACTGAAGGAGCACCAGGATGGCAGAGCACGTCATGAGAGCGCTCGGCCTGTGGAGCGTGTGTTCGTGGGAAGCGGAAGCCTATGCGGTTCGAGTTTCAACCGTTGGGACGACCTGGCTGGTCTCTGTTGCTCTCCCTCTTGACGAAATAGTCCGACTGGGCTGGCACACAGAGGTCCAATCAGACGTGCAGACGCTGACAGCCAAAAGGCAGCCCGTTGTGCCCGATGCTGTGAGATGCCTGGCCGCCGACAACATGTACCCTACCTCGTGTGGTGGCGGCCTGCCAAAAGGAAAAACAGGAAAAAAGGAAGAAAAAAACAAAAAACAAAAAAAACTAGAAAAACCAGAAAGCAGAAAAAGGATAAGCGGGACATGTGCTGGCACGGACGGACACCTGCCTGAGGTGGCCACCATGCAGGGGCACCTCTTTGTGTGTGCCTTGTGTCAGACCGCTGGGCTGGCCAGTCGGTCAAGCGAGTCAAGGCTGCACCTTTGGGCCGCCCAAGGCGGCCGACCCGTGGGATTCGCCGACTCGAGACCTGTCCAGTCCTGTCCGCAGACTGGACAATGCATCGGCGGCAGCTGTCGATGCAACGATCGCACACATGGTAGCATCGGCTCTGGCCTGACCATGTCACGTTGTATCCCACCTGTTTCCTTTTGCCCTGCGGCTGCTGCATTGCCCAATTCGCGTTCACGGTCGTCTGTCCTGGCCATGGGGAACGACCCCATTCCGCTCGGTCGCCAGTCCCTGTTGCCGCCTCGTTTTCCGACGGGGCCGCCGTCGTGTTGCTGTTCCTGTCTCCCAATGACGCGCACCAGCGCCAGCCGCCGACTGCCGGCAGCGAGGCCGGACCTACACAAGTGCAGCCGTCATGCGAACCCGTCCGAGCGGACGGATGGCGTCCAGGGTGTAGGGGCGACAACAATCGGATCGGCCGTGCCGCGCCGCTTCCCTGGCTAGCCATCTTCGCTCTGGCCTGCCATTGCTGCCACCACCTCAGACAAGGGGCTGAAAGGACGCAAACCGTGGACTGCATAGCCGCGCACGAGCAAGAGTCGGTGTGCGCCGTCAGGCAAGAACAGTAGACAGCAAGCACAGCCCGAATGGAGGGGTGAGCAAAGCAATTGTCCGCGATCAGGTTGGGCCAGAGATACGGGACACGTGTGATGTAAGTCACTAGACCATCGTACAGACTACCGCCCACACGTAGACACGGCAATTGTGACTTTCTATCAGCCAATGTGTCACATTGCCTCAGCCTGAACTACGCATGCACATGTTCTCTAGCCCCCGTAGATCTGGCAGATGAGATGGGACCAAATCAGTCATAAGGCAGGAGTGAATCAAGAACGAACCGAACACGGGCTCCAGGCTGAGAGAGCGCAAAACATATATTAGTAGGCATCAATTATAGCTGCAAGTCCATCACACGGATTCCCAATCGCCCACCTTGCGCCCACTCGCTCGCTCGCTCTCTTTACAATGCTGCTGCATTCGGCCGTACCACTCTTGCCACATGCCAGTGGCCAGCACATGCAGAGACAGACGAGACGGAGGAGAGCAGTTGACCCAGCTCAGCCTCAGGCTTCCGTCTCCGCTGTCAGACTTGGCGACTCGCCTTGCTTTCGTTCTGTCCGATGTCAACCTGATCTCGATCGTCCACAGTACAGTGAGGACAGTGAGGAATCGGGGGGTGGACCACTGTAGAAACAGCAACGAAGAACAACTTAACGGCAACTGAGAACAGCTTAACAGGGCCAAACCACCGTAAAAGGACAAAACAGCAACTGCAAAGAACATGAACACCCATCTCAAAAGCTCAGCCGTGGCGACAAAAAGACGGACGGCCGGTTCGGTTCTGCTTCTGCGACAGACTCCTAGGCTGACGTGGCCTTGCTTGCATTCTCGACGGCCGTCTGGGCAGCCACGGTGGCGGGCGGCAGCGCGGCCTTGGCAGAGCTGCCCGACGTGACGCCGGCCTCCTGGCCATTGGACGCGAGCGCACCAGCAGTGACGCCCGTCGAGACGACCGAGGCGGGCGAGGCGGGCGCGGGCGAGGGCGAGGCGGCCTTGAAGGAGCCGCCCGAGGCGATGCGCGACATGGAGCCGGGAGCGGGCGAGCCCAGCGTGGGCGACGTCGGGGTGCTGTCGACGCTATGCGAAGGCCCGGCCGCGGCCACGTCGCGGATGATGTAGAACCACTTCTCGGCCTCGTCGGGGCTGTGGGCCTTGAAGTGCAACTCCGACGTACCGGTCAGCTTGCTGCCGACCGACTTGCTTCGGTCCTTGCCCTTGATGGTGAACTTGTCGCCCTGCGGCGAGCTGACGGTGGCGTCGGGGAGATAGATGCTCAGCTCGGGCACCGGATCCTTGCGCACGTTGTCCGAGTCGCGGAACTCGTGCAGGTAGCGCGACGGCGTCACGACGTAGTAGCCCGCCTGGAAGCCCCAGCTCAGCTTGTTGCGGCTCTTGCGCTCGAGGCTGCCCTCGATCACCGGGCTCGTGCTCTGGTGGTTCTGGTTCGGGAACGTGATCTGGGCCACGTCGCGCGGAGGGTCGCGCGCGTCCACCAGGATGTCCCGGTTGCGGTCGCTGAAGCCCTTCCACTCAAAGTCGGGCGGGATCTGCTGCACCGTGCTCAACATGTCGCTGTACAGCGCATTGACCCGTTCGGCCTGGCCGCCCACAAACTGGTGGAAAGCCTCCATGGCCTGCTGCAGCACCAGCAGCACGTGGGCCTCAAACGCCTCCAGGTTCGACTGCACCGACAGCAGGTCGTTCCGGTGGTTGTTCTCCTCCACCACCTGGTGGTGCAGCCGGAAGAGCACGCCGCGGTGCAGCACGTACGGGTCTTCCTGCGGGCCCAGCTTGCCGCCCGTCGCCTCGAACGCGGCCGACTGCTGGCCCAGCAGCTCGATATGCTTCTGTGTCGTCTGTCGCGCCTTCTCCACCTCCTTGGCCCCCTTCTGCGCCCCCTGCTGCAGCTCCTTGGCCTTGTTCTTGATCTCCTTGTGCAGCCGGTCGAGAACGGGCAGGACCGAGCCCTTGATGTTCTTCTCCGTCTCCAGGTTCGTGTTGATCAGCGCCTGTGTGTTGGCCCGCATATTCTCGAAGAACCCGCTGATCCCCCCGAGACTGGCGTCAAAGTGCTGGCCCTCGCGCAGCGGCTTCGAGATCGTCTTGAGCACCTTTTCATACTCCTTGGCCTGCTCCTTGTGCGACTTCTCGACCGCACCAATGTACTCTTCCAGAAACCCACACACGTGCTTCCACGCCTGCAGTCTCTCGGCCAGCAGCCCGGCAGTGCTGGTGGGGTCTGCATCGGGAACGGCCTCATCGCTGAACCCAGAGCCCGACGTCAGGTTGGTGCCCTGGCGGGACGGCAGCTGCTGGGTGGAGAACTGTGTTGCCATGACTGGTACTCCGTAGACGGATCACTCGTGCTGGCCGATCGTTTGGTCGTTTTGGCAGATTGCAAGGGGGGGTCGCTCGGAGATGCTGACACGATGGGAGATGGATGGAGAGGAGAACGAGTAAAAGGAGGTCGCTAGCAAATCAGCGCTGCCTCAGGAGGCTTGATCGAAAGGGGGGCGTGTGGCGCTGCTGAGAAACAGGATCAAGACCTCGGATCCGCTGGGAAGAGCGGGGTTGGAAGCAATGGTAAGATTGCAGTAGAAAATAATAGCGAGCAGCCAGGGCAGCCAGCTACTCCGTAGCCTTCCCGCTATGGGCTAGCGTGGGTGTAGCCGCAGTTGATCGCCGTGACGGCTTGCGATACCAAGCCAGATGCTGTCTCGATCGCCAAACCTGCTCTGGATCAGAGATTTGGATCACGAAGACGTGCGGACTTGCGCAAAAGTCACGTTGTCCAAAGTGGGCAATTCTGCCGACTGCAGCTGCCGCTTATCGGCCATTCTCCCTCTCGTTGCCAGTGCTGCCTGCCCCTCTTGGGAAACTCCGATTACGGCAGGCACGAACCCAGAATCATCCGACGATTCAACCGCTCAAGGCTCCTGCCTGCAATCTGCCTGCAGTGACGTCAGTGTCTTGCAGGACGCGGACATTCGGCCCTCAAGCTGCCCGAGTACGGTATGCGTGCTCGTATTGCAGTCACCTGACCCTTTACCATGTCATTGGGATGCATCAATGTGTATTTGTGTAAATAAAAGAGGGTATTCTGCTGCGTTCCGCGTGTGACATTGTCCTGATCTGTGTCCTATCCATCTAAACGCCTCATCCGATATCCCGAGCCGTCGTGTCCCTATAACCCATGTCTATATATATAATGAGAATGTGTGCATGCATGAAGAAGAGCAAATGAAGCAGAAATGACTATCAAAATGCACATGGGCCCAGCCCCGGTGGAGTCCTGCCGAGGTGTATGGAGTATCTTACGAGCATATGCGAAAGTGCTGTCGCTGCAATTTACGCGTACTGAGTCCGACAATGTCCAGTGCCTGTCCGTGGCCTCATGTGGCTACACGGTTGCGTGATTGTCGCAGGTGCAGCCAGCTGCGCTCGTCCGAGTCGCCGCCCTGCGTGTTCTGCCGACTGCTCGATGGCGTGGTGCTTCCCGAGGACTGATGGCGCCGCCGACTGCCCACAAGGTTGGTCTCGCTGTGGTAGCTGGCGTTCCGCGGACGCATGCCCACACTGTCGGCGGCATCGTGCGGCGTCTCGGCGATCAGGGACAGCGGCTCGTTTGTCAGAGAGGTGCCGGTCAACGACGACATCATCATGGGCCTGATGACCGGAGAGGACGACAGCGACATGCTACCCGAGGCAGCTGCCGTGCGGTAGTCGGGCAGCTGCTGTGCGCTGTCACCAATCGCAATGGCTGCCACCCGCGTGTTCTTCATGGCCGTACCGTACGATGGGACCTTGCAGAGCTCTGACATGTCGGAAAAGTCGACGTGTTCCGGGTCACTGTGTTCGGTATGGTGCGACTCGCCACTGTTGCGTCTTGACAGCGAGTCTGTCCCGCTGTTGCTGTCTGCGCTGTTGAGGGCCTGCTGCAGCTGCTGGTTCTGCAGTTGTTGCATGTGCTGGTAGTAGAGGTGGCCGTGGACGGGCGAATACGGCGTGCTGACACCGGAGATGGGCGGAGTAATGTGCGTGGAGCTGCGGTTTCGCCGAATCGTCACCTCGCGCGACGAGACATCCTGCAGTCGTGACGTGAGAGCCGCGGGTGGCACGGGTATGCTCGCGGCCATGGCCATGAACGCCAGGTTTTCGCTAGATCCGGCACGCGAAAGCCCGTACAGCGGACTGTGCACCGCCGACATGGGGGCCGGCGTCTGCAGGTTGTGGACGTCCATCTCGTCGTAGAGCTGGTCCAAGATGTGCTCGCCGTAGCCGGGCGGTGCAATCGTGGCCTGCGTGGCCGCTTCCTGCGGACTCGCCGAGAGCCGGGCTGGGCATGTCAGGTTGCCCTGTTCGTCGAGGGGAATGTTTGGCGAGATGAACAGGGTCAGGGGCAGAGTGGCGCGCAGCTGTGCGTTGAGAGTCAGCAATGCCAGCCAAGCATGCAGGCGGGGGCGTTGTGTTATGCCGCGAGACTTACCTCGGAGACGTGCCCGTCTGGGTTCTTGAGAGCAACGACCATCTTGAGCTTGTGGCGAACCTTGATGCCGTGGACGTTGACGTCCTGGATGCACGGGCCCAGCTTGTGCGGGAGGTCGAGGGAGGTGTTCAGCACCCAGCCTTCCTGGCCGGTGTCCTCGATCATGTCGTTCCAGTGCTCCTCGTTGTTGACGCTCAACACCCACGACGCAACGACGCGCTCGTTCTTGTACTCGCGCAGGCCGGACATGACAATGTTGGAAGAGGAACCCATGGGCATCGAGACGAATTCGTGGATCTCGAGAAGGCGGATGGTAATGTCGCCGAGCTCAAGGCCCTTGAGCAAGGGGCTGAAGCGGGTCTCGAGAGGAATGGCGCTGCCAAAGACGATGGCCTTGCGGGGAACGATGATGGAGTACTCGATCTTGTTGGGCCAGATGTTCTCGACGCTCATGGCGTGCAGAAACTCCAGGGCTGAGGACTCCATAGTGCGCACAAAGCGGACGTGCTTGTACGCATGAAGGTCGTAGGCGAGCTTGCCGCGGGCAATGGTGGCCTTGAGCTTGTACGTGATGCTGGCCTGGTGCAGGCCCTCGACGCTCTCAGACGTGTCGCCAGGCAGCATCAGGTCAAAGGGAAACTCATAGTTGCCCTTTTCGAGAATAGCGCTTTTGCCAGGAGTGCCCCAGAACGGAGCCCATTGGTGCTGCAGGATGATGTTGGAGCGATCTATTTTGGACGAGGAGAGACCGGTAGATGGGGTGGATTTGGGGTCGTTCCATCTGCAGGATCAGTTTCCAGTTAGCCTTTGTCATTCTTCTTCTTGCAGCATATCGCATCTCGGGCAACACTCACGCCAACCGTTGCACGCCTGTCAGACGTAGGTGGATGTCTTCGATCTTGATTGGTGCCGGGACGCAGATGGCCAGGACGCCCTTCAGCATCTGGCCGCTGGCCTCGTGCTCATTTCCGCGGAAGACCAGGAAGTCGTTCTCCAGCCTGGCAGCAGCGCGGTTAGCAAACGGGGCAGACAAAAAGGGCGACGCCAAAACTTACCGGATGTCGAAGAGAGTGAGGGCATTGCGACCGGTCACCGAGGTAAACGGGTTGAATGGCATGTCTCTGTCGGATGCAATGGACGTGTGGCCGTGATTGCGATTCGACGGATAAAAAGGTGTTTTGCGAAAAGAAGAGAGGACGAGAGAGACGGGAGAGAAGAAAGAGCTGTGAGAGAGGCGAGACGTATGTAGGAGGAGGCGAGACTGATAATCAGTCTAGCCGTGGAGTGGTATCGGGACCCGGTTTTAACTCTGGATCTGTACCATGAATGTACGAGCGTCGAGATGTGGAAGGTTCTGCACAGTGCAATGCAGCCAAGCTGGCCTGTTGCCTGTTGGAAGTGTGGCAGAGTTTACGCCGAAAAAAACAGCGCTGTTGGGGCGAAGGCGGTCGACCTGTCGGGACGGGTTGCCAACGTCACCGGCGGGTACGAGGGGCAGGAGCGAGCCAGGCACATGCCAACCGGGATAAATTCGATTAAATAATTAGCCGGGGTGTGTGTGGACATGCGAATGACAACGTGATGCGCTGTGCGTGGTGAAGGCGGCAGAACTCGAAGGTGCAGCTTTGCGTGATGCTTCCCGGTTGGGAAGGAAGACGAGAGGCGACGTAAGGAAGGAAAAGGGCTTGAGGACAGGATCGCGGGGCGACAAGCGGTACTGTCTAGGCGACAAAGAGTAGAAAAAGGCAAAGGGGACCGTCTTTGTTTAAGGTTTCCTTTTTTTTACCTCTCTATTTTTTAGCATGGTTATCCGTGACGAGCAGGACAAAGCGACCCTCTCTTTGCGGCCGTGGGCGAACCAGGAGGCACGATTCTTGCAGGCCCAGGTGGCCAGGACGGCGTTCCGTCGCCAGGGCTTCAGGTCGAGAGACGCTAGAGGGCCTGTGTCAAAGCCTTGTCATTGCGTTGCGGGAATTGCGGCGAAGGGTACGGGCGAGGACTTTCTCCGCCAGACGCCGAATTGGCGACGATCCTCCTAGAGTTCGGAGTACATATTACGAGTAGGTAAGACAGCAATCGCGACAGGGAGGGCCTGAGCCTGGATTGTCGGAGTTGCTCTGCTGAGCATGGTCTCACACCACCGACCGCTTAGGCTCAGAGTAGCCTAGGCACAGGGTCCCACAGGCCTTTGCCCTGCGATAGCGGTTGTGTGTCTCCGTATGTATCTCACTCCGAACATAGCCAGATATTATGTATCTTACGCAGTAGTATGAGATACGATGCACGTGGGGGGATCATGGCCCCTTGCGTGCTCGCGCTGCCTCATTCTGCCGTGAACTTCTCCCGCCTTGGCCTCGCTTACTGTCGGCAACGGCCGTCTGCGTGGTGCTGCGTTCGCCGGTGACGTAGGAGGGTGGGACGACCAACAGTGAGTGGGACGGCGTGTGCTGGCGTCCAGCCACACGGCCCAATAGGAACAGAGGGAAAGTGCGCCAGAGGTAAGAGAGTCAGGTCATTTAGGGCACTTCCGGGAGCCGCGAGAGACACGCTGCACGAGCAGGCAGCCTGCCAGGCTATACGAGAGCCTTCCGAGGAGGCAGGGAGCAGACATATCGTATCTTACTTACCCAGAGCAGAAGGCGCGATAAATGCAGTGACTTCGCCTGACCTTTTTGCTCGACACGGACATCCCGCTGGCTGCAGCCATCAGGCGCAGCTAGTGCTGATCAGAAGGTGGCTGTCCAGACGAGCCAATGCCAGGCCTGTGTTTGATCAAGCAAAAGATACTGTATCTTACAAAAGATTACGCAGAACGCCCAAGGCCTAGCCATGCAGCCCCTCGACCGTGCATTCCATTCCAGGCGCTGACAGATGAGAATACCGATAATAGAATAATCATTAGCGTGGGGGGGTTGACGACCGAACGAGGCCGGCTTCCAGCAAAGGGGTAAGTCGTGGTTTGTCCGTCTGGCACGACTTGTCGCACGTTCAAAAGGACAACAGCGCTCAGGCTTTGGAGCCTGTTTCGGCGTCTGGCAATGCAGGTCCAGATGGGAGCAGACGGGAGGCAACGCGCGCCGGTGGGTGCAGACGTGCAGACGTGCAGACGAAAAAAAGGGCCCTCCCTGAAGTGTAACAAGTCGGGCAGGACGGCGTCTTTCGGTGCAGCGAGCAGCGAGCAGCGAACAGCATTATTGCGGAACTCGTACGGAGAGAGCCCCTCCGCCTTCCAATACGGCTGGATAAATGGGGGGGTGGCTCCGACAACCGGAAAACACAGTCTACCATCTTGCTCGCTGCGACGTAACTTACGAGCAGGCAAAAGAGAGGAAAAAAAGAAGGAGAAAAAAAATAAATAAAGAGGCTGAATGTTTCAACTTATTCCCCCTAACAGCAATTCGGGTTGCACGGCAATAATGCAGCGAGGCAACGGGCCAACGCCGACGGCGACGGCAAACAGCACACAGCCCGATCCGATTCTCGCCGACCGGCTGCTGTCGTGTTGTTTTGCATTTTGGCCATTTGACATGCGAGGTATTTCGCCACGAGGTAAATTGAGAGTATTCATACCTAGTAAGCATAGCTTCCAGAGCGAGCCGAGGCAGTGGCGAACGACTGACACGCAAGGCACTGGCGTAACTGCCTGCGACGAGGCCGACCGGGCCATTACTACGGAGTATGTATCTTATCTTACGTATAATTCCGGGTCTCCCCCCTTCAGCCGCAGGACAGATCATTTCCAGATTGCGTCGCAAATAACTGCAATGTCCAAGTGGGATGTGCTAGAGACACGGGTCAAAAAGTCTAAAGACACGGGCCACGTGATTTAGATAGGCGGTCAAACCCGGCACAACACCACTGAACTCATGTGTACTCCGTAGGTCGTAATAGATTCAAAGTAAAATAACAAAAAGCACTGAATAAAAACAGAAAAGACTACTCCGTACTATGTAGCAAATACCGTATAAAACCAGTTACGCCGCCATGTCTTTATATATTAAAGTTGATACCTTACATCCGGCGTGGATATACATAGTTCTCGTCTTTGTCGCTACTTTCTTCGCGCTTGGTACTAACTAAAGCTAAAGAAGGTGACAAGCAAAATGTTGGCCATCTCCTAGTTGGCGTATGACATAAGCCTAACCTTTGAAACCCCGGGCCGATATTTTTCCGCTACGCGCCGTTTTCATGGCGAACCTCGTTTATGATGCCAAGATATAAGTTTTCTTGCTAGGTCCAAACATATAAACATAACCAGCCCTTACCTCTGATTCCAAACTTTGGTCGCGTACTAAAGGTAGTCCTCTAGCAATACAAAGTTGTGCTCGGGTAGGCCAACGGGCAGCCGAAGGAAAAAAAAGCGCAACCTCTAGACGGAATGGGTGCGGAATGGACCAATACTGACGGGCGCGTAACGCTCCTGCCACTGCTCAACAATAAACGCTTTTAAGCGCGATCGTCGGGGAACGCATTAGCCAGCAAAACAATATTTACAGTGTGTTCTGGGCGTGTAAACCCAATCCTTAGTTTCGTCCGTAGCGACTCTAGCGACTAGGAAAAGCCAGTCTCGACAACGATAGTTAGCCAGCTACGCATGCCCTCCTGCCCAAGAAGGGGGCCACCCCCAGAGTCTCCTCACCTTGCGATACAGCCCCGGATGCCAGTTGTGGAAACCGTGTCGCGCCTGTAGTAGCCCAGGAGCGGTTAATCCCATATCGGATCAGGCGGTCTACTTCGACGTATAGTTGAAGGTGGAGTCGCTCGTGAGACCAATTTGGAATCGTAATAATAAGTAGTTTATGCTCTGTAAGAAAGAAAACTCGCGTCTTGCGAGCCTGCAAAGCTGGTCGACTGCGGCAAAGTTTTTCGGCGCTATACTTGCTATAGTCACCGAATCGACGTCGTTGTCTGTAATGGCCGCCACATAGGCAAGGAGGGCTGGCACGGTTAAGAAGCGGATATCTGCCTAGGGCAGTCAGTCGACTTCAGTGAGGGTAAAGCTTGTCAGCATTGCCGCTGTAGTGCTCGATGTTGGCTGTGCGGGAGACTTGCAATAATATGGTAAAGGCGTGCTTGTTAAAGAAAGAACCGACGCTTAACAGTAGACAGCCTCTTTACTAAGTACTTGTACAGATTTGGAAAGAGCAGACAGGCTGGACCGAAGTCCCATTAAGGAAAGCACGTCTTTGTAATAATCTAATAATAAGACTGAAAAATCGTCGTATTCATATTTCAGATAGTTTCTTCTCTCCGGCAACGAACACAAACTACTAACTTAAACCGAAGAAGTAGGGAAAGGAGCAAGAGAGCAGCAACAATAACAACAACAACAACACCGGAATCAGTATCAGTACCAGCACGAAGCGGGTTAGACTTCCGGTGGCTTTTGCCATGGTGCTCGTCGTAGTGACGGCGATGACGATGACAACGACGATGACGATGACGGACACAACTACGGCGTTAACGGTGACGGCAGCGGCGCCACAAAACCGCCCTGCAAATGTCTACGTCTCGTGCTCGTGCCTGGCCGCTTCTCCGTGTCCGCCTTCCTGCCCCCCCTCCCTCTTACCCGCCGACTCCTTCCTGTCCGGCCACTCTCCACTGCCCGGAAATTCCTCCGTGTCCCTCCTTGTCTTGCCTACCTTTACCGTTTATAACTGGTCAAACATCTGCAATCAACTGGAGCACTGCCATACTGCTCTCATGTGCCTGTCCACCATCTGCTCTGTGTGGTAAGACTAAAAGGCTGTTAGACGAAATGTTTGTCCGAACTAATAGTTAAGTAGGGAGTTTTTTTACGCACCTAGCAATTCCCTCTACGGAGTATGCATGACCCATTTGACTGCTAGTTTGTTTGAGGTCTTGCTTCAACGGACGCGGCCAACGAAGGAGTATGGACCTTTGAAGCAAGCAATTACCTGCCTATTTAGCCTTTGTTTGATCCCTTAAAATGCCAGCCAAGTCAGCAAGCCGATACGGAATAGCCATCGCCAGCGGAGTCGCTTTGCTTACCCTTGCACGGCAGGCCTGTTGAACAAAGTGCGAGATGGCGACAATCTTAAGTCACGTATGCCATCAGCCGCCCCTAGATCTATCGAAGTATCCAAGGGCCTAGATAACAGAAAACATAAAGGCGGAACTTCTATTTTCCTTACCTCTTCAATCCTTCCAAGTATCGGAAAGTTTTTATCTTTAGGTCCATTCGTGGCCGGAATTTAATACCATTCTCGCTAGTATCTCACGTTGTATCAATGATCCGTGGCCTTTATAGGAGCCCGACGAGCCACTTGCCTCTTGGGTGATATCCATAAGAAAAGCGCTCCCTTTCTAGTAACTGTAATGAAATCTAGGGAAAGTTTTGAATCTGGAACAAATCAAAGATTGCTCTTGTCCTTGTGCCTAGACCAACTTTATAAGCTGACCTGTTCATCAGAACGGCGGTTGATTGCCATAAAATAGCTACAACCAAACTAGGATTCTCTAGGGTCTTTAAACCAAGCCTGGCAGGAGAAACCGATTTACCACCATTGCTGTAGTCAGCTATTTCTTTAGCAAATGAAATAAAAGGCATTGCAAGAACATACTCAACTTCGGCAGGCGACTCCACGATTGCTTTTAAGGGCTCAGAAATGGCATTTGTGAAGGTGGTAACAACCGTTTCAATATGCGCTTTGGGGACGCTATACAGTGTAAAAATGGCGTATGCGATGACTACTTTGATGAAATCCCCGGGAGTTTCCCTGGTCGTGTACGCCTCCCATCGTTTGCCATGAAAATATCTTGTTTATAATATTTATTAAGACTTTAACGAACTATAAGAGACTAGTAGGTAACCCCGGCGTGTACGGACTCAGTCAAAGGAAGAAGTCAGTCAAGAAAGAGAGGAGAAAGGGTGAACATGTTCTTTCCTAGCTAACCCCCTCCTCCGACATGGCAATTCTGAGATAAAACCCGAAACCATCATTGTTTTGTGGCTGCCAGTCATTGGCTGCCGGCCGATGCGACCCTGCCTTTCTAGCCTACTCCGTACACTCGCAGAAAACGTGCAAGAAATGGGGCAGCGAGCAGATAGCTCAGCCCACCATGTGCTCCGATTCTGAGTGGTGGATGGCTAAGCCAGGCAGCGGGTTGACTGCTTTGCGGATATTCTCTGCATGCCGCAACTCCACCTCTATCTTTACTGGGTCTGCTCCTCTCAAGCTCCGTCCTCCGTGCGCTCGCTTCTTATCTCGCTCTCTCGTCTGCCCGTTGCCTGTGCCATGTCCGGTGATTGCGTCAGCCGCGACGACGCTACCTGCATACATGGTAGTAAGCGAGCCCAAGAGCGACTGCTTGTCTCCTGTTCTAGATCGGCCTGGGCTCTGCCATCCCAGCACGACTGGACGGTGTTGGCTCCGGCTCCGAGGCGGCAGACAGCAGCTTTCACATGCAACTTGCTAGACCGTGTAGGCGAGATCGGCAAAGACCCTGTGCGCTGGCCTAGCTGCCAGACCACCTCGGCGTCACAGTGCCGTCTAAAAACGGGACGGCAACGCTAAAATGATGTTCATGTGCCGACCGGCCTCACAGTAGACCGTCTTTCTGGCAGACGGTGCAGGTACATAACCAAACATGTACATCAGGCAGCAAGATCCAAAGCAGATACCCCTGTTCACATACACTTTTACAGACTACGTAAAGAAAGGACCACCTCGTACAGACGCTCGTATTTACACTCATCCCCAGCTGGTATTACTCAGCCTTGCCAGGCCTAAGTCGACGCTCCCTCATCTGCCTGTGCCGTGTTGTCTGTTGGTCTCATCCACGTCCGGATGTGTCCTTTCTTGTTGGCTGTCAGGACAGACTTTTCTGTGAACCCAAGCCAACAGAGCGGCTGCTTGCTGACCAATTGAGACTGCGAGGTGCTGTTAGCCAGGTGTACCGTGAACAAAAGATAAGCAGGCCTACGCACACAAACCGGTGGCAGCAGCGCCGTGCGTGCTCGCGGCTCCACCAGATGGACGCGCTCGTCGACGTCTGCGCCTGCGTCTCCGTCTGCATCGGCCTGCGCGTCCGCCTCTGCATTCGTGCCGTCGCCGTCCTCGGGCGTGCCGTTGCTGGTCGACGCGGCCCGGAGGTGCCGCGAGGCCACGGATCCCTTGCGCGCGTAGCGGATGGACGACGCATAGGCAGCAGCAGCGGCGGCGGCGGCGGCGGCGGCCTTTGGGCGGATCAGCATGCCCATGCTAAAGTCCCAGAGACAGAGGCGGCCGTCCTCGCCGACGCTGCCGAAGCGGTAGTTGCGCTCGTCGCAGCGCCAGGGGTCAAAGGCGACCGAGGTGACCCACGAGTGGTGGCCCTGGCAGCGGGCGGCGAGCGAGGCGTCGGCCACGCTCCAGATGGACAGCAGGTCGTCCTGGCCGCCGGTGACGACGTACTTGTCGTCGGGCGACCAGCAGACGCACGTGAGGCCGCCGTAGTACGAGTAAAAGAGGTCCAGCAGCCTGTCTGGTCAGCAGGCGTACACACAACAAGACAGCAAAAACCCGACTCACTCTTCCCGGAGGTAGTCGATGATCCGCAGCGACCCGTCCTCCGACACGACGGCCAGCAGGCTCTGGCCCGGCGCAAAGGCAAACGCGTTGATCCGCTGGTTCGACAGCTTCCAAAAGGCCACCGGGTTCGCCTTGTGGCCGCGCGAGTGGATCGACCGCTCGACCTGGATGTGCGTGCGGGCGTCGTGCTGGTGCGAGGCCCGCTGCCGCGTGGCCTCCTCCTCGTCCACGGCAAACGCGGCGTCCTCCTTTTCCTTGTCGAAGACGACGAGCGAGCCGTCCATAAAGGCGGCCATGAACAGGTTCTCGGACCCGGGCACCCAGCGGATCTCTGACACGGGCGTGCCGCGGATGATTCCCTGCAGCTGTCAGCATGGGCAAGACCAAGAAAAGGACAGGCAATCCACGCACGTTCTTGTTCAGTCGCGTGTACCGCTGTGAGATGGGCTCCCACCAGATGATCTCGCCCGTAGAGAAGCCCATGATTACGTCAATGTGCGACGTGCACTTAGTCAGCAGATTGATATCGTGACACAGACAGTGAGCCTTTGTGAACAGGATCTTGGTGAGGTAGTCGCCCTAGACGGTCAGCCCTGTTTCTTCTACGCACACACACACACACACACACACCTTCTTGTCGGACGCGAGGTCGAGCCACTGGAAGGCGCGGTTGACGTTGGCAAAGCCAAAGAGCCCGTCGGCTGGCCGTTCCTGCAGCCGCTTGGTGAGGCCGTCGTGCACGATGACGCGCGAGATAAAGGACGAGTTGCTCTTGGTCACGTTGTTCTTGGGCTTGCGCAGCTTTCCGCCGGCCGGCCGGGGGGTGACGCCGCCGAGCCCGGCCACGACGAGGCTGGCCGCCGTCGCGGTGGCGGCTGTGGTTGCGGTTGTGGCAGGCGCTGTGGCAGACGTGGCAGACGTGGCAGCCGGATGGACCGGCGAGTCGATAACAAACTGTCCGGGCAGGGCGGCGTCGCTGGTGGTGTGGAAGCTGAGCCGGCCAGTGGTGGCCGAGTCGGTGTGCTGGCTGCTGCTCCCGGTGGCCTCGCTCTCGGTCGGGTGCTCCTCGACGGGCGAGAAGGCGACGGTCGGCGACGGATCGGCGGCTGCGGCGGCTGCGGCGGCCGCGCTGGCCAGCAGGAGCGAGAGGGCCGGCGGAGGCGGCGCGTCGACGATGCGGACGAGCGAGACGCGCGTGCCGGCAGTCGCGGGAAGCGGCGTGGTGGCGAGCGGGTTGATGTTCACCACCGGCGACTCGGACGGATGGGGCGGCGGCGTGGCCAGCAGCAGGTCCTCCTGCAGCACATACAGGCCCTCGCCGACGAGGAACTGGCAGTCGGGCCCGGCCGGATTCGTCAGCGTGTTGTTGGTCTCGATCATCGGCATCGCTTGGCCGCCCGGATACATGCCGCCGTACATCATCTGCACCGGGTAGCGCGGCGGTGGCGGAAGGACGCTGCAAAAGGGGGTGGCAGCAGTGGTCAGCTCGCGCGCGACAGTGGCCAGACGACGGGGCAGCATGATGGAGAAGAGGGTCTTACAACATGGCTGCTGTGCTCTGCTATGGAGCCTGTCCTGGGCCGTGTCTGCCGGCCTGTACGGGTACTTCTGCAAGGCTGCCCCGGCCTTGTGCACCTCCTGCTCTCGCTTTTCGCACGCTCTCTCCCTGTGCTGTCTGTGCTGTCTGTGCTGTCCGTCCTCGGGCTGGTCTCCCTCTTCTTGGCCCTATGGTGTGATTTAATTCGCCGGCCGATCGCCTGTCCGTGTCGATCGCTCAGCCGGAACGCAAGATGGTGTGGTGGCGGTCCCAGCTGCTGCTGCTGCAGGGTCTTCCGGTCGGCCAAGACTCCAATATCGAGAGGGAGGGAAGACGAGGAGGGGGTCGTTTGTTATCTCACGCAATCCAATGCCTAGATAAGGAAGGCCTGAAAGTGCAGTCAGCGTGCCGACGCTCTGTCCGGGGGGTCAATGTGCAAGGTCGCTGTGTGAAGTGCTCGGCAGCCGGAGTGTGTGTTTACGCGTCGGTTGGGTCGAGCACGGCTGGACGGCGATTCGTTCTGCTTCTTCGGAACGTCTTGAGGATGGACGGACTGGCGGCCGAGACGCTCAGATAATAATGCTGGGGAATGTGAAGCGCAATTGCGAGTTAGTGGCGGGCTTAAGGGACTTCAGTGCTATTAGCTAATAGCGGCCCCAGATGGCGGTTTTTGTGGGGTATGTGTTTAGCGGGGTAGTTGTGAGCAGCGACAACGAGGACGGAGTACGGAGGTACACTACTAAAGTTACTGATAAACACCACACTTTATATTATACAGCTCGTATCCTACACGCTCTATGATATATCGATGCTATAGACCAAAGTTGGAGCCACGCCTCAACGCGAGCAGTAAATTAGTAGAGTTGGGTATCAATTGGGTCGTTATGGTTGAGTGGTGGACCTACGCCATCTGAGATGTTAGTGGGAGGAAGAGGACGGAGTAAAGAGAAGGGAAAGGAAGAAAGAAAGGAAAGAGGAAAGGGGGTGAGAAACGAAGGGAAGAAAGAAAGGATAAGAAAGTGAGAGAGAAGGAAAGAAGGAAAAGAAGGGGAAAAAGTCGGAAAGGAGAACAATGGAAGACAGTGAAAAGAAAGAAAGAAACAGAGAAACAAAAACAAGAAACAAAACAAAGAAAACAAAGAAAA
>LDEF01000045.1:71825-94432 GCA_001455505.1 Leptographium lundbergii
AAAAGAAACAAAAGAAACAAAAAGTAAACAAAAAAAGAGACCAAAAAAGAGACAAAAACCCCAACTCACATCATAAACGCTGCCGCTGCCGCGCACGCCACCGCCCCCAGTGCCACGTACAGGCTTGTCCGGTCCGCGGCCGGCTCCTCGCCCTTGGGGAAGCCGAGGCTGGGGTTTGTGGCCACCTCGGCCAGGTGCACAAACAGCTCGCTGATGCTCTCCCACGTCGCGCTGACGTGCAGCGGCGCGCTGACCCGCAGCGCCGCCGTGTACGCGTCCGGCTGCAGCGGGCTGCGCTGCGTCGTCTTGTCGCGGTCCGCCTTGAGGGCCGCGTACACCGTCGGCAGCTCGTCCAGGAGTCGTCGGCCGTGGCCGTGCAGCCCGTGGAGGCCTTGGAGGCTGTGCGTGCCGATGCTGCCCGAGCCCTGCTCCCGCTCTCGCAGCGAGACCAGGTGGCCAAACGAGTCCGGGTCGGACGAGTCGTACACTAGACACAGCAGGTCGCAGGCGTCCAGCCGGGCCGCATTCTCCAGCACCGCCGGCTCGCGCTCGCCCAGCTCCTCCAGGATCAGGTAGCACTGCTTGCCGCCCTCCAGCTCGACGCTGTTGACCGCCCGCCGCGGCCGGATCGTCGGCCGGTGCAGCCCGTCAAACGGTCGGCCCAGGAAGGCGTCCAGCAGCGCCGACTTGCCCGCTCCCGGCGCTCCCACAATGTAGCACAGCACCACGTTGCGGTCGACACGTCCGGCGCGGCCGGTTCGCCGCAGCCGCCGCTTCCGTGGCCGCGTCACCTTGAGCGCCGCCGTCGTCGGGCTCGCCGCTTCCTTGGCCCCGGCCGGCGCCTCGAAGCCGAGGTAGGCCAGGTAGGCCAGCGTCATCTTCGGCTCCAGGAACGTCGTCATGCTCCACTGGGCCAGCCAGCCCTGCAGCGTGATGTAGCCGGCCTCGTTGCGCACCGTCGAGGCCGGGAAGCCCTCCTCGATCCAGGAGCCCGGCAGCCCCGGCGTGGGTGCAAACAGCGCCGCCAGCTCTGCGTCGTTCAGCCCCCCGTCGTTGTCCTGGTCGAACAGCAGGAAGAGGTCCATGAAGAAGCGGTAGCCGGCCGGGCTCAGCTCGGCCGACGCGTACTCGGGCACCTCGAAGCGCGGGTGCAAAAAGTTGTCGGCCAGGCTGAGGCTGTCGGTGTACCGGAACTTGCGCAGGATCACCCAGATGGTCTCGTGGCGGCCCTTTTCGGCGTAGATCCGGTTCAGCTGCAGGAAGCCGGCCAGGTCGATGCCGCGGTCGAGCGGCGGCTGTGCGGCGGCAGCGGCCACAGATGGCGGCCGGTGGGAAGCCGTGCTGTTGTTGCTGCTGCTGCCATGATGGGCGCCGCGTGTCGTCTTGGCCAGCGTCAGCTTGATGCTGGCGAGGTCCTCGGGCGCCAGCGGCCGGTTGAACGTGGTCTCCTGGAAGGCGTGCATCTCGCCGTCGTTGAGGAAGCCGTCCTGGTCCTTGTCGCAGAGATAAAAGATGCGCCGCAGCGCCGCCACGCAGGCCGGTTTCAGGTCGCCCTCCTTGTAGTCGAACAGCGGTGCGATCGGGTGCGTCACGGCCTTTTGGCACAGAAAAAAGACCTCGTTGACGTTGTGGTGCTTGCGCGCGCTGGCCCGGATGCACGAGTCGATCTCGCGGAACTCCTGCATCACCGGCACCATCTCCTCGTCCAGCACCTGCGCCAGCGTCGCGTCGTCGCCGCTGCCGGGACTTGCAGGACTGCCGGGCCGTCCGGGACTGCCAGGCCGTCCACCTCCTCCGCCTCCGCCTCCACCATCGCCATCCCCCGGCCCTGCCAGGTCCGACTTGTTCGCACACAGCACCACGGGGACGTTAACGCCGAGGGAGCGGAAGTAGGGCATCCAGAAGAGCGCCACCCGCTCGTAGCTGTAGTGGTCTGCATACACCAGCAGGATCACGTTGCACTTGCGGATCTCTTTGCGCAGAGCTGTCCGGTCCTGCGGCCGCGCCGAAGTGTCCACAATCGTCGTCGTCACGTTCTCGGGCGTGCCAATGTTGGGCGGGATCGCAATCTGCGGCAGCACTGCCTGGATCTTGTTGGTGATGAACACGTCCTTGACCAGAGAGGCGATCAGGCTGGACTTGCCCGTGCCCTCGTCGCCACAGACACAGACGCGCACTGTAACATGTTAGCGGGCCAGGACGCCGGCGACAACACCGTTGACGGGAGCACAAAGTGTCACCTTCTTGAGCCATCTTGTTGTGCTGCTTTCGGCTTCGCTAGCGAGACCCATGTGGAATGAGGCAGACAAGCCGTCCGGGCTTAGCTACAAGAAAAGCAGTGGCAGAATGGCAGGTGGCAGAACGGCAGGTGGCGAGCAGAAAGCGGTGGCGCAAAGTGGGGACGTGCCTTTCCTATTCGGGAGCAGTCACTATTTCACTACATGGCCAAATCCAATATCCAAAGTCCAATATCCTCCAACCCACGAGACCGTCCTGCGATAGCGCTAATGGCATTGTCGCAAGGCTCAAGACGTCTCAGGCCTGAATGCGCCGTCCCAGCGATGGCGTAAAAGCACTGTCGCCGTCGAGTGTATGTGTGTAAGTATAAGTGCAAAAACCAGCAACTCGGGATCGACAGCGCATCTAAACACGAATGGGGGTATCATGTGAAAGCAAAACGCAAAGCAAGGAGAAAGAGAAAACAAAAAATGAAAAAAAAATGAAAAAGTCCTCCAAAATACCGGCCAGCCATGGTTAAAGTAGCCCTCCAAATCCAGCCATCCTGCGCCCTCGACTGCATGGTCCGAGACGTGTCGGGTGATAGCGTAGAAGCATTGTCACCGTGACACAACAAACAATGACAGCCGAAGAGCAGGAATGGCGGAAACCCAATCGAAGTAAAAAGAAGCAGAAACAGACAAAGCGGCTGGCCGGTTGCGTATCGAATGAAAATATGCGATGAGGAAGCTGTCCGGCTGCAGGAGACGGACGCATTAATCCCCTCAACTCCGCCCAGCCGGTCGTCAAATCGACGACTGCTGCGGCTTGCGGCCCCAGCGCCACATGTTCTGGAAGCCACGCTGCTCGGTCTCGCGGCGGGCAGCACCATCGACCGGGCCGTGCTTGGCGTCGCCGCCAAAGACGCGCAGCAGCACGACCATGGCGACGCTGCTGGCGATGCTGACGCAGAGGATCGCGATCATGGCCAGGTTGCTGTTGCGGTACTGATGGGGCCCCGAGGCCGCGTCGGCCGGCCAGCCGGTGTAGAGGGCGTAGGTGGTCGTGATGCTGCCGAGGTTGCCGAGCCCAGAGACGAGGGCGGCGGCAGCGGCCACGCCGACCTCGCCATGGCGGCGCTGGAAGATCTCGTTGGTCCAGGTCATGCAGATGGGCACGGTAGGGCCGAGGCCGAAGCCGACCATCAGCAGGCCGCCGTAGCGGGAGTAGGGGTGCGAGGGGGGGGCGAAGCTGACGACGAGCAGGCCGGCGATCTGGATGCAGACAGCGGCCGAAAAGAAGACGGCGCGGTAGCGGTGGAAGCGGTCGGACACGGGCGTGACCAGCAGGATGGCGATCAGGTCCATGATCCAGATGGGCGCAAACAGCAGGCTGACGACGACGTCGCTAAAGTGCGGGTTCATGGCCGCGATGATGACGGACCCGTACAGCTGCGTGCCGATGCCGACGCCGACGACGCCAAAATACATGAGCACAAGCGGCCAGAGCCGCCAGTCGAGCAGGACGCGGCCGAGATCGCGCAGCGTCCAGGGCCGGGCGTGGTAGACTCGTCGGAGGTCGTGGTAGTGCACGATGGCATCTTCGCCGACGAGCGCTTCGGCCGGTCGCGGCATCCAGGCGAGCAGTCGGCGTGCTGGCGGCCGGACGGCGCCCGGAACCAGCGGCCGGTCGGGCAGCCACCAGAGCAGGGCGACGCCCAGCACCACCGCCAGCAGGCCGTAGACGAGGAACATCCACTGGAAGCCGGTCAGGCCACAGCGGCCGTCCATCTGCTGGAAGCCGGCCGAGACGAGTCCGACGACGGCGGCCGACAGCTGGGCGGCCGTAAAGTACATGCCGATCCGCTTGCCCGTGCGCGAGGGCGGGTAGAAGAGCGTGAGGTAAAAGGCCATGCCTGGCCACATGCCGGCCACCACGACGCCCAGCAAGAAGCGCAGCAGCTTGAGGCTCCAGGGCGCGCGCACGGCCGTGAAGCAGGTACCGATTACGCCGACTGCGAAGACAATGCGGGCCATCCAGATGCGAGGGCTCAGTCGTGTCATCACCAGGTTGGACGGGAAGTCGAAGATGACGTATGAGACGTAGAAGAGCGTCAGGGCTGTCGACGTGTCGTTGGCGTTGAGGCCGAGCTTGGTCTTGAGGTCGTGGCCCTCGTCCTTGTTCATAGTCTGGGCGATGCCGATGTTGGACCGGATGGCCGAGCAGAGGAAGTAAAGTGTCCAGAAGGCTGTATTGTTAGGACTCAAGAACAAGACACAACAAAACAATAAACGACAAAACTCACCCGGAATAATCCGTCTGTCCAGTTTCCTGCTTCCTGTCAGCAAAGAACAACCAAGCTCGCCCTCACCCAACTCACCGGTACACCTGCTCGACCCGCGCAATGTCGTACTCGACAATCTCTGGCTCGGCCGTTCCCCGCGCCTCCTTGACGTCGCCGTCCGCGTCCGTCACTGCCGTCCGGCTCACAGCCACGTCCTTGCTGTCGTCCATGCCGTCTTTTCTCCACAGTGGGGGTTGTGGCCCGAACAACAGCTGCAAAGCCAGACCCAGAAGAGCAATGGAGGTGCCTGCTAGTCTGGTCCCTGTCCTGCGCAAGAAACAGAAAAAACGGATGAAACGGATTCAATTGCGAGAAGGAGGGGACGAAAAGTCCAGCCCATAGACGACGTACTAATAGTAGTCTGTATGCACGCTCTGGTGGGGGAAAAGACATGTGGAGCCAAGGCTCAATTTTTTCTCGCTGCATCTCGTCGACTCGATCCTTCCTCAACAAACGGGCTGGAAACGTTGAGCGAGTTTCTCGATAAGATTATCTTACGTAATCATATCTCGCAGGTTGTCTTACGACCGTATGTCTACGAGGGAAGCGCGCCGTGGCCCTCGGCTGTAATGCACCGTACTCTTCACCCAATCTTGTTCTCGTTCTATATGCGTCTCAAAGCTCCTTGGTATCCCGAATTACACGTCGATCAGGATGCCGCCTGTCGACAGCAGCGGCTGCTCGGCATTTGGGACGTATGGCTGCTTCTCCCGGTTGCGGTCCAGCTGGGTGGTGGTCATGATCCTGGTCCTTTCCCTGTTGAACCAGTCTCGTCTGGCCGTGGTCCTTTCCCTGTACCGGTCTCGTCTGGGCCTGTCCCTGGCTCTGGCCCTGTCCTTGCTCATCTCCCCCTTGACTCTCCCCGTCCGGGGGCTGCCCTCCTAGGACGCCACCAGCGACGGCACCGCGGCCCCGTCCGCCTCGGCCACCCACAGCCGTGCCAGCGCCCGGCTGAGGCCCTGGCGCATGCGCTGCAGCACCTCGGCGGCCGTCGTGCTGGTCGTCAAGCCGACGCGCCAGTCCCAGCCGCGGCTTGTCGGTTCCGATCCCGGCCCCGAGACGCCCGCCTGGTGCAGCTGGCTCGCCAGCACCGCGCTGCCGGCCAGCACGTACGACGACGACACGCTGCCGGCCAGGCCGGCCGTGCTCCGGCGCAGCAGGTCCGCCGGCGTCCCGCCGCGCAGCCCGCCCGGCACGCTCGCCAGCACAACCTGGAAGAACTCGTCGCAGGCCGCGTACACGCGCGAGCCCGCCAGCGCCTGCAGGTCCTCGACCGCCTTGAGCAGCACGTCGACCGTCTCGGCCGCCATCACGGGCGGCGTCGTGGTGAGGTCCACCGTGGTGGTGCATCCGCCTGATCCCGTGACCGACCCCGTGACCGATCCCGTGACCGCGATCTCCGTCCTCTCCGTAAACACCAGGGCCTCGCCCAGCAGTGCCAGCAAAAAGTCCTCGGACACGACCGAGTCGCGCGCGCCGTCATACAGGCCGCCGCGCACGTTGTCGTCGGCGCTGGCAATGACGGCCGTCAGCGCCGCCGCCGCCGCCGGCCGCCGCCGCGCCAGCGACACCGTCGCGTCGTCGCGCAGCTCGTAGAACCGCCGCAGCGTCGCATAGCCGCTCAGCATGCGGCCCAGCAGCTCGGCCGCCTCCAGGTCGCGGCGTGCCAGCTGCTCCAGCGTCGCCCGTCGTCGCCCCAGCAGCTGCCGCAGCCGGTCGTCCAGGTCCGCCTCGGCCGGATACGCCGCCGACTGCAGCAGCGAGTAGGACATGAGCAGATTCAGCACCTCGCGCACCTTATCGGCTCGATGGGCCACCGCGTAATACCACACCGCTTCGCCGTATCGGTGCGACTCGTTAGTCAGCAGGTCGCCGTAGTGCTCCGCCACCTCGTCCGCAAACGCCCCCATTTCCAGGTCGCTGAGCAGCCGCCAGATCTTGTCCATCGTCACGCCGCAGTCCACGTCCAGTCGCTTTAGCATTGTCTGCACCAGCTCGCCAATCGTGTCCTCCGATCGCTCCGGCGAGTTCATCCGGCCCAGCACTCGCACTGCCAGCTCCCAGCCCTCCATCCGGCTCGGGTCCGTCTCTTCGTCCGTGTCGTTGTCCATGTCGTTGTCCATGTCGTTGTCGCTTGCTCTGCTCATATCTCCTGGCGCCAACTCCGCGTCGTTGATCAGTGCCTGTGCATATTGCACCAGCGTGTTGTCCTTCAGCCCGTCTGTCTCGTCCGGGTCGGTCGGGTCCACGCCCAACACCTCCAGGTCCTCCATGTCGAGGTCGCCCAGCGCCGTCGTCAGCCCACCCGCTCCCATCCCCGTCGCCATCGCTGCCATCGCCGCCGCCCCGGTCGTCTGTGCCGGCAGCCAGCCGCCGAGGGACCCGATCTCCGCCACCGCCGCCGCCACCGGCAGCGACCACGCCCGCAGCATCCCCACCAGCCCGCGCGCGTTGTCCTCCAGCACGCACGCCACCGCCACCTCCAGCGGGCTGTTCGCGTTGATCTCCAGTCCCGCCTCGCCCGTCACCTGGAAGGCGCGTGCCAGCCGGTCCAGGTAGCCCTCCCACGTCGACACCGATCCGCCTGTCCGCCCGCCGAAGCCGGACCCGAACCTCATCGACATCGTCAGCGACATTCCCGGCCGCAGACCACCGCCAATCCCGTTGCTCTGCCGGAACGACGGCAGTCCGCCCTGCTGCAGCCGCTGGTCCGCCGCCGTCACCTTGGTCTCGTCCCACCAGCCAAACAGCCCTAGCACTGCCTCGCACCAGTCCTGCGACACCGCCAGGATCCGCTCCCGCGACCCCAGCGCAATGTCAAACACAATGTTCAGGCTCTCGTAAATGTCCCACGGCACCTGGCTCTCCGCCTTGCGCGCTAGCCCTGCCATCGACCCTCGTCCTCGCTTGCTGCCACCGCCGCTGCGCTGCGATCCCGCAAAGCTGTCGCCGTCCTCGTCGTCGTAGTCGTCGTCCTCCTCTTCCGCCCGGCTCTGGCCCTCGGCAAACCGTCGCAGCTGGTCCAGCGTGCCCTTGGCCCGGATCCGGAACATCGTCCACTCGCTGCCCCAGATGTCCCAGTTGTCCGTCTTGCCCGGACACGTCTCCAGCATCCCAATCGTCTCGCCCACCGCCCGCTGTACGTTGGCCAGCGCCCGCCCCGTGTAGGCCGCAATGCCTGCCCGCCGCACTGTCTCCCACCCGCCTGCCCGCAACAGCGCAATCGCCGAGTCCACCCGTCCCTGCAGCAGGCTCACAAACACCGTCTGCCAGAACATTCCGTGCGACGCCGGCCCCGGTCGGAACCGGAGCACCTCGTTCCCCTGGTCCGGGTACATGTTGTGGTACTCCGACATCCACCGGAACAACGTCTCCGGCAGCGGCTCCGGCTCGCTCGTCCCGTCGCTTGCCGTGCTGCGTGTGTGTCGCACCTGGAGTGCCAAAGTCGCCACGTATGCCGCGTTCTCAAACGCACTGGCCCCTGGCCCCGGTCCGATGCTCGCCGTGTGCTCCTCGTCCGAGTGCGGCAGGCTGTCGGCGTACGCCTGCCACAGAGACACCAGCTGGCCCGATGCGTCCGCCAGTGCCTGGTCCAGCCGTCCCGCGTCGTCCTCCGCACCCACGCCCTCGCTGTACAGACGGCTGATGTGCAGTTCCGTCTGCCGGATCAGCTCTGGCGCCTCCACAAGTGTCGCGTACCCCATCTGCGTATACATGCCCTTGGCGATCGACGCGTACCGGCACTCTCCCAGCGGCCGTTGGCCTCCGTTACGGGCCACCGACGCCCGGAATATGTCCTCAGCCTCCTTACGGATCCGGTTGTTTACCGCTGGCGTCGCAAACATCAGCAGGTTCGAGTCGTCACCCACCGTGTCGTTCACCTCCGGCTCGGCGTCGAACGTCGACATCCACGGTGCCCGCTTCACCGGCGATGCTGTGCTGCCGCCAAACGTTCGTCTCGATTGCATCCCGCTGTTGGCCAGATCGAGCCACGGGTCGCTGCCCTGCATGTTGTCGCCGTCGTATTCGTCTTCTCCTTCCGCGTCTTCGTCCTCCTCTGAACCCTCCTCCTCCTCTTCGTCCTCATCGTCCTCCTCTTCTTCGTCTTCTTCGGTTCCTTCTTCTGTCCCCTCCTCCGTTCCCTCTTCCGTCCCCTCGTCCTCGTCTTCGTCGTCTTCGTCTCCTTCGTCCTCTTCATCATGCACAACCTGGCTTAACCGAGACGGCTGCCGCGTCCCAAATGACCGGCCGCCCTGGATAGACTGCCCAAGCGGTCCACGCGCATTGTTGAAGCCGCCATTGTTGCGTTGCCCCCCCGTAAACAAGTTCCGGGGCTCGACCGTCGAACGGCCCGTCTCTGTACCTCGCATCACAGAGCTGCCAAAGTACGACGATGCCGATGGCACACCCGCTGGTGTCGAGCTGCCTGCTGATGACGGCGGCGGTCCTGCCGGCGTGGTAGATGGGTGTTCGCCGTCAAAGCTAAAGAGATTCTTGCTCCGAGCGCCCCGTCCAGTTCTGTGCTGCTGCGGCGTCGCCGGTGAAGAAAACTCGTCGTCGTCGTCGTCCGGGAATGAGAAATGATTGGACATCTCTTCACCTTGGTACAGGCGGGAATAAAAGATGCAGAAGTTTGAATGAGTAGCGTCTTTTGCGCACTTGACCGTTGAGAGGCTGGCCTGAGTTGAAGCTACTGAACTTGACGGTTGTAAAACGCGACCGCGATTTTTTTTGTCCCTGGAAAGAGCTAAGCTCCTCTCTCAGCTAACCTCCAGCGTCCCCACAGTTACCGCGCTGCACACGTGACCGGCCTCTTTGCGTGTCACACAGCCATCGCAACATCACCACTTTTCACCGGAATTAAATATGATACTTTTCTTTTATCTACACGACATCGACCTCCCATGTCCTTCCTACCGGAAACAGTTGGTGCCAGTTTGAAAGAAAATGTCCTCCATCCCCAGCCCGACATCCCCTCCAACCGCCCGTACCGTCCCGCTCGTCCTGCCTTTTCCCTTCCTCCTTGTCCCATACACGAGGGGGATAGTGTCTGCATCAAGAGACGGACAACTCCCGAACGCCAACAGTATCCTGCCCAGTAAGGTGCGCATCACACAACTGTCATAGAAATATCCTTCACATAATACACACGGCAGCACTCGAGATGCCGAGAACAGAAGCATTGTACCAGTGCAAGCAGACGCTGCCGCGCTGCACGAATTCAGCAGAGGCCAGGTATCCTCCAAGTCGTTTTCTCCGTCTTTATCCCATCTGCCCGTGTCGTCGGTCCAAAACCCTGCTCGGAGACTCGTGATCGGCATCGAACATGTCCATCAGTCTGGTCGACCTCTCATGTTCGCGTTAAGAGGCGTCGAGTCTTCGATATGTCCAGGCCAGCCCGCCGAGTTTCCTCCTTTTCAATGATCACACTGGTACCTCTTAATGCCGGCAATCCCATCCTTTTTCCTATCAGGCACCGCCGCCTTGTGGGTCCCTGACGTCCAGTCCTCCTGCCTAGTTGACGCGCTGGTAGAACAGCAGATAAGCAACCTTGTTGTCTTTGATGCTGTCCTTGTGCTGTTTCGCCTGGTTGACCGAGCTCGACGAGTCGTTGGCCACGCTGCTCCATTTTCTGTTTGCACCGTTCACAGGCGCCGTCACCTGCCGCCAGCCATTTTCGTTGTCACCAGCGTCTTCATCCCCCATTCCGGCGAACCGGTTCGCAGATCCCACGCCATTGCCCGCCACAGAGGAGGCCGCGTCGTTCTTCGTGCCATTGCCGTTGACCGCGTTCGACTCCGCGCGTCCGGAAACCGCCTCTTCGGCACCCGATTCGGCCACCTCTTCGCTGCGAATGCGACGAATCACCGTGTCGTCGAGGCGAATCCACTCACGTCCATCCTCACGAAGCACGTCGACAGTGTAATGGCCTCCGCTAGCTTGTTTCCCGTGGTGGTACACCACCGCGTTCAGTCGGTACTTGGGAAGGCGTTCCGTGAGCAGCTTGTTGCGCTTCTGGCGGCCGAAGATCTCCCGCGGAATCTCCAGCTCCAGAGGATAGCCAATCTTCTTCCAAATTTTTACAGTCCCATTGCCCTGCCAGTCGAATTGGAACCGCTTCAGGTGAAGAATGAGAACCGGCGGGAGAGTCTCAATAAACACCTGTTTCGTTACAGACACATCTTTGCCGTGCGGTGACCCAAAGTCGCCATGAAGAACTTCAGGTTTTGTAAGGCCACGCAGGGCATCCAAGATGTTCCGCACTTGAGGTGAGTCGATGTCGAGCTGCAGAGACTGGTATGGCTCCAAGGTCACAGAGTCTTTCAGACCAGGCACGCGCAGTTCGGACCGCAGCTTGCCACCAAAAATGCTATTGACTGGCGAGGTAGACGTGTGGCCCGATGACCGCGTGATGGCTGCACGTTGGCGCGGGCCAACCTCGAGCCAGCCATCGCCACCAGAGAGGTCGGGAATTTCGGACGTGACAGAGGCTGTCGGTGTCGTTACTTGTGTCGACGAGGGGTTTGTAGCACTGGACAAATCCTGTACCACTTTCGTGCATTCCTCGTTCAGACACTCCAGTAGAAAGCCGAGAAATTCCTCTGCATCCTGCTGGTGGCCGCGCTGCAAGAAAAGGTCGTCAGTATTCAGCTTTGCCAGAAGCGGTGATTATAGGGACACTCACCCTCATGCTCTCGAAACGAGATAGCTGCTTGATCGCCTCGTACACAAACTCGGGAGTAAATGCATCACCATAGCGTTCCAGATCGTCGTTCTTTAAGCGTCTGCGCAAATCAACCGGCTCCGCGGTATCAATGACTCTGAACTCTCGGATAAACATGATCCTGAAACATGAATTAGTACTTTTCCGCTTGGAGGGTAGGCAATGGGATTCTTACATGGCATCGAGCAGAGGAGTTTCGCTCTTGAAACTGTAAGCAGCCTTTCGGCTTACTTGGTCCAGAAAATCGTAAAACGGGGTACAAAAAATAAGAACTTGAAGAACCGAGTTCATGTAGCACATGTTTCCAGTGTTAATCAGGCCACGCGGTTCAATGAATGCTACGCTGCTCGAGGTATCGACGCGGTACGCAACCAGGGCCTCTGCCAGGGAGTTGGCATTGGCCTTGGAGAATGCGCCGGAGCCATTGGCGCCATTCACGGCTTGATCGCCTCCAGCAGCTGACCCGTTCAGCCCAGCCTGCGCGCTGGCTGCGGCCGCGGCCGCTGCTCTGTTGAACAAGCCCGACCAAAGTTTAGGCCCCTGTGGCGTCGAGGGGGCGGATGTGGTGGGCTTCGCAGATGGTGTCGCCGATTCTGATTGCTCCTCAGCGGTGGTAGCCGTTTGTCCATTTTCAGCTGACGAAACGGGCGCTACCGTAGCAACTTCCGTCGTTTCTGTGGCGGGAGCCTTATCGGATGGTGACCGCATAGGAATGGCAGGGATTATAGGAACAGCCGTGCGCGTTGTGCTGCCGGACTTTGGGCTCACAATGGTCGACTTCGTTGGTGTTGGGGTCACAGCTGAAGGCATCTGTCCAACGGGTTGGACAGAGCTCGGCGTTGTTGGCGAGGTGGAAGGCGCGTCCTCCGACGGAATGTCCTGTGTGGAAGGCGTCTCCGTCCGCGTGATGGGCTCTGTCGTGCTGGAATCCTCGAGGGTTGAAGCCACCGTCGTCACAGCAGTATCGAGAGGGTTCTGTGGGAGCTCCACGTTGTCTCCCATCGTCTTCCTTCTCCTGCGCAACTTTGAGCTTTTGGCAGGGAACGGAACATCAGGTCTGGACAACCAAGGAAGCTGTATGTCATCATGTTTGTCAGCAGACAGGTCCACAGCCATGTCGCCGAATTTCGGAATCTCCTGAACATTGGCAGAACCGCTTTCAGGGGGCCGGAACGCTGCGGTGGGCACGATGACGGCAGCGATGCCCTTCGTGGCTGCAAATGCTGCTTCAAGGCCCGCGGCTGTAGTGTCGATGATCACCTCAGGTACAAAAGGGACGCCATCTCTTTGCGCCATCTCAGGCGACAGGGGGGTGGGAATAGCATGTGATGACAGAGTGGATGAAGGGGTCGGGGGTAGAACAGGAGGCTGCAGAGGTTGTTGCATCATATGCGGAGGCGGTTGAAGAATGTCGGCTCGCGGTAGGAGAGGCAAGTGTTGGTGAAGGCCTGAAGGAGGGGGGTGCAGCGGATTATGTGCAGATGCTAACGGCGGCAGAGATGACGGCAGTGACTGCGGGGGCAGAGTGGTGGACACAATGACGGGATCATTTCGAGAGTACGGAGACATGTGTGGCGATGGTTGTATTTGGTGTTGGGCTTGATGTTGCGGATGCTGGGAGTGCTGAAGATGCTGCGGGTGCGGGGGAAGAGACGGATGCGGAGGTTGGTGTACGGCAGCCGCCTGGGGCATCGGCAAGGCACCGGGCGCCATCAGAGGCGCATACGGGGCGGGTCCTCCGGTCATCGGCCGGCCATAACCCTGCAGGAAGGGCACGAAGCCGTTTGGCATTACTCCATTCTGTGCATACTGCGGCGGCATCTGGGCGTAGGCGTAAGGATTGTTGACATAGGGGCCCATGTAGCTGTGGGGGTACATTGGCTGGCCAAGCTGCTGTCCGAGTTGCTGTCCGAGCTGGTGGCCGTACTGGTTGTGGTGGTTGTTCTGGTTGTGATACCCGTTCTGGTTGTGCCGGGGGTTCTGGTAATGCGGGCCGTAGTGACGTCCACGCCGTCCACCGCCATTGCGACCACCGCCACCGCCGCCGCCACCGCCGCCAGGACCCATTCCTCCACCCGGTCCGCCTCCACTCCGGTCGTCATGGACCGGAGCATCAACAGCGATTGCGCCGACTGCTCCTCCACCTTGGGCAGCTCGCCCAGCCGGCAGATGACCGTTGCTCATCATGCCGGCTTAGGATATGTATAGGGAGATGCTACTCGCAATCTGCAGCGACTGCAAGCAGCAAGAGCAACTTCGGGTAGCTGTTTGGAGTGTCTCAGCTATAAGAGCAGATGGGTGCTCGAGGGACCGCTTTCGGTGCGGTGGCCAGGCTCGTCAGAATGCGTTCCGTTATCCAAGCCGAGCTAAGCGCGATGGCTTTTTATCGACACGATGGACCGCACGGGCCGAAAATGCGTGTTGCAAGGTGATGGGAGCAGGTGTCTCTTGATAGATGCGGAAACGATGGTTGAAGGCGAGGCGGGAAAAAAAGGGGGGAGGAGATAGCGAAGAAAAAGAGAGCGCAATAAATTAATAAGAAAATTATGCCCGCTTGTCGTTTCTCGTCAACTTCCCGGTTTCTCTATTCTCTCCTTCTCTCTGTCCTTTTCTTTTCCGTACAAAGGAGAGACTGAAGCGAAAGGGGCGTCGGTAGGCAGAAGGCAGAAAAGGCCACAGACGAAGAAGCAGAGATGGTGATGGGATGGGAAGATGCTATTTGCGATGGTCGTGGCTTGCCTACTTTTTTTCCAGGTCTTCTGTCAGTCACTCTTTCCCCCCACAAAAAGGGCCCTAGTGCCGATTCATTACAATTGCTCTGTGCACGTGCCACAATCTGGCTGCTACTCCGCTTCCTGCTTACAAGTTCCCAACAGCAAATGGCAATTCGTCCCAAACAGCATTATGCAGCGCACAAAAAGTCCCGTCGATTTGTATTGCCAACCGTGTCTATGAAACTGAACAAATAAAGTGCCGACGCCGCTATGCTGATTTACTCGTCACGGAAGAGCCAGCGGCCGTTTGGCCGCATTGCTTCTCGGTATCGCTCTTGCACAGCTGCTCGCTCGGCCCTCTTAGACTCTGCCCGGTTGTGCACCTCCTCTTGTGTTGTCGGGAAATCGGTATCCCAGAACCCGGGCGGCGACGCTCGCCGGTGGTACCGATGTCGATGCTTACCGTACTTGTCTGCCAACTGCTTCGTCTTGGCCTCCAGCCATAACTCCTCCTTCTCGTTGGGCGATATTCTTGCCAGCACAAATGCCTCATCGCCCAAGTGTTGCTCCATCATTGCCACACTGTCCGGCCGCGAGATATGGCCGGGCCCTGATGCACGCAGCTCTGACTCGGCCATAGCACGGAATGTTTTGCCACAGCACTGTGGATCAGTACAACCAGCCAGGTTTCCACGGTCTGTTCGGCTTCGCACTACTTCGTTGAAGGCGAACGTCTCCCCGTCGTTCCAGGCGGGGTTAACTCTGAAGTCTTCCATTTGTAATTGGTCAATTCCTCGGTATCGAAGACTGCCTTTCTCGCTTGCATTTTCGGTCGCCGCTGCTCTTAGAGCCTCCATTAATGGCGTTGTTATTCGCCGGCCAGCTTCGCGAGCTTTTGGCATCGTCGTGGCAGAGCTCAACGTGCCAGCGTCCATTCTCACGCCCTTGGGAACCCTTGAGGGCGTCCCATCGTGTTTCTGTGGCAGGGTGCGCACCGGTGGCGGCTCCCCAAAGACTCCTGAAATAGGACTCTCCATTGTCTGAGCTATCGCCCGCGGTACCGACAAAATCGGACTTGGCTGAACTGGCCGCGAGTTGAGCAGCGAGTGTAGCTTAGCAGGTTTTGAAGAGCTCGGTGGGTTCATCAGCTCACCAGCCATGGGCCGTCGTCCGTTCTCTTCAGTTATGGAGTCCACTCCACGCTTCGACTGCTGCTTCTCTTGTCCGTTGCCTTTCGTAGTGCGGCACATATTGACAGATGGTGGTGTCAGGACAGCAGCTGGGGCAACCGGTCGTGGTGTCTTGTCGGCCTCGTCACTCTGCAATACGTTCCTGTCCAGTGTTGGGGTATCATCCGCCTCAGAGGATGGCATATCGTGGTACACCAGGTGTCGCTTTCTTGGAGTTGGCATGGCAAGCTGACCCTCGTCAAGATCCAAGCTCTCCTGGGACGCAGGAATAGGCAACCCAGGCCCATGCCAGATATAGTCGGACGATTCCTTTTTGATTGTCACGTGCAGCTTTGGTGTACGTGGTTGTGTCTTCTCGGCTTCAGCATCCCGCCTCGCCCTCTTCGCTGGTCGCTCCCAGACCACCTCCGGACGGTCTGACGATGGCTCGTTCTGAAGGACAACATCGTCCTTAGCTTCCTTCGGAGGGACTACCGGAAGCTGAGGCTCAGTTCCGTCATCTGATGACGGCTCGCCTTGCGTCGAGCCAAGTATTGCCTCGTTGACCGTATCTGTGGCGTTTGTTTGAATAGCTGGTGAGGCTGTTGCTTTCCGGGCAGGAAGCTGTACATCATCGTCGGCGTCATCTGCGTCTTCTATGCCCCTGTCTCCATGTGGTCCGAATGTGCCCGAAAAGGAACTGGCTGGCGTAAAACTTGTATCACAGTTTGGCCGAGACGGTCCATACCCAACGGTTCTGGAGGTTTTGGTCAGGGCATCGGCCAATGGCTGTTCTGGCTGAGGTCTTTCTGCAATGGGCAACTCGGCCGCCGGAACATCTGCAAGAGCAGATGGCTTACTCGCCGCATCCCCCGAAGCGGTATTTGCAAGAATTTTGACTCCTTTCTTCGTCTCCAGCTTCTTGATTTTCAGTTCCAAGCTGTCTGCATATGTGACCCAGTTCAGCGCCTCTGTTTTTCTCTTCCTAGCCAACGCCACTGCGGTTACAAACTGCTCCTTCATGGTTCGGTATCGAGACCGAGTAATCTGTAAGTCACGCCGAAGCTCGGCAGGGCTGATCCCTATGTCTTGCCCATTGCCAGTAATGTCCACCGGCTTGACATCTGCGCCGGCAGGCATACTCTGTTCCGCCTGGTTGGCCTGACCATGTTGCAGAACCGCCTTGGATTTTTCGAGGGCAGATTTCAAGGAGGCCACTTGATCTTTTAGTGAGCTTATTTCAGCCTGGAGCCGTAGCTGCTTCTTAGCCTCTTCGGCCTTGAAGTCGTCAAGCTGTTTCTTGAATAGCAGCTCCTGTCTGGTGGCATCTGCAATCACGACTATCAGACAAATGCGCAGGACCATATAACGGGCAATGGTGTTGTCATTTGAACGCACCTTCACGAGCACGCCTTTCCATCTGTTCGCAGGCTTCGTCAAGGGCCAAGAACATTGATGCCCGCTCCGCTGCGAACCAATTGTCTGTCATCTCGTCACCCCTGAAAGCAAAAAGGCATGAATCTGGCCTTCCCAATATCCCGCCTCTCAAATATCAGCTTTCGGGTTCACGCCATGTCAGGTGGTTTTGTAGATTCGCATGGATTGTATACGATATGTGCCTTTGTTCGCAATCAGTGTTCCAGTGTTAAATTGATTTAACGCGTTCGATATCATTACACGGGCAACGGCGCGAATTTACGCGCCACGTCACGTGCTTCTCTTACGCCGCTCCCCACATCAGCCTTTTGGTGATGATACTCCGGGCAAATAATGGCCCTTTTAGCAGTTATCTGTGGTGCTACATTTTGTTGGCCGATAGAAGGCGAAATCAGTCTAAACATATGCAATTTGTGGCGACATTTATGTGTAGACCCGTCCGACGTGGCAATCCTGCAGACTTGTGCAGAGTAGATTGGCTCACCAAATCGATACCAAAAACAACTCATAAAGATGAGCAATCTTCTGAATGGGCAATGTAAAGGCCGAGTATAGAAAACACAAGAAGACGGTATATTGTGCCTACTTTACAGGCAGAAACGACCAACGATAATCTGTCTCTGTAGTGGCATATTGGGGTAAAGCAGTAAAGCTGTCCCAATCACAGAAACAAGGCTGCAAGCAATGAACAACACTACTTTATACTCTGCAACAAACATCCAGCCGGCTTCGTGTTATCGATGAGCGTCGTCGGACGCGACAAAATTTTGCTTTGTCTAAAAAAAATATCGGTCCTTTTTTTGCATAGACGATGGCATAGCAAATAAATCGTCCGTTTGGTTCACTAAGGCGTCGTACTTACTTTCTATGCTATTGCAGTTCTGGACTTGCATGCTTGTCACCGCTACTCAACATAGTGCTATCAAGTGTGTCTCCTGACCGTTTCGAGAGCCTCTGGTCTTCGTTTCGTATATTGAGAAGAGCTATGTTCCCGATAATTATCTGTAACATATTCTTGTTGAATTATTAATGATTAGTGTCCCAAACAAGACACGCGTACCGAGTCGCGAGTTTTTGTCGACAGGTAATAGCGCAGGCAGAAGACATTCTGGTAATAAAATAGAAATAACTGTTGTAAAGTTGCAAATCTCAGGATGTCTCGGGAGTGTGGACCCCGAGGTTGAAGAATTCGAATGCTGAATTACGGTCGCACCGACGGAAATGACACCCAGTAAGATACTTCGTACTCGAGCAGACTTTTCGCTGCAAGGCACAGTATATTCACGGGGATCATTAGACTCGTGGTCAGATAATTGGGACTTAGGTCTCAGAACAGCCCAACACACAAGGCGAAGGATATGATGTGCATCCGTTGATTCCCGGTGTAGGCTCTGGGACCAGTATACACATATGTTGCGACGGAGCTTTCATCCTGGAGCTAGAAATTGTCTGCTAAGCTTTCGTTTCGCTAAATAGCTCGATTCGGAGAGTAGCACGGCCCCCAGAACTCGTAGAGTGATCAGAAGACGCACTGTAGTTCAGAAGCCGGGAACGAGCATATAATAAGATATAGCGCCACAAATACGGAGACCAGGGGCACCGTTTATTTTCTATAATCCTTCCAGTCATACTCCATATGGCCTTGCCTATGCCTCACTTTCTCCCGAATCCTGTCTCTTGGTCTTGCATCGTGTTTTTCATGGAGATCTGCGCCATTTGTTAGTAGGCGAACATATATTTGATGTATCCAGTCGAAACAACCTGGTCGCAGACCACATTCCAAATCCTAATTTGAGTCGACTACATCCGTTATTACTTGGTCTCAATTTTGTCGTCTATGGGCAGAGCGCATTCGTTTTCATACCGACTGTGGGCCCACTTATTTAGCAAGGCACGAACCGGCCTATAAGCCCGCCCCCAGCTCTCAGGCCTGTTCCTTCCTCCTGTCGCCGTCTCTCCATACGACGTGAGATAGTTCCTAGCCTTTCCCCATATCCTTATCTTACCAGCAGAATCCCTCACTCGCTCCTGCCACCCTGAACGATCACTATTGAACAAAAGAGGAAAGCCCTAAAAAGTCGTCCTGACCAGACAAAACCGAAAAGCCGCCACTAGCCCCGAAAAAAAAAAGATAAATAAAATATCTTACCAAACAATAAAATCTGGACCTGCCCCTCATCAAAATCACACTTCCCATTTCCGATCTGCTCGTCCTCAACTTACTTCTCACACCAACAAAACTCACATCCTCAGATTTTGGTGAGTCTTGACTGTTTCTTCACCCGCGCCGCCCAACTGGATTGTTTATGTATCTTGCTTTTGTTGTTCATCGAATGTCTGGCCTTATCTATTCTCCCCATTACGCCAATATGGAACGTCTCGTCAAATCGCAAACCACACTCAAACCGCTTCACTATCTCAAATAACTATTTTGTTGTGCCACATTTCCATTTTACCTACTTCCCTTTACTCTGACGTCTTCTTCGTCGTCATTTCTATCTTTGTGCTGTGTCTCCTTTACCGTTTCAGCCTGTCTGATTTGGCTATGCATCTCAATCTACCGCAAGCACTTGGACCCGAGACTGACCTCTATAGAGTACGCAACTTCCAACTCGATTCTTCGACCACAATTTGAATACTTTTATTCAACCCCCCCCCAACCAAAATACAATATGGAGTTCCAGGGAAGAGCTTGCTTCAGCTGTGAGTGTTTTGTCAATACCTCTGCATCTATGCGATAGCATTTGAAGAAAAAAAAATACCGATCTACGCCCAAAACGGACATCCCCCTCCTAGTGGGGCCACCTGTTTGCGCGCAGCATCATCGCCTCACATCTCACATATTCTTTTTAACACATCCTCATCCACAATTGCATATCCCTTGTGCATCTGCATCTACCCCATACTCCATCAACATGCAAAATGGCGAGGATACCATGCTAGTGTCGGGTGCTCCCGAGTGAGGCCGGACCAGCAGACCCCCTGTGTTTCTTTCTGGACAACCTTGATGGCCAGAATTGAGCAAAGCGCCTCTACCATTGGTTCCCGCATACCACACTTTCGCATGTTGTCCCCATAGCCCCTTGCAATTGCCTAGATCCCGAGTTCGGGTCAGCCCGGGCGGACTACAACCTTCGATCTTTACTGTCATACATGCAGATGTGGAGAGATTATCTGACCAGCTTGTTATTTATAGGCGGCGCTACTACGCACCAGGTATGAGGAATTATGCCCAGTTTAGACTGGCGGACGATGCGAGGACCCTTCTCGAAGTGCCAGGCCCTTTTGAGGCTCTCTGATCATTGTACTGACATCCCGCCTTGAAGGCCAGAGACTGCCCCAACCGTGGTGCGGCTAAGTGGTATGTATCTCATAAGCCTGTGCGTGATATTGAGCAAAATTAAATGCTAACATATTTTCTCAGCTACAACTGTGGTGGTGAGTGTTCTCCTGCATAACAGGCTGAAAGTCGCGCAATCGACGGAGAACAGGAGACAGCTGACATATTTTTTTTTCACGCACAGGCGAGGGCCACATGAGTACGTTATCCCCCAGCACTCGTTTCTATATGTATTAAAGAGTATGTGGACTAACATTTTAATGATAGGCCGTGACTGCCCGGAAGGTCCTAAGGAGACTAAGACGTGCTACCGGTGCGGCCAGGCTGGCCACATTTCCCGCGACTGCCCCCAGTCTGCTGGCCCCGGTGGCAGCGGCCCGTCCGGCGCGGAGTGCTACAAGGTACGCAGGGTTTCCAAGCATGACTGTTTCTGCCCGATCCTAACTATTGGACTTAGTGCGGTGAGGTTGGCCACATTGCCCGCAACTGCCCCAAGGGCGGCTTCGGCGGCAACCCCAGCGGCGGTGCTGGCGGCTACGGCAACTCGTACGGCGGCGGCGGTAGCGGCGGCTTCGGCGGCAACCAGAACAAGACCTGCTACTCTTGCGGTGGCGTCGGCCACATGTCCCGTACGTGAACCTGATTCCTTCTACGGAGTATTTTCTGTGGACATGACGCTAACTGGACCTCAGGCGACTGCGTGAACGGCAGCAAGTGCTACAACTGCGGCGAGACCGGTCACTTCTCCCGCGACTGCCCCAAGGCCTCGACCTCTGGCGAGAAGATCTGCTACAAGTGCCAGCAGCCCGGTCACATCCAGGCCGACTGCCCCAACAACTAAGGTGGTGCTGAGCCTGTAGCCATCGCGAGAGCCAGCTCACCGTGGGCATGCCACACCTGAGCCACGGAAGAACGAACGAGCCAACCAACCCGGTATACCACGGAGCGAACGAATCCACTCTTTTTTTGCGCTTGGTCACGAGATCGATGGAGAGAGGTCGGCAAGGTACACTTCTTTTTCTTGTGGGAGCTGCTTTTCGCTCGCGCGAGGAGGTCCACAGAGGGTCTGGCACGGTATGATCATGGGCATCTGGATAAACAAAAGCGGATAGGATCTGTTTGTCTTTTCAAGGGTTGTTTCTTTCTTCTCCCGGTTTTCTAGTTTTCTTATGTTATTCACCGATTGTCTTTTCTCATATTGCTGGCTTTTCTCGGTCATCTCGCAATTCTGTTTGCAACAGAAACAATCCCTTAACATCTCCAAACAACCTCACTGCTTTGCTTTCGAGACGAAGTCGCCAACGCCGGTTTATGGGCAAAAGTTACAAGGATTTACATGGAGTCTATGGTCGGACCATAACATTATGTGGTCTTTTTTCCCTCTAAAAGGCAAAAGCTTTATCTTTGCGGATCGGTCCTGCTCCGGCCAGTGACAGTGACAATTGCATGTTATGATACCGCGCAGATGCATCGAGAAGTAGAAGACGTTTCACGAGTGTTGGTAATGTGGATGTTAGCCACTGGATCCAAGACTACGAGAAGGTTGCTGCATTCTGATTTGCTTCCTTGAATTCAATATGGGCCGTGCCTGGCGAAATACGCAGCGACAGCAGTTATGGGCTATGCAAATGTCGAGGCCTCTGATCTATCTCTCTTCTCGCCATTCTCTCTGCTAGTAACCTTTCCTTTACAAGACGGCCTTCGGCATGAATTTCATAGCCTGCCTGACGCCCAGATCGCCTAGCACTTCCTCGGCGCCGCCCTGTTTCTGTTAGAATGGACAATAAATCAGGAGAAGGAAGATGTCGAGTGAGCAAACATACCAGGATGGCGTCAAACTTGTAGGTACGGTTAAAGTTCTCAATGACGCGGCCCATTCCAGTCTGGGTCAGGCCGCGACCACCCCAGATCTGGACAGCCTCGTCGGCGATCTCGTGTGCCATGCGCGTGGTGCTCATCTTCAGCAGGGCAATGGGCCCGCCCAGGTGCTTGGACTGCATCTCGTAGGGCATATTGCACATTTGGTAGGTGATGGTTTCCAGCCACGACTGATGGCTCTCGACGAGGGCGATCATCTTTGCAAGCCTGCCAAAGGGCGAGTTAGAAAGCAGGTCTCAACAGGGGCCGTGGGAAGAGTTGGAACGCACTTTAGTCGAATGACGGGCTGGTCAATGAGCCGCTTGCTGAAAACCAGGCGCTGGTGCGCCCACTTGAGGCATTCTTCTACCACCAGACGGCAAGCACGGTTTGTGGCGCCTTTGTTCGATGCGGGTCAGCCTGCGGTGTCACAGCCGGGACGAGAGAAGGACGGGAGGACGGGAAGAAGGAGGGAGAAGGAGGGAGAGCGGGTGTATGGACGTACAGGTCATACTCCAGCGCTCGTGGTTAAAGTTAGACAAGATGACGTAGATGCCCTTGTTCTCCTGGCCGAGCAGGTTCGTGGCCGGCACCTTGACGTTGTCAAAGGTGATGTAGGTGGTGCCGGCAGCAGCGGAATAGCTCGTCTTGATGGGCTTGGTCTCGATGCCCTCGCCACGCTCGATGAGCAGCACGCTCATGCCCTTTCCAGTCTGACAGCCGACGACAAAGTAGTCGCAGAAGACGCCGCTGATATGATTAGTCAGCATTTATTTATTTTTATTATTTTTTGGGAAGGGGGGGG
>LDEF01000045.1:94442-180139 GCA_001455505.1 Leptographium lundbergii
GGGGGGGGGGGGGGGGGGGGACCAAGGCCAGAACGCCCGACACGACGTACTTTGTGATCCACTTCTTGGTGCCGTTGACGAGGTAGTGGTTCCCGTCGGGGGACTTGACGGCGGTGGTGCGCAGCTGGGCGACGTCGGAGCCGGCAAAGGCCTCTGTGATGGCGAGGCAGATCTTCTTGCGGCCGGCGAGGCAGTCGGCGAGGACGCGGGCCTGGAGGGCTGCGTCGTTTGCGTAGTGGAGGACGACGGAGAGGCCGATGGTGAGGCCGGCCATGTTGCCGTCCTGGAAGCCGCGGGCGGCGGGGCGGACCATTTCCTGGGCGAGGATCATGTCGTGAAAGAAGTCAAAGTCGCGGCCGTCGACGACGCCGTCGGGGTGGTCGGGGTCGGGCAGGAGCGGGACGCCGTGGAGGTGGGGGCCGGGGCCGAGGCGCATGTGCAGGATGCCGGCGGCGGCCATGCGGTCGATGAGCGGCTGGCTGATGAGGGCGCCGGTGCGCTCGCAGTCCTGGGCCTCGGCGGCGACGTGGTCGGCCACAAAGGCGCGCATGGCGCGCTGCAGCCGGCGGTGGCTCGTGCGGTAAAACGGCGGCGTGCTGAAGGCGGGCGACAGCCAGAGCGGCTCGGCGTAGGGCACGGGCGAGAGCCCGGCCGGGGCCACGGCCACGATGCTGGGCGCCTCGCCGGCGACGGTGCCGACGGCCAGGTCGGCGCCGTACCGCTCCAGCGCCTCGTGGCGGTGCAGGTTGTAAAAGGCCGTCGTGGCGTCAGTGCCGGCCACCTGGCGCAGCACAAACTCGCCGCCCGGGTGTGCGTCCAGAAAGTCGGCCGCGTCGTACACCACCGCGTCGATGATGAAGAGCACCGGCGCCTGCTCGCCGTCGCCGCCGGCCGCAGAAGCGGAGGCCGACGCGGCCACCTCGGCGCGCGTAAACGTCTTGGACGGGATCGCCATATTGTCGATAGGTGAGGTTGGGAAGAGGACAGTTGGAAAGGCAGCTGGACAGAAAGGCGGAACGACAGAGGCCAGGTAGGCAGAAGGACGCAAAGGCAGAAAGTCACAAACAGACTCGGACAGCGGACGACTGCAAATGAGAACTGGCCCCGTAAGCGAGTGGTGAATGAAAAGTGAAACAGAAGGAAGATGGCAAGCGTTTTGTGCTGGCCCTCACTGCAGGCAGCTGTCTCTGGGCCTCGGCTTACAGCCAGAATACCCCAGAGGACAGGTCGGGGCAAGTGGGTCGGATGACCTGTGTGGGTTTAAGCCCGCCATGATTGGCTAGTGTCCGCTGTGGCTAGTCCGTGTTTAGTGAACAGCCGTGAATAACCCCGGACTGGGAGGCCTTGGTTGACCGGACGAATGTCGGTTCCGCAAAGCGACAGCAGGGCAATGCATTCCTCTTCTTACGCAATCTCTTGTTCTTACAGGTCACGTGTCCCAAATGAATGAATTGGCTAAGCTAAACACGGTGTCACGGCCGCCTCGCGCCGAAAAATGACCGGCCGCTTCTGTGCGGCCTGGCGGGCGAGCTGGACACGGCCGCCCCAAAGGGCCCGGGGCCGGCGCCGGTGGCGTGTTCGCGGCACAGCCTGGGACGGATCTGGCCCTGCGACTCGTAGAAGAAACGGGAGACGGCAAAGCCGTGCTGGGGGCCGGGGGCGAGACAGAGGACCTGCTGGGTGGTGGCGGCAAGCTGGGGCCAGCAGGTGGCGCACCAGTAAAAGGCGGGCTCGGTCTTGCGGGCGTCGTCGGCGCGGAAGATGCGGCCGCAGAGCTTGTTGGCGCAGCAGACGCTCCAGCCGGTCTGGAGGTTAGGGTTAGGCCAGTCCAGGCGGAAGACAAACGGGCCGCTGATGAACATGTCGGCCGACGACTGCAGACGCAGCCGCTCGCAGAGGGCATTGCATTTGTGCGTGGCGAAGAAGAGCTTGAAGCCCTCCTCGTTGAGGTTGGTGTCGGTGAGCCGGAACCGCGCAGGATCGCGCGTGTGGACGGCAGGGTCGGTCAGCACGCCCCCGACGCCCTGGAGGTCGCAGATCAGGAAGCGGCCCTGGGAGCGCTCAAAGGTGAAGTGGGAAAAGGCCTGGGCGGTCGCGTTGTGGTTTGGTTTGGTGGGTTTGGCGGGTTTGGCGGGTTTGACGGGTTTGGCGGATGCGGATTTGGATTTGGAAGTTTTGGACTTGGCAGAGGCTTTCGTGCCGTCTGAGCTGACGCCGCCGCAGTTGGAGTTGTACTTGACAAACGTGCCCTCGAGGAGCGGCTCGAGCGCGAGACAGGTGGTGCCGGCCGCCGTAGTCGACTTGGGCTGCAGACAGGTGACGACGGTAAAGTCGATGGAACTGCTGTCGGCATTGGCACCGGCTTCGGCGTCGGCGTCGGCGTCGGGCTCAGCGGTCAGGCCGTTGAACTCGAGCGCAAACGCCTTGCACAGGGCCTGGACGCGCATCTCCTCGGCCATGTCGACGAGCGTCTTGCCGTCGGTCTTGAAGGCCTTGACCACCAGCCGGTTGGACGACTCGGGCGTGCGGGCGTACATGGCCACGCGCAGCGCGCCCTCGGCAAACGGCTGCCGCCGTTGCAGTATGGTCAGCTCCGTCGTGCTGATGCGGATGTGCTCGTCGCTGGCGAGCATGCGGTCGAGCAACCCGGGCGCCGCCGTCACGTCGGTCGAGAAGGCCTGGAACGTCTCGGCCGTGTCGAACCAGCCGGCCACATTCCACCGCGGCGGCGTCGTGTCGAGCTGGACGGGCGGCGGTTTTGTTGTTTTGAGATCCGCTTCTTCGTCGTCGTCGTCGTCCTCCCGTACCGCATCCAGACCCGGAGCCGCACTCGCGCTCGGCTTGACCGTGTACCCGCTTGACATCCGGCTCGACCGCGTGGCCGTGCTGGCGGCCGACAGCCGGACGGCCGTGCGCGACGCCGAGGCCGTCACACTGTTGACCACTAGGTGGCGCATGGCGCTGTACTGGGTGCCGAGCTCGACCTCGTCAAAGTGCAGGCCGCCCTGGGCGGTGCTCTGGGCAAATGTGGTGGAGGCCGTGGTGGCCGTGGTGGCCGTGGTGGCCGTCTTCACCTTGGCACCGACGTACAGCTTGTTGGCCTTCAACAAAACGCTGTCGTGGTAGAACTTGTTGGTCTTGAGCAGCCTCGCGTCAGGCGCAGCCGCCAGGTAGTCCTGCAGAAAGACAAAGGTCATCTTGTCCGTGTGCGAGTTGATGCGCATCAGGACGTAGTTGAGCTTGAGCGCGACCATGCGGCCGACCACGTCTTCGTGCTGCAGCTTGTGCGGCTCGCTGCCGGCCGCAAGGTAGTCGTCGTAGTGGTCCTGCATGTCGTGGAGCGCGCGGCCATGTGGCGGAGCGTCGGTGATGTGCATGACGCAGCGCGTGGCCTGCTGCCAGGACGTTTGCATGGCCGCCTCGAGGGCACCGAGCACGTCCTCGGCCGCGTCGCCACCGCCCGTCGCCCGCACGCCGTCGAGGAACCGGAACATGGCGTCGGTGTCGGTCGTAAAGTCGAGCGTCTCGTGCTGCTTCTTGTCGCCGTGGTCGCGATACGCCACAATGGCCACGCGCACATCCGCCTCGTGGAAGAAGGCCCGGTTGATGTCCGTCACCATGCTGCGGATCTGCTCCTTGGCCGACTCAATGTACGGCCGCATCGAGCTGGTGGCGTCCAGCAGGAAGAGAAGGTCTGTCGCGCACGACATCTTGAACAGTCCGGCCGATGGCCGCGGCCCCGTCTGGTTGTTCGCTCGCACCGAGTCGTACTGCAGCTGCAGAATCCGCAGCTGAGCCTCCGTGGCCGACGGGCCGGCCACTGCCTCGCGCTTCAGCCGCTCCACCAGCTGCTCCATTTCGCGTGCCTTCTCCTCAGCCGCCCGCAGCCGCTCGTGCGTGCGCGTCCATGATGCCGCGGCTGCTTCCGACTCGGGCAGAAACGTTGACACGAGCGACTCGCGCAGGCTGAGCACCGACCCGCGCAGGCTCAGACGTCGGCTGGCCCGCGGCGACGGCGTGTCGCTCTGCGGTAGTGGTGTCTTTTCCATGATGCCAATGTAGTATTGGATGCTTGTGCAAACCGATGCTGATCGAGAGCAAGCCTCAACATCACAAAAGAGAGCACCCAACAGGCCGCAGCTGGGCTTTATACCGACTGCATCCTTCTCACACACCCCCAAGGCGCAATGCTGACACCACTCACAGAGCCAAACGGGCAGAGGATAGACGGACAAACGGACTGATCACACCCACTCACACACTCGCTTCCATCGTATCGGGTGACCGCCAGATAGCGTCAACATTCTTGTAAGTCGCTCGTGGCATGACACTGTCGTGGACAAGCTACGTCCAACGGGCTTCCGCCTGAGCTCTGAAAGAAGCCTGGCCAAGGCATAACAGCTGTCTAGCTTATTGAAGCTAAGCTGCGATTGGCTGTCGGCAGACATATCCCCCGAGCAAGCATCTCTTTTCGTCCACCGACCGTGTCAAATCTGCCTTTTGGAACCATATCTGCATTTCCGCTACCGATCTCCGCTTTTTCCGCTCCTGTTTTGCACCGACAAACGGAAGGGGGATAGAGTCTGCTTCTTATCAGAGGATGTCGTGGCCATGTATGCCTCTGTAGACGAGAGCAGATATCCGACAAGCCAATTAGCATAAAGACATGAAAGCGTCTTGCCGTGGCGGTTCGCTCTTTGAGATCGTCCCTCAACCACGGTGGCAGTGATCAAAACCTGCCGCTTGATGACGTAGTCGTAGCCGTTAATCGATGGAAATTGGTTTGCGAATCCGCGTTTTGCTGTGCTGCCAAACAGTCTGTAGAACAAGTCTTGGGGTGGGTCAGCTTACAAAGCTATCGACTCCAAGCGACTTCCCTTTCCGTCGACCGGTCATTCCTACGTCCTGGGAGCATGTCTGCTGGACCGTCACCGATCCCCACCTACCCTTTACGGCTCCATGTCAGCTCTGTTATCGACAGCTCGGTCACTATCTGTCCTTGGCAGGTGAGTCCTCGTATTAGCCCATATGGTGCCGATCGGTTTGCTCCAACCACGATAGCAATTCCCTCTGGCTAGAGCCTCATCCCCATGACGCAAGCCTCCTTCTCCACTTTCCCTTCTCCTGCGTGGCACAGGCAGACGGACTGAAGTGGCCTCCACCGCTCCTGCCTTCGCCCGAGCTGTCCATACGAGGCCCATAACCTGGGCTTCGTCTGTTTACCCCCTCCACCCCACATATCCCCACACCTACGGATTGGGTAGAGAGCTTCTGGCAGCTGGGCTCCTGAGCTGCCGTGTTGCTTGTAGCAACATCTTGCACCTCCGCTTCCCTGGCTCTCCGTCTCCGAATACGCTGCAAATCCATGGCAGGATGGACACTTACGCCGTGTTCAGCTGCAGCTCTGCGCGAAGAGACGCCTCGCGGCTGGTCCAAGACCTGAAAAGCATCCGCCGAAGCAGCATGGCCGCCTCTGACCGACCAGCGATCACAAGCCAGGTAGGACACGCTGGATCCAAGCCTGCCTTGGAATGCTAGGGCCCTGCTGACCTGTCTCTCGGCCGCAAGCCAATCCGCTCTGTTGACGGTCATCACGCCAAGCCCCACATTGGCATCGTCGGTGCTGGCATTGCCGGACTCCGGTGTGCCGACATCCTGCTGCAGCATGGATTTCGGGTGACCGTCTTGGAGGGTCGGAACCGTCTGGGTGGCCGCCTGCACCAGCAGCGCCTCTCGAACGGCCACCTGGTCGACATGGGCCCCAACTGGATCCACGGCACCAAGGACAACCCGATCCTGGACCTGATTCGCGAGACCGGCACCATTACCAGCAGCAACGCCATCGACGACTACGGGAAGGAGCTCGAGGGTGCCGTCTTTAGCGCGAGCGGCGCCATACTCCCGCCGGACGACGGCGCCGCCCTGTCGACCCTCATGTGGACCATCGTCGAGGAGGCCTTTGTCCACTCGAACAAGCACTGCGCTGACATCGACCCGGCCGAGAGCCTGCACGACTTCTTTCTGCAGCGTCTGCCCGAGCACGTCCCCGACGGCACGACCGACTGCGAGACCCGGCGCGCACTCGTCATGCAGATGGCCGATCTCTGGGGGGCATTTGTCGGCAGCCCGGCCAACACCCAGAGCTTAAAGTACTTTTGGCTGGAGGAATGCATAGAGGGAGGTGAGTTTTACTGCCTTTTTTTCCCTTTTTTTTTTTCTTTTTTCTTATTCAGTTAGTGCAGTTTCATTAGCTGACAACAGTCAGAAAACCTCTTCTGTGCCGGGACGTACGAAAAAGCCCTCGAGAAGATGGCCCAGGCCGTACGACACGAAGCCACGATCCACTTTGGGCAGACGGTGACCCGAGTCGTGAGCCGGGCGGAGGACCGGCCAATTGGCTGCGTCGACGTGGCCACGGCCTCGGGTGATGCGTTTTCGTTTGACGAGCTCGTCTTCACCGCGCCGCTCGGCTGGCTGAAGCAGCACCAGGCATCGACTTTCCAGCCGCCGCTGCCGGCTCGCCTGGTGAGCGCCATCGATAGCATCGGCTACGGCTGCCTCGAAAAGGTGTACATTTCCTTTCCCGATGCCTTTTGGAAGCGGCCGGACGCGACGACCGGCCGGGTTGTGCGCGGCTTCTGCCAGTGGCTGGCCCCAGGCGTCTACGCGCAGCCGTCGAACCCGGAGAACTGGCCGCACGAAGCCGTTGACCTCAGCACGATGCCGGCCTCGACCGCCCATCCGACCCTGCTCTTCTACACGTTTGGCGACCAGTCTCGGCATATTACGGACTCGCTGGAGGCACTCAAGACGGATGCGGACAAGACAGAGACGACGGACTCGGCCCAGAACAGCTTCCTGATCAACTACTTCCGGCCCTACTTCTCCCGTCTGCCACACTACGACGCCACCGAGCCGGCCTGCCAGCCCGTCGCCTGTCTGGCCACCAGCTGGCTGCACGACGATCTCGCCGGCAATGGCAGCTACAGCAACTTCCAGGTCGGCCTCGAGGCCGGCGACGAGGACGTGCGCACCATGCGCGAGGGACTGCCGGACCGCGGCGTCTGGCTGGCCGGCGAGCACACGGCGCCGTTTGTGGCCCTGGGCACGGCCACGGGGGCTCACTGGAGCGGCGAGTCGGTTGGGCGACGCATCGCCGAGGCCTACGGACGGCGGAAAGAGTAGGGATGGACATGCACAAATTCTCGTACTCGTACGGAGTACAGATTATACACCGAGTAATGAAACCGCGTCGCAGACTTGCGTAAACAGTAGCAGCTGACAAAAGACATCACGTGTCGGTTGCTGATTATGGACTGTGCATAAGCTTCCTGATGTGGCCATAACATGACCAAGACACGTCAGTGGGCTTATCGCTTATCGTGGCGGGGTGGGGAGTCATAGCTGCCTGAAGCAGACCCACTCAGCGCAAACAGTGCGCTGTGGCCAGCCAGTGGTCAGCGCGCCACTGAGCCCATTACGGTGGGCCAGCCGCTTTTGGTGTTGGAGGGGGCCCTTTTCCTGCCCGGGTTCAGGCGGCAAGCACTGAGCGACAAGCAGACGACTGCATCTCAGAAACCTGGTTGCATTCACCACCAACCCAGCGTGCAGCGTCCCGTGCTGTCTCCCAGGGCCTTTTTTCCTCTTTCTTCCTGCACTGCTGAGCTTTTTCGCCTTCCTCCTTGACGGCCTGCTGCTTATCTCTCTCTCCACCCGGACCATGTGCATTGTGGAGAGCTCGGCCTCTTTATTCTGAAGGCGGCCATTTTTCCCTGCTGCCTTCGTTCTTGCGTTTCGGCCATCGCCACTACCTGCGCTCGGGCTACCACCCCTTACACCCAGGCGTGCGCCCTATACCATGACCGGTGCTGCCAGCCTTGAGCAGCCCCCGATTTCCCGCTCGGCGGCATCTCCGCTGACGGTGTCCTGGTGACCTGGTGACGACTCTTCTTCTCTCTTGCTCTTGCGAGCCGCAACAGCCAACAGCGACGGCGTCCATCCTCGCCAAGGGCCAATCCCACCGCCATTGCCGCAATGGCGTCCCTGTTCGACGCCTTCCGCAACTCCAGCATGCCGAAGCGGCTGCTGCGCTATGCCCTGTCCCGGTTTGATGTCCTCGATGCCGACGCGCTCGACCTGGACAATCTCGACCTGGCCTGGGGCAGGAACACCGTCCTCGAGTTCCGCGATGTCGGCCTGAGGGTCAAGGTAGGCCGGTTGTCGGCGAGTCGGGCGGTCGGATAGCCGGACGGCCGGACGGCCGGATCGGCATGGATGGCCATTTGCAGCTGACCCCTTCGTTTTTGCTCTCTAGAAACTGCAGCAGATCCTGCAGCTGCCCCCGACCTTCCACATCCGCCGCGCCAAGGTCGGCCTCCTCCGCGTCACCCTGCCGGTTGACATCTACTCGAGCCCGATCCAGATCCGCGTGAGCGGCGTCGACGTCCGGCTCAGCGTCTCCGCCCGGGAGGACGACCACGACCGGGGCCGACACAAGCCCAGCCCCACGGCCGAAGACGCGGCCGAAGCCGATGCTGATGGCGATGTGGTGCCCTCGGCCGTCGACCTGGCCCAGTCGTTCCTGGAGCACGAGCGGTCCGGCGAGGCGAGGGCCCTGGAGGCCGCCCTGGCCGCCGAGGCCTCGCTCGACCACGTCGACCACGTCGACCCCCTCGACCAGAGCACCGAGCTCGACGACGACGACGACACCATCTCGTCCTCGTCCCAGGTCCTGGGCACCGGCCAGGCCCTCACGCTGCCGGCCTTTCTGGCCGACTTTCTGCAGGGCATCGTCGACCGGATCCAGGTGGTGATCGAGGGCGTGGCCTTCCAGCTCGAGGTCGACGTCCCCGTGGCCGACGACGCGGCTGCCGGCACCCCCAACAACGGCTCCGGATCCGAGACCGTCACCTTGCAGCTGACCCTCGCCCGCATCAACGTGGAGGGCGTCACGACGGCGGCCGCGGCAGCGCCGAAAGGCGAGCCGGCACGGCCGTCCAAGATCGTGCCAAAGGAGGGCAAGCGCCACATCTCGCTCGATCATGTCCGCGCCTTTCTCATCTCCGAGGCCAACGTCTTCTCGGCCCTGGCCCCTTCTCCTTCGATGGCATCACAGTCGCCCGTCCTGTCTGCTCACGACCTGCCATCACGACTTCCTACGGCTCCGGCCTCGGCTGCCGCCTCGGTCATGGCCGACTCGATGACCGCCTCGGCTATTCTGGCTCGCGGCCAGTATCCGCTGCAGGATAGCGAGGACGCCTTCAACATCCCGTACGACGACTCGGAAGGCTCCGGCGACGACAACGAAAAGCACAGCCCGGACGGTGCCGTGCCGGAACTGGCACCGACGTCGTCTCTGTCGACCCCGAGGGCGTCCGTCTACGGTGAAACCCCGCGGATGGAATCGTTTCCCCCGACAGCCGGCTTGGTGCATCTTGCGCAGTCGGCCATCCTCGACCGAGACCGCAGTGGCGCAGAGTGGAACGTCCAAAACGCCGCCGAATGTCTGGACTCGCGGTCTGGGCCGTCTCTCGGGCATGCACGGTCGACTGGCGATATCCACGGGCTTTCGGTTGGCCTGGGCCTGGGCCTGAACCTGGGCCTGCCACCGGATGCGCTCGCAGATCCGCTTCATTCTGCCGAGCATACGGACGACTACCTGAGCCAGTCGCACATGTACAGCCATGAAGAGGCGGAGAGCATGTATCTGAGCGCCTTCTCACAGGCCGAGTCGGGCCCCATGCGCAATCCCATGCCCGGCGGGTGGCATACGGAGGACGACGAGGCGTCTCACTTCCAAGGCTTTTCGCCTGCCGGCCTGGGGCGCTTTGGAACAGACAGTCGTACTGCATCGGCTGGGGCTGCTGCGCTGAGAATTGCAAAGGGCCCAGCAGTGCTTCCTGGCCACGCACCAGAAGGAACCCGTTCTCCTGGGGCCGAGAGTGCATATGACACCGAAGGCCTTTCTTCCACGCCCAAGGCTTCGCGCGGTGACGGCACACATAGTCCCGATCTCGACGCAGGAGCACAGGCGGACGAGGCGGCAACACCAAAAGGTCCCGCGCGCCTGGTCAAGGAAATCCTCTCGCTCGAGTACATCTCCGTTTATGTTCCATCAAACCACAAGCATGAGGAGGTGCCGCAGCGGATTAAAAAGCAGCAGGGACGGCTGGAAAAGTCCGTCTCTCCGCATCTTCCAGGTGCGTTCTCAGTCTATTCGTCTGCTGGGATGGCGTCCACATACGGGAATTCGTCCATCCAGGACCGTCTCAAAGATAGTTATTTTGAACACCTACATACGGGAGCTCCACCGGCCGATAGCGAGTCTGTGGAGGTGAACCTGGCCCCCCTAGAGATTTGCTTCGACTCTTCTATCGGGTTTCTCTTGGCCAGGGTCGTATCAGAGATACTTCAGTCCCTCAAGAGCGGCTTGGCGCAGCAGCAGCAACAGAAGAAAGCGCCCAGAGCCTCGGCGACTCCAGGGGCCCAGACGGCCCTGCCACACATTAGATTCTTTGGCGACAAGATCGCTCTTTTGTTCCTAGACAAGCTGGCAGGCGTGACAGACACGGCAGAGCGGTTCTTCGAGTCGCCCAAAGGGTCTGGGATGAAGAGCCTGGGCCAGAGCAGCGACGTGCTCCTCCAGGTGGTGCTGGAGAAAGTGGCAGTGTCCCTGTCTCAGCGCCCCGAGTGTTCGACAACCAGTGTATCTGTCGACCTGCAGCGGTTTCGGTTCGGCTATGCCGATGCCGACATCATATCGTTTGATCGGCACATGCAGATGCGATCTTCAGTCCGAGACGCGTTTCCGCCGTCTGGAGACGATGTATCGATCAAGCTGATCCAGTCCGCAGACGCGACCAAGTGCGAGATCAGCACGTTGCCGCTTCTGTTCTCGATGGATCTGCAGCGGCTCGACGAGACGTTCAGCTGGTTTGGCGGCCTGAGTAGCTTCCTCAGCCTGGGATCGTCCATCTCGTCGGCAGCCTCGGGCAACGGAAAGGCGGTGGCCTTGCCAAAGGCCAAACAAGAGGCGGCTAAGACGGCTCCCAAGGCGCGCGGTGTCCGGTTTGAGACGCCCATCAGCCCCGACGACAAGTCGACGGCAGCCGAGAACAAGGTGGACATGAGGATTGGGGGCGTGCACCTGAAGCTGATCGGACGGGACTGCCGGGTAGAACTGGACACGAGCGCGGTCAAGCTGGTCAGCCGTGAAGAGGGCATCGGGGTTGGGGTCAGCCGGATCCGGCTGTCGGGTCCGTATCTGCGAAACTCGCGCGGCACGCCGCCTGTGATGGCGGATATTGGCAACACGCGGCTGGAGTATCTGAACGTGCCCAAGGACAAGGACCTGGAGCGGCTGCTCGAGCTCATCACGCCGTCCAAGGTGAAGTTTGACGAGCGCGAGGACGTTATCATGGTCGACACGCTTCTGAGACAACGGCGGAGTGGACCTCTGCTGCGTCTGAACGTGGACGAGGTCAGCGTGCAGGCCCACAATCTTGCGCAGCTGTCGTGTCTGCCGGCTCTGGGCGAGGAGGTGGCACGTCTGGCGTCGGTTGCCAAGTATCTGCCCGAGGACGACAGGCCTGGGCTGCTGACACTGGGGATGATTCGCCGTCTGGACGTGTCGGCCGATATTGGAGGACGGATAGGGCTCCTGCAGGCGACGCTGACGGATCTCGAGGTGGCACATATCACGTTGCCAGCGCTCGTCTCTACAGCCATCGGGACGGTCTCGGTGCATCGAAACGAGACGGAGGAGCTGATCGGCTCGTCGTCGGTGCCAGCCCATGCTGTGGCGGCGGGTGCAACGGCAACAGCTGGACGTACGGCGTCGTCAGCCATGGGTGCGACCCCACTGTCTGGCGGGACGTCGCCGGCTCTGATGCTGCGCATTATCGGTGACGACATGGAGCCGGTGATCAAGGTGAAGATGTGGGGGCTCAACTTTGAGTACCGGGTGCCGACGATGATGGACGTGCTGGGCCTGGCCGAAGACGCGACGCCGCAGGATTTTGAGGAGAGCCTGGCGGCATCGGTGGCCAACCTGGGCGAACAGGCGCAGACAGCGATCCTGAGCGGTCGGGGGGCACACGGCGGCGGCGCCGACAAGAAGGACGAGCGCACGCCGGCCGGAGCGGACAGAGAGCGGGCGGCCAAGCCGACGACGGTGGACGTGTCGTTCCGCGACTGCGTGCTGGGGCTGAACCCGCTGAAGCTGACGTCGAAGCTGAACGTGGTGCTGGTGGACGCGCGGCTCGAGGTGGTGCTGCCGCAGGGCGAAGAGGTGGACGCGGTGGCGCACCTGAGCAAGATGTCGCTGCTGCTGATCGACGACGTGACGGAAGTCGGGCCGCCCAGCCGGGCGTCGTCGGGCCAGACCAAGGACATGGTGCGGCGGCTGTGTTCGCAGGGGTTTGTGGACATCTGCCAGATCTCGGCATCGCGGATATCGGTGCACGTGTCGGCGCCGGACGAGGACAAGGGCCAGCGGATGGTGGAGCTGGAGGTGCGCGACGACCTGCTGGTGCTGGAGACGTGTGCGGACTCGACGCAGACGCTGATCGGGCTGGCCGGCGCGCTCAAGCCGCCGACGCCGCCGAGCACCGAGATCAAGTTCAAGACGGAGGTGATGCCGGTCCAGGACCTGCTGGCGTCCATCTCGATCGATGCGTTTGGCCGTGCCGAGGGCAACTACGATTTCGACGAGGACTTTGTGCTCGAGGAGGGTGCAGACGACAAGGAGCACGGCAGCGACGACGATTTCTTTTATGGCGGCGGCGGGATGCACGGCCAGCTCGACCGGGCGGCAGCGCAGTCGGTGGCGTCGCTGCCCTCGGTGACGGACGAGGACCTGATCCTGGACGACGAGGACGCCGACCTGGACCTCGAGGGCGTGGCGGGGACGGTGGCCGAGCAGCTGTTTAGCGCGTCGTCGGTGCTGAAAGGGATGGGCAGAGGGATGGACGGCAGCAGCAGCCCCTCGGACGAAACACGGCGAGTCGACAAGACAGTCGACAAGACAGTCGACAAGACAGTCGACAAGACAGTCGACGACATCGGGTTCGACCACGGCTTCTTCGGCACGGCGACGGAGACGGCCGCCGAAGGGTCCTCGCCGGCCCATCGGTGGAACTCGGTGCAGAACGGCTACGACAAGAGAACAACCAATAGCAGCAGAAGAGGCAGCAGAGGCGGAGTGGCCAAGGCTCCGTTGCGGCTGCGAGTGCGCGATGTGCACGTGATCTGGAACCTGTTTGACGGGTACGACTGGCAGCACACGCGAGACGTGATCACGCAGACGGTGCAGGAGGTGGAGGCCAAGGCGTACGAGCGGCGGACGCGGAACCGACGGCGGTCCGGGCTCGACGAGTTCAGCCCGTACGCGGACGAGGAGGAAGAGGACGCGGTGATTGGCGACTTTCTGTTCAACTCGATCTACATTGGCATCCCGGCCAACCACGACCCTCGCGAGCTGACGCAGGCGATCAACCAGACGGTCTACGGCGACACGGGAGCAGACACGGAGTCGGTGGCGGCGACGACGGTGACGGCCACCTCGAGCCGGGCAGGTGGTGGTCACGGCGGCCATGGAGGACATCGTGGCGGGCGGCCGTCGTCGTCGTCGTCGCGGACAAGCCGGCGGCTGAACCTGCAGCGCAGCCGGCGGCACAAGATCACGTTTGAGCTGGGTGGCGTGGGCGCCGACGTGGTGGTGTTTCCGGCCGGATCGGGCGAGACGCAGACGTCGATCGATGCTCGGATCCGCGATCTGGACGTGTTCGACCACGTGCCGACGTCGACGTGGAAGAAGTTTGCCACGTACGACCGGGATGCGGGCGAGCGGCCGATCGACGGCGACATGGTGCGGATCGAGGTGCTGGTGGTCAAGCCGGTGCCCGAGCTGGCGGCCACGGAGCTGGTGCTCAAGACACACGTCTTGCCGCTGCGGCTGCACGTCGACCAGGACGCGCTCGACTTCATCACGCGCTTCTTCGAGTTCAAGGACGACTCGCGACGCGGGCCGCCAGCAGCAGAGCCGTCGACGGCCGACGAGCCGTTCATCCAGCGGGCCGAGATCCACGACATCCCGGTGCAGCTGGACTTTAAGCCCAAGCGGGTGGACTATGCCGGGCTGCGATCCGGCCACACGACCGAGTTTATGAACTTTCTCATCCTCGACGGGTCGCGCATGACGATGCGCCACACCATCATCTACGGCGTGTCCGGGTTCGAGCGCCTGGGCCAGACGCTCAACGACATCTGGATGCCCGACATCAAGCGCCACCAGCTGCCGGGCGTGCTGGCCGGCCTGGCCCCGGTGCGGTCGCTCGTCACCGTCGGCAGCGGGTTCCGGGACCTGATCGAGATCCCCATCCAGGAGTACCGCCACAACGGCCGCATCGTGCGGTCCATCTCCAAGGGCGCCATGGCCTTTGCCCGCTCGACCGGCACGGAGCTGGTCAAGCTGGGCGCCAAGGTGGCCACGGGCACGCAGTACGTGCTGCAGGGAGCCGAGGGGATGCTCGCGGGGGAGGGGGGAGGAGGTGCCGGAGGAGGAGGTGCCGGAGGAGGTGCCGGAGGAGGAGCCGGAACCCCCGATACTGACGCCCTGGACGACCACCTCGTCGACGCGGACGAGGACGACGAGCGGAAGCAGATCAGCCTGTACGCGGACCAGCCGGCCGGCGTGGTGCAGGGCCTGCGGCACGCCTACAGCAGCCTCGCGCGCGACCTCAACATTGCCCGCGACGCCGTGATCGCGGTGCCGGCAGAAGTGCGCGAGAGCACGAGCGCGACGGGCGCGGCCAGGGTCGTGATCCGGCACGCGCCCACCATCATCTTCCGGCCGGCCATCGGGGCGACCAAGGCGATCGGACAGACGCTGATGGGGGCGACAAACAGCCTGGATCCACAGAACCTACGACGAGCAGAAGATGTGAGTGTGGGGGGTGTTTTGTGTGTTGTGTGTTTTGTGTTTTGTGTTTTGTGTTTTGTGTTTTGTGTTTTGTGTTTTGTTCCTTTCTTCTTCATCTTTCTTCTTTCTTACTAACTTTCCAGAAATACAAATCCGGCCCTGGTCGGGTCTGACGAATAAACGACTTTCGACAACTTGGAGGCGTTTTGGATCTGGACAAGCACTTGTGTGTTTGATTTTTTTACGCCTTGTTTTCTCTTTCCTGTCCTCTTCCTCTTCCTTCCCTATCCTTCCCGCTTCAGCAACCGGGCTTAGATTGTGCCCGAGAACATTGCAAAGCGCCGCGAAGCATCAGGCCGGCGTTTCGATCCTGTTCCTTCCTGTTCCTTCCTGTTCATTCCTGTTTTACTATCTCCTTGCTCACTGAAGCGGAGTTTCATCTCAGACACATACCACTAGTGTTAGATTGTTTGATATAGGATGTGTAAAGACGTCGAGACCATCTCTGTGCAGCTTCCAGTGACCGTCCGCTAGCATCTGCCGTGCTGAGACTCTGCGATCCAGCAGCATTCGGGCCGGTAGAATTCCAGTGCTCACAACAAAGGCCTTTGTATACTTCTTTGTGGCCATAGAGGTGAAGGCTCCAAATGTGCCAAAAAAGAAACAATGGGTCAGCTTAGTGGGGACTAGTCCAGAAACGGCCAAACAGCGTGTGTGGCTTTTGTACGTGTGTAGTACTCCGTAGGAGGCTTCGTCTTTTGTCTTTTGTCCTGTGGCTTTTGCTTAGCCTTGACCTTTTTCTCGTTCGTTTGTTCCTTTGTATTTTGTCTTTTGGCTCGTTACTGATTCTTTTATTCTTTTATTATTCTTTTTTTTCCCTCGGATGGCGACATTCAACGACTAGCAGCGATCAGACAGCCCAGGCGCCAGGTGCAAGCAGCCAAGACAAGACCCGGAATCTCACACGCGGAATCTCATCGCGGCCTTCCGCCTTGTCGTCATCCACCCGAGACGCCCCGCCGTGCTGGAATGCAGGCGGAAACCGGGTCTCAGCTCCTGATGGGAACGGAGCCTTGCCTCGATAGGACACGACAAAAAGGCATTGAGTCTGACAGGTGTCTGATGTCATCGCAAAGGGATGTGCATTCGTACACCTGTTAAAGTACCCCGGCCTACTCTGCACGGCCGTACCAGTGACCAGTTTCGTTGGTGCCGTTGCTAGCAGCTTCCAGTAGCAGGAACCGTTTGCAGAGCTGGCGCCAAAGTAGTCTTTTGTCTTTGTTGCCAACAACCATCCAGCCCATCCCTGTGGCGGCCCCTGCAGCAGGCTTACTACAGGCTGCGAGTACACGCCGTTACGGCCGCGTGTAGCGAGGACAACGGCCATTGAGCCCGCCGTCGCTTCCACGCCGTCCACAGTACGCTGCTGAGTAGGACGGACTCCAAACGTGTCAGAAAAAGGATCGGCTGGCCGCCGCCCAAAACGGCGACCCACCGGCTTGTGCACGATGATGCGTGCAGTGAGCTGGCCGGTCGTAGGGAATGCCCTTGTCTGCGGCCTGACGACCAGCCAACCGGCGTCGATACGAGAGGCCTAACCGCGACGCTGTTTCCCTCTGGTCGACGTCGGGTGATGCCATTCTGCCGCCGCACGCGATCCATCTCGTATTCCATGGCGCAAACGTGCAGCAGCACAGCAGGACAAAGAAGCAGAGCAAGCACCACGGACGCCATGGTGCAGTCGGCAGGCCAGCCCATTCGCCGGCGTGGCGGGCTAGCGGCGATGCTGTTGGCCCAGCCGCGCGAACACGAGCTCGAGAGCTTCAAAAAGAGAAAAAAAGGGAAAAAAAAGAACAAGAAAAATCCAGGAATCCGGGCCCACAGGCGTCTTGCCCGTTTCGGCCAGCAACGAGCTCGTATCTGCTCGACCATAAGCATAACGGGGGGGCGAAGCTTGCTGGCTGCATTCCTGCCGGCGGACAGGCCACTTGCAGCCCGTGCTCGTCGGACGAACCGCAAGCTACGAGCACATCCAACGTTGCAGCTGACCGGAGCCACAGGGGGGTGGATGTAGGCCAGATTCCTGTTGCGACTTACAGCCGTCTCTCAGTCAGCCACACTGGGGCTTGACTCTTTCCTTTCACACACCCCCCCTTCGTACCTTCCCTTGCACAGACGATCTGGCGATCCCAGGCTCCATTCTCCCGTATCCGCCACTGGTCTCTCGTCTCTCTCACCATCGGCCTCTCTCGTCAGCTCGCAGTCTCCACGCAGCCGGCTCCATGTACGAGCTCTCCATGTATCCAGACGCCGTCGCTGGCCGCCGTTGTCGCTGCCAGCCGGACCAGGAACATGACCTTGGGCCACAGGTACCGCTGGTCTGCTTGCATTAGTCTCCTTCCCTCTTCGACTATCTGGATCTCAATAAGCAGTGAGAGGCCTTGCGTGATAAAAAGGTCGCCTCGTCCTCCCCTCTGCTCGTCTTCTTCTCTTTCTCCCCATCACTCCAAAAGACAAGTCTCTCGCTTATTTCTTGCACCGCCCACTCTCGCTCTACAAGCCCTCATCGTCTTTTGCCTCTCCAGAGAAAAATCACTCTTGACAGCCTTTCGCCCTCACAATGCAGCTCATCCACCTCGCTCCCCTGGCCGGCCTGGCCTCGCTGGCCAGTGCTGCCTACAGCAACATCACGGGCGGGCTCACGACCACGACCGAGGTGGTCACGGCCTTGACCACGTACTGCCCGTCGCCCACAACTCTGGTCTACAACAACAGCACCATCACCGTCAGCAGCGCCACCACGCTGACCATCACCGACTGCCCCTGCACCCTGACACACACAAAGGCCACCACGCCCGTGCCGACGTACGCGCCGACCACGGCCAAGAACACCACCGCCCCCGTCGTGCCCCCGGTCACCACCACCAAGGCGGCCAACACGACCGTCCCGGTTGTGCCTCCCGCCTACACCAACAGCACGACTACCGGCACCAAGACCGGCGTCACCACCGGCACCGAGACCGAGACCAAAGGCACCACCATTGTCCCCGGCACCACCAAGGGCACCACTGTCATTCCCGGCACCACCATCATCCCCGGAACGACTGAGGGCACCACCACCATCCCGGGAACCACCATCATCCCGGGCACCACAAAGGGCACCACCGTCATCCCCGGCACCACCATCATCCCGGGTACCACTGAGGGCACTACCGTCATCCCCGGCACCACCCTCCTGCCTGGCACCACCATCGTTCCGGGCACCACCCAGACCGCCGCTACCACCGCTGCTACCGGTGCTGTCACTGCTGGTGCCAACCGTGCCGGCTCAAACGCTGCTGTGCTCGGCCTCGTGGTCGGTATTGCTGGCCTCGTCCTGTAAAGGAGAGTAGGCAATGCTTCGCGTCTGATATTTTTTTTTTTTCTGAATTTCTCACTGCCCTAATCAATGTTTTTACATAATATGAGGTCTGGCCAAGCCGGGGTCTCCGGCTTATGGCATCGTCGATGGCGTTTGGAACTGCTGGCGTCATTGCCGGCTGCGGAACGGGTCTATACCTTCTATACACTTCTATACATTCCTTTACAAACGGACCCGGTCTAGGGGTTGGTGTCTCAGAGACAAGATGTTGCATATACCGGGTCGAATAAAGTTGAGGAAGACAGCTAGAGCTAGTCTTCTGCGTAATTAAATAACACTTGAAATATTTGAAAAAAAAAAAAAAAAACATCACGCTCCTTTATTAGATTTGTACGAATTGGCTCGACCTTGTGAAAGCGTATGTTTGGATTGACAAAGGCTTGCAAAGATGCTTGTGGATTGTACAAGCGGATGAGACGGCATAGTGAGCATCGCTGCCCGCCGGCTGGACTAGTCCAACGTAACCAAAGGTCATGCGCCGCCTCGTATTTCTTCCACACCACGTTGCAGCAGACGGATCACATGGTGCATGTCTTCCAATGGACAGTTTGAGGTCGCAGTGGCACTCCACTTGCGCATCGTGCTGACATGTGCTAGAGACAGGGGTCCCGTCTGAACTTTTTGGCCCGAAATCAAACGACGAGAAGCAGAGACGTGCAGACAGACCGGAACACAGCTGGCAGCGTGATTACCCGCGCTTCTCTTCATACACCGCCCTCCTTTCTGGGCTGCAGCGCATTCTAGATAAGTCTACCTATAGCCCAGAAATAAACAGACAAGCAAACATGGGGCGTGTCGGCGAATAAGAAAGACAGAAAAACAGAACAGAAAACAAAACAGGAAACATGCAAATCAAACATGAATACGTGTCCCGGCCCCGTGTAGCCCTATGCGACAGCTCCTACTCATCCACAACAGACGCAAACTTGTCGAGCATTGCCGCCTGGATTGCCTCGTACTGTACGAGTCAGCATTGTCTTTTTCCTTCCTCTTTTTCTCTCTTTCTCTCTTTCTCTCTTTCTCTCTTTCTCTTTTCTCTCTTCTCCTCACTTACCTTCTTCACAATCTTCTCCTCGCCCTCCGAAGGCACCTCAAACTTGAGGCTGCGCAGCTGTCCCTGCAGCTCCTGGGTGGCATCGCGCACCTTGGTCCACGGCAGGCCCTGGGCAATGGCCTTTTGGGCTTCGTCATGGTAGCCCATCATCAGGCGCATCATCCAGTTGGTCTTCCAGATGGGGCAGAACTGGTCGTAGTCCGAGTAGCCGTTCTGCTGCAGAAAGTCCTCCTTGATCAGCGTCGCCAGGTCCAGCGTGATCTTGTCCGGGTCCGACAGCGCCGACTTGCCGACCAGCTGCACGACCTGGTCCAGCTCCTCCGAGTCCGACAGCAGTTGCTTGATGCGGTCGCGCAGCCGCGGGAAGTCGGGGAACTCCTTCTCGTACCACCGGTCCAGCACCGTCGTGTACTTGGAGTACGACAGCGACGTGTTGACCGACGGGAAGTGCTTGCGCTGCGCCAGCTTCTTGTCCAGCCCCCAGAACACCTGCACGATGCCCAGCGTCGACGACGTCACCGGGTCCGAAAAGTCGCCGCCCGGCGGGCTGACCGCGCCCACGATGCTGACGCTGCCCTCCCGCTCCGGCGAGCCGAGCGTCTGCACCCGTCCGGCCCGCTCGTAGAAGCTCGCCAGCTTCGCGCCCAGGTACGCCGGGAAGCCCTGGTCGGCCGGCATCTCGCCCAGACGACCCGAGATCTCACGCAGCGCCTCGGCCCAGCGCGACGACGAGTCCGCCATCATGGCCACGTTCATGCCCTGGTCCCGGAAGTACTCGGCCACCGTGATGCCCGTGTAAATGCTGGCCTCGCGTGCCGCCACCGGCATGTTGGATGTGTTGGCAATGAGCGTCGTGCGCTTCATGATCGGCTCGCGGCGCCCGTCAATCTCGATCGAGAGCTCGGGGAAGTCCTTGAGCACCTCGGCCATCTCGTTTCCTCGCTCGCCCTGTTTTGTCAGCCCGTGTTCCACCCATGTCACCCCACGTCACCGCACCCCTGAAAGACGTACACATCCGACGTAGACGATCACGTCGCTGTTGGAGAACTTGGACACCGACTGGCTGATGACCGTCTTGCCGCAGCCAAAGGCTCCCGGAATGGCCACGGTGCCGCCCTGCACGCAGGGGAAGAGCGAGTCCAGCACGCGCTGTCCGACGAGGAACGGCTGGCTGGCCGTCAGCCGCTCTGTCGACGGCCGTGGCGCCCGCACCGGCCACGTCTGCATCATGCCGTACGCCGTCGTCTTGCCGTCAAACTCGACGTCGAGGATCTTCTCGTCGACCGTGTAGCTGCCGGCCGCCGCGATGCGCTTGATCGTGCCGCGTGCCCGCGGCGGCAGCAGGATCTTGTGCACCGTGATGAACGAGTTCTCGTAGACCGTGCCCCAGACGTCGCCGCCTGCAATGTGGTCGCCCACCTTGGCCGTTGGCGTAAAGTCCCACTTCTTCTGCCGGTCGAGCGCATTGGCCGCCACGCCGCGCGGGATGTAGATGCTCTTGGACATCTCCGCAATCGTCGCCAGCGGCCGCTGGATGCCGTCGTAAATGTTGTTCAGCAGTCCGGGGCCAAGCTCGACCGAGAGCGGCTTGCCTGTCCGCTCCACCGGATCGCCGACCTGGAGACCGGCTGTGATGCGGGCCGTCGGTCAGCGTCATCGATCCAAAGGCATTGCAACTCAGAGGCACGGACGAGCAGCTTACCCGTCTCCTCGTACACCTGGATCGTGGCCCGGTCACCGCTGATGCGGATAACCTCACCCACCAGATTGGCCCGGCCGACCTTGACCAGCTCGTACATGGCCACACCCTCCAATTCCTCGGCGACCACCACAGGTCCCGACACCGAGTAGATCTTGCCCGTCTGCTCCATCCTTGGCTGTTGATGGGGGGCCGGTTCTGAGCTGCGAGGTCAACGAGCAACGATTACGTCGCACCGATTGGCCTTTGACTGCGGGTGAAAAAAATACAAGAGAAGCGAAAGCGACGCGAAAACCGGACAAGAACCGCCGGAGAATTGTCTCTGCTGTCGTCGGGTCGGAGAGAGCTGCTTGTTCGTGCACCGCTGATCCACTAGAGGTCCAAGGCAAATGGCATTGAGGGTTGGGAGAAGGAGAGAGAATTAATGAGGTTGGCTGCTGGCGTATGGCAACTTGTCGCGGTGGAGACGATGAGCTTCTGCGCCCTCTGATTTGGCCGTTCGCTGCCTAGTGTATCTGCGGGGGACCAGTGCAAAGTGTACGGTACCGCCCATCCTCAGACAGTGCACGAAATTGCCGCAAGTCCAGATAGCGTATCGTAACGGGATGTGCTAGAGACATGGGTCAAAAATTCTAGAGACACGGGCCACGTGACTTCTTTAGGCGGTCAAACCCCGCACAATTCTGAAATTATCGTGTAAGTCATGCTTCCCAAGCCCAATNNNNACAGGCCCATCTCTCTACTCCCCTGCTTTGGAAAAGGACTGGGAAGGATGGTGGCGCGCCGTCTGGTCAATGCTTCCATTGACCACCGCATCCTGCACAGCCAGCAGTTCGGGGCGTTTCCAAAGTGCTCGTCCTTCACCTCCAGCAGGCGATGCTGCGTCAGTGTGAGGGAGGGTTGGGACCTCTGTGCGAGGTCTATGACGCGAAGATCTGCGGCGCTCTGGCAGGCCTCCGCGCGGCAGTCCACTCGGTCGGCGCCTTCATGACCGCGGACATCCATGTACTTCTTGACAACTTAGAAGCGACTCGCCGCCTCCTCGACCAGCTTCCGACCGCCACAGGCCAGGCCTTCTCTTGCTTAACCTAGGATTACTTGAACTGGCTCTCCAGTCTCAGAATAAAACTCAGGGCTATAGTCCTCTCGACCACGATAGGCGCCTGCTCCGTCTTTAAGTGATTCGAGGTAGCTGTTTGCCAGGCTAGTTCGAGCATGCTCGGATCCTGGCAGAGACATGAAACTATCCCGAAACCCTTTCAAAAATTACGACTTTGCGTTCATGCATGCTATGAAAGCGTCCCTCTCTTCCTCGCTAGGCAATCTGTGAAAAATCTCCCGCACAAAGTAGGCGCGCAGCGTGGCATTTTCTGCATAGAGGTGCTTCGACCAGGAGACATCCTGAATAAAGATGGGCGGCTCGAAGACAAAGTAGCGAGGTCCGGCGTAGGCGTATTCAAAATCGATAAGCCCAGTAAAGCGAGGTGGTTCAAGGTCATTTCGAGGCTCCATAAAGAGCATATTCTGTCCGTCAAAGTCGGTGTGTATCAAGCTAAACGGAGGTTGTAGATAGGCGGCAGCGCCATCCTTGAGTGTGAAAAAGTATCGATTTCGTCTCGAATGGACCGGTAAGTCAACGACAGCTGGGGAGACTCGACCGCGCTAGTGGAGACAAAAGACAGCAGGAAACCGCGGGTTGTCGAGAATGGTCCCATCGGTCCAGCAGCACTGTGGCAGAGAAGCGGTCCAATAACGCCTTGATCGTAAAAAAAAACCAATCTTGCTAAAGCGAAGAGACGACAGCTGGACGACAACCGACGCAATCTCTCCCACGGCGCCCATTTTCTGTCTAAAAGAGAGTGTATCTCACATCTTGTATAAGTGACGCCCGGTGAGCATTTCCATAAGCACATACGCTGCACCAACATCATTAGAGGAATCCAAATTCTGGTAGTAGATCTCTGGAACGGGGATGGTCGTATTCTGCCGAACGTATCGGATCGTGGCCATCTCGCTGGCCTCCTTAGCTGTCGCATCGTCGATACGGGAAAAGCGAGCAATGCAACGAAACTCGGACGTAGCTAGAGACATATATGCCGGGGAATCTGTTGTCTCGAATGTTAAGACGAATATCTCGTGCCACGATCCTCTCGTCAGTTGCTTGGCTTCGGTGCAGGTGGCGTGGAGGCATTCGGTGGCGTGGACCTTGAGTTTTTCTAGGTCGAGTGCCAGCTCAGGTAGTTCGTCAGAATCATATTCATCGTCGCCGCTAGAATAAGACGGCATTGTAAAGAGACGAAATGGGACTGTAGGTCTTAGTTAGACGTAGTTAGGAAAGGTAGGAAATGCCCTTAATATGGCACTGCTATTCTGTTGTAACAATTATCTTATCCGTTTTACCAGACACCTTTCTTTACTTACGCATACGCTCTAGGCTACAAGTTTTAGTGCTATAAAGCGACATGTTATGAGTCCTTAACAGCCAATTTTCAACATTCAAGGGCAAAACGGCAACTACGACCACATCTTTCAACGTAAACTCATTATCATTACTTGTCTAAAGTACAGACGATGAGCGATGCCGCGTAACCCATTCATGTTGAGCGATAGAAGATAAGGCTGGGCTGAGAGCCTCGCCGTTCCCTACATCCCATACTTCAAAAGTAATGTTGCCGTGTTACCGTCCAGACCACCAAAACATCCACCCATAATTGTACAGTGACAAAAGACATTGGCGTCGTATACCAACACGCACGCTTAATGACTGCTGTAACCGAAAAAAAGAGAAAGAAGAAGAGAAAGTAAAGAAAAACGTTGCCTGGACGGTCTAAGTAGTGAATTTATAGTGCTGTTGTGTGTCGTACCATCGTGTCTCTTTCTCTGCATGCAACTCGTTGCGTTCGTCACATTTGTGTATTTCCGGTGAAGTCCTGAGCCGCGGCGGTCTCAAGAGGCATGGTCAGGCTTTTTTCCCATTCCTTCATCAGGTCGGTGGCCGTGCGCTTGATGTTGCCAGGCGTCAGCCGGTTCAGTGCGGCCGACCATTCCGTCGTCCTTTTGGCTGATGGCGATGACGGTGACGAGGCCATAGCAGTGTTCCTACAAAGGAAAGGTTAGGAATTGGCATGTTGGGCAGAGTCTCTCTCTGCTTCGTTCACTTACAGCGATGCCGTGTTCTCGTCTGTTTGCTCCGGTATGGCAGATACGTCTCCATTCATCGTCGATCCGCTCCATCGAGGCGACTTCGTCGTCGGACCATCCCAGCTCGACCACTCGCTGTCGTCGTACGAATCGACCGTGAGGGGCGTCCACGAGAAGCGCTTAGTCGTCTTTTTCGACCCCGATCTCGAAAGCCTCGCCTTGCCGCTGCCAGCTTCTGTTGCCCCGCCGTCCTTCGAACTCTGCTCACTCGACGTGGCTGCTTCCTGGCCATCGGCCGTGAAGGCTCTGGCCAGGTTTGGCCGTGTGGAGCTGTTTGTAGACGCACGAATCGTACCCTGCTGATCCTCGTCGCAAAAAGGCCCGGTCCCGCTGCGCATAGCCGATGTGTTTCCGTGCACAGCCTCATCGCCCACTGTGGCCTGCCGAAGATCTTCGACAAATGTCCACATGGCAGCCGTAAGGTCGCCGGCGACCTGCTTTAGACCGGCCGCCTGGTGCACAGACTGTGGCGCCCAAGAAGACCGCTTCGACGGCTGGACAGCAGACTTGGGTGCGTACCGGCTCAGGCTCTGGTAGAACGGGGAGTCCGGTTCGTGCGACGAAGCCGGCGACTTGGCGAACCCATCATCATCGGTCTGGTCTTCGTGGATGGAGAACCCGTCTGACACGGCCGTCTTCGTGGGCGAGAGCAGAGACAGTGCCCTCGTGTGACTACCCGTGAACACACGCCTCTTCGCTTGGGTCGGAGTGCTCGGGACGCTCCCCGATTGCTGGTTAAGCATCAGTGCCTTTCGCCTGTCCAGTTCGCCGCTGCGCTTTGCTTCGGCAGAGTCGCCCGAATCTGATGCTGGCACGTCCGACCCGTTCGAGACAAATCCCATCTCTGTTGCCGGAGACGCTGCCACCGACCGCGTAGACATGTGGCGCATGGGCTCAGTCCGCCGGATCTCCGCCCTCTTGCGCTGTACCTCGTACGTCTGCCATTGCCTCTTCAGTTTCGAGAGGCCCGCCTCGGCACGGAGGAGGTCTTCCCGCAGCTCGAGGACCCGTCTCTCCTGTGCGGCAATGGCTGTAATGATCTCGGCCGGGTCGGACGGATTGGCCAGGACGGCCGAGATGTCGACAGGCGTGGAAGGGAACGAGGCGATGGTTGCTGACGACGGCATTGGCCGTGACGGAAAGGCGCTCGGCAGGGCGATCGGCAAGGTGAGCGAGAGCCTGTTAGAGCGAGAAGCTATGGATGCCGACCGCGACGGTCTCGTGGCAAGTCCGTCATCCTGGTCTTCGCCAGCGGCCACAGTTCGGAGAGGCATGGACACGGAGGATAGCGGGGGCGGGGGCATTGCGGAGGACCGCAGCCCGTTGACCAGTGCCGAGGAGGTCGCCGCCGTATCGACCGTCTCGCTAGCAGTGGTGCCTCCGCGACTGCGAACACGCGGGCGCGGCTGGGGGGCGGCCTGAGGCATTGAGCCCTCCATGGTGCCGCTAGATAGCTCGAATAGATGCTCCACGGTGGCTCGATCGATGGGGCTGGGGCGGTAGTCCTTGTTGCTGGCCGAGCCCAACGTCCGGGCTGAGGTGTGGCGGACGAGGGCGGATGCGAAGCGGGCGAAGGCCTGGCTATGGACGGTGGAAGACGGAAATGTCGCGGGGACGGACGAGAGCAGGAGCCGTCTCTTCTTGCGGTGGAAAGCGGATTGGCAGCGCCAGCGCCGGAGACAATAGGGACAAGAAAGAGGGGACGTCGTTCTTCGAGAATTGGCAACGACAAAGGCCCGATCGCGGCGGATCAATAGTTTTTCGTTGAAGAGAAGGCGGGAGGTGGCGGAAGTGAGGCAGAGAGTGAGGAGAAAGGCGGTCATAAGGAGTATTTTTGCGGCCAACCGAGTATAAATATCCCCTATTTTTTCGGTCTTGGTCCCTAATAATACCGGGGAGGATGTGTGTATCCTGTTCTTGGTGGCCATTCATTGGTGGCACGGGCAATTGTGCACGCGGACGATGCGCTGGGATCCGCAGCCCCAGAGTCGTCTAGCTGAGTTGGGCGAGAAGATGACCGGGGGGTTGGTGATTCAGAGGGCCGCAGGGCGATGCCGTGGAAAAACAGATTGGGAGCGCTCTCTAATGTCGAGACTCCACTGCTGCGGCCGGCTGCATGGGCTGCGGGAAATGAGTGGACGAGCAGAGCTGGGCCAAGGGCTCCGTAGACGTATTATCTTGCGTCTCGTCGATGCGACAGCCGTCAAATGAGAGTGCCTCTTCGAATCAGAATCCAGATTGGGCGCAACGAGCCGGTGGAGTTGCCAGAAGTGGAGAAGATGTCGACGCAATCGTCATAAGATAATAGCGGTAATACTCGTAATACTGGGAATCCTCTACTATCGTCACGGCAGACTTCGAAACAAAAGTGGTTGGCGAGAAGATGCGACGGGGAGAAAACAGGGCTGGCTGATGTTTTAAGTCGGGCAGGACGCAGCAACTGGGATGCGATCGGCAGTTGGCAGGTACAACTTTGTCATTCGCGGTCTCCTGATTCCTCTGGCTTCTAGCATATATATGGAGCGCAGGCTGTGTTCTATTTGTTTTTATGCTGAGCTTCACTAGCAAACCCCCCTAATGCGGAAACCACAGTAACAAGGACCCACCCGGACAAGCACTGGTAGCTGGTATACAGAGTACAGATTACATAGTAGCAGGTTCTGGCGGGATCCACCTGCAATTAGCGCACGAAACGGCCTGATGCCTGTCAGATGAGATGCCTGCAGTACTCGTAGATACATGGTGACGCAAGGCAGAAATGTAAACAGTGTCAGTCTTGACGCTCGTGCTTGTGCGTCTAAGCGAGAGCCAAAGTGTCTTGGGTACTCGGTAGAAATGCGGATGATTACATTCAGGAGAGGATACGACAAAGGGATCGGATTGTATCTTATTGCTCGTACGTGTGTTCGTACGCCTGCGGGCTGAAGGTGTGAGGGAGCCGCGACGCAACCCCTGGCCAGAAATCTCGGAGCTGATCAGGCGGATTCCTGAAACGTTCTTCAACCAACCCCAGAGTTGTATTGGGGTGGGTTCTCAACGACATTGTGCTCCGTAAGATACCTTGTCCTCGTTGCGGAGACGACGGAGTATAGTATGCAGGACGTCTTAATATAGCCGTCACATGACTTCGCGTTAACGAACTCGCATCGAACCCTTGAATGCGCAGAATGGGTCTCTCCACTTGAAAGGTACGAGTGCGATCGTGTGCTTTGCTTTTCCCAACAATTCAGCAATGGTAAGACGCCGACGTGTTGCCACGAGTCTTTTGCGCCTTCCAATTCCACAAGGCCCGGTTGCCTGGCCTGCGTATGCAACGCTTCTAGCTGCATTGCGCTAATCCAAGTCATTTCCGACAACATGGCAAGTTAGGCCAGTCCGTCGGCACAGAGGCAGAACGCGAACCGAAAAGTATACTATGCAATCGATCGCCAAGTCGTTGTCGTGCCAGAAAGGCTACAGGGAATGGCAGTTGCTTCGTCGACATCGGAATCCTCGCTAAACCAGCGGGACTTTGGGTGATTGGATCTGTTTCAGCTGGACAGCCTTGTCCAGATGTTCGATAAGAGGGACGGAAGGCGAAGGTTGTGGAGACTTCAGGAGACTGGGCTGCGTAACAAAAGTGTGTACTATGTATCTTGCAGCAGCCGAGGAGCGTTGCTGTCTGGCGCTCCGTACTCCGTACTATCAACCACACTCGCATTCAACCCGCACTACCTCATCAGCTATGGACAGTAAGATACATCTCTTACTGTACATATGTACGTAGGCGTTGACGCCAGACAAGCTCGCTTGTAGGTAGACGTGCTACAGTGTAGAGTAATACGCACTGTATGACTCACTGTGCCTTCGCCAACGACGCGACCTGCCGTCAGACGCGACTTGATTTCCTAGCTGCATAACAGCACAGCGAAGCAGCATCCACGACAACACGTCATTCCGACCGTAGGCCGTGTTCATAGGCCAACGCACCTCCCGACAAGCCAAAGACATTGCATACATCCACTTTGTGGCATTTTGTGGGGGGGAGAGATCACGCAAGCCACATCCTGCAGCCTTGGGGAAGAGTTTCATGGAGACCAGCTGGACCGCCCGCTGCTGACGTCCTCTGGACGTCTGACCAAACGGCCGGGACGCACGCCATGGACCGGACAACGGGCGCAGCCCTGGACCCGTCGCAGTCGCCGACGCAGAGCAACGAAGACCGGAGCTACGACCGGTTCGAGGATCCCGAATCGCTGCCTCCGTTCAGCCTGGGCCCGCTGGCGGCTGAGGATCCGCCGGGGGCCGTCGACTTTCTGCCGGACCGATCGCTGGACGAGGACGACACCGGTGCTGTCCGGTTCAGCCTCCACTCGGTGGGGCTGTACTCGGAGGAATCGCCGGCGGCCAGTGACGTCGATCGGTCGGAGAGCAGGCGCTCGCACTTTTTTGCCGCCAGCGAGGACGACAAGTTCTCGCTGGCGACGGCAGCAGCGGCGATGCCAGCAGCCGCGCGGCCGCCAGAGACGCCGTGTCCGCCGAGCAAGAATCCGTTTGGCGGGCAGTTCCAGACGCCGCTGCTGGCCGGCTCGCAGCTCTTTGCACAGACGCCCTTCTCGACGGCCATCCGGCAGGGCAGCCCGACATCGTCCCGTCCGTCGCCGTCCGTCTTTCCGGCAGCCGCCACGACGCCGCGGGGCCCCGTGTCTTCGTCGCTCAAGCCGCGGTTCCCGGCGTCCAGCATCGGAGACGAGACGCCGATCCTGCTCTGCCCGCTGTCGACGTCGTCGCAGCCTGGCGACAGTCCGCGGCCGAGCCTGGTGCCGCAGTCCAGCCCGGTGCGGCCGAAAAAAAGAGCACACGGGCCCATGTCCGAGTACGAACCGATGCGGGAGTCGCAGAGTCGGAGGGAGGCGTCCGGACGGCGCCTCGGCCGCGACGACCACTTTGGGTCCAGCTCGGACGACGACGTCCAGGACATCAGCCTGAAGCGCCGCAGGCTCGCGGCCTACAAGCGTGAGATGGGCGCCAGAATGCTGTCGACCATCAGCATGAGCCGGCCGTCGTTCAGAGAGGACGCCGTGGAGGTGCCGGCGTCCAGGTCCAAGGACAAGTCCTTGGAAGGGGGCCCTCCCGCAACGGCTGAGACCATGCTGGTGCGCGATTCGGGCAAGACACCTGCTGATCCCCAGAGTGAGGATTTTGAAGAGGTCGAGTTTCCTCAGTCCATGATCGACCAATACGCGGCCCGACCTCCTCCGATGGCCAAGACCCCGTCTTCCTCTGTTCCGTCGCTGCCGGTCATCGTGCCGACAATGGCCAGAGCTGCAAAGACCAACCCGATTCTCTTCCGGACGAGCAGTCTCAACGAGGCAGATGCTATCCCGGAGACAAGTCCGGTGGGCAGAAAAGCACGGCCCACCAAAATGGTATCGAGTGGGGATTATCCACAGCCTCGTCCAGAACTTACCCCACAGAATGTAGCTGGCTCTTCAGCACAAACGGCTATTCTGATACAAACCCCGTTGCCAGTCTCACGGCGGGCAGCGGTGCCGCCGCATGCAAGAGGACCGGATGCCAACACGGTCGTCCGGTCTGACGTGCTAAAACATGAGCTTCCTGCAGAACAGCCGGCAGAGCAAAGAACACGGCCAGCACGGGTGTCTTTGAAGCAGACTCCGGACCTTGCAACGGCCGGCCTATCCTCACCTCCAGCTCTGCCGCCAGCCTTCAGCACCCGAGCCTGGTCCAGGAGAGCGACGGGCGACGCTGCTGCGACAAAAGTCATGCGGCCATCTTTGGCCGTGTCGACGTCGTCGAGGGGCAGTTCTGTATCTACGATGAGCAGTCTGTCTTCGACACCATCGCTGCCCTCGCGCGAGGCGACTCCTACAACAGCAAACGAGAGCGACTTGTCTGCATGCAAGTCGGACAAGAAGGCGGATACTGCTGCCACCGAGGTTTCATCACCTCCGCTGCCGGTGTCACGACTGCCCTTCCGGCGACAGCGATCGAAGATATCGAGGTCGAAAGCAGGCTCTACGGGCTCACTGGGCCGGTCGCGGACAGCGTCTCGAAGACAAGAGTCGCCACTGCTCTCAGGGTCGACAGATGAGCTCGCCCAGTCGCCAGCCTTTGGGTTCAAGGGGAGAAGATGCAGCGGACGGCCCGTGTCTCTGAAGCAGTCGAGTGGTCTGTTTGGCGCAGGAGCGGGGGCCCGGATCTTTGAGGGCATGGCGTTTGCCATCTCGTTCCAGTCCCAGCGGCCGGACGAGAGCAGGGAGGACTGCGAGGAGCGGACGAGACAGGCACAGACACTGCAGCAAAAAATCGAAGAGGCCGGCGGACGGGTGCTGAAGAACGGGTTCGACGAGCTGTTCACGGTGCGGCCGGTGATGACGGCGACGACGGCCGAGAGGGCAGGCGAGGACCTGCAGCTGGCGGCCTCGGCGGCCTCGACGGGCTTCACGGCGCTGATCGCCGACGGCCACTCGCGCAAGGCCAAGTACATGCAGGCGTTGGCGCTGGGGCTGCCGTGTCTGGCGGTGCGCTGGGCGACGACGTGCCTGGAGCGCGGCCGCGTGGTCGGCTGGGCGCCGTATCTGCTGTGCGCGGGCCCGTCGGCCTTTTTGGGCGACGCGATCCGGTCTCGGGCGCTGCCAGCTCCGCTGGGCGCGGCCGATGCCTCGCTGGCAGCCGTCGTCGACAGCCGGCCGCGGCTGCTGGATCACGTGACCATCCTGCTGGTGCTGCGCAAGCGCGAGGACCCGCGGCGCATGCCGTACGTGTTTCTGGCCCAGGTGCTGGGGGCGGCCCTGACGCGCGTTCACGGCCTCGAGGAGGCGCGCGAGCAGCTGCTGGCGGCCGAGGACGTCGGCCGGCCGTACGACTGGGTGTACGAGGACGGCCACACCGGCGGCGGCGCCGACCTGTTCCAGAGCCTCGCGGCGGCCGGCAGGAAACGCAAGCGGCCCAGCGGCGGCTGCGGCACGACGGGCACCACCAGCAGCTCGGCCGGGCGCCTGCCCAAGCGGGTGGCCGTGCTGAGCAACGAGCGCGTGGTCCAGAGCCTCATCTTTGGGCGGCTGATCCAAGAGGACGAGATGGCCATGTAGTAACATTTTTGGGACAATGTGTTTTTGTTTTTTTCTTTGGTCTGTGTCGGTTCGTTTGTCCTTGGCTAAACAGCCTTGGTGGGAGGGCATTTGGCTTGTATGATTATGGAGTTGCGTATCTTGTGGAAAGACAAAGGACCAAGGATAAATCCTGGCCAGGACAACAAGGTTGGATCTTGAAGCCATACAATGTCACAACGCCAACACGGAGCATTGGTGCACGTCTCTTTCTTGATGCCATTGGTTTGCATGTACCTCTGTAGGGTATATACAGATTACATATCCCTCCAAACGCCCCTCGATCCGTTTTCTGCCCTTCCTTGAGAGCGCCATACGCCTGACCTCGGTTGGCCTGCCGTCACTCTGTCCGCGGCCGCTTGGTCTCGGACCCGTCGCCGTTCGTCTGGGCCGAGCCCGTGTCGGCCGCAGCGTCTGCAAGGCCGGTCTCGTGGGGGCCTGCGGCCTGGTCGACCTCGTCGCGTCCGCGCACGCGTCCGGCGCCCTCGCCCAGCGTCCCGCTGCCGTCGCGTCCGAGCCAGTTGCCGTCGGCGTCGAAGAAGGCGTGTGCGTTCTCGGCCGTGATCCAGCCGCCGCTGCCGGGCAGGGGCGGCGGGAGGTCGGATCCCTGCGCGGCCGTGGTCGCAGCGCCGGCGCCTCTGCGGAAGACGCCCTGGAAGCCCTCGACCGGCTCCAGGTGGCCGTGCTCAAAGGCCATGTCGTCGCCGTCGGGCTCGTCGCCGTCGCCGGGCCCAAAGAAGGACGGGTAGGCATCGTCGCCGTCGTCGTCGTCGTCGCCGCCGAACCGGTCTGGGTGCAGGTCGGCACAGGCCGAGATGGCGTCGAACAGCCGCGAGGCCTCGGACAGCGACTGCGGGGGGGCCGTGGTGGCTGCTGGCGCGGCTTCGGCTTCGGTGACTTCGGTGGCTTCGGCGGCTTCGGCGGCTTCGGCGGCCGCCTCCTCCGGCACGAGGCTCAGCTCGACCGTCTCGCCCTCGTCGTCGTCGCCGCCGCCGCCCACGTCCAGCTCTAGCTGCATGTACACGGTCGGCACGCGATGGCCGTCGGCCGCCGTCGCAGACTTGATCGCGTGGAGGCCGATGACGGGATACGGCAGGGCCAGGCCGCAGTCGGCGGCAGGGCAGTACAGCGAGAGGGTGCTGCGGGGGGGCGGTCAGAAAGAGGTCCTCTGGCACTCTGGCAGGGGGGGGGCACCCGGCAGCAACGCGAATGACCTACTCGGAGCCCACAAAGACGTCCACCACATGCTGCGCCGTGTCGCCCATGGCCAGGCCCAGCGGCGAGGCGGCCGCGTCCGGGGCGCTGCCCCACGGCAGCTTTGCACGCTGGTCCCGCGAGATGTAGGCGCGCGCTCCCTGGGCGTGGTAGTGCAGCACGGGCGGGCCGTCGAAGAAGGACGCCGGCGTGCTTGACTGATGATCCGCGAGAGAGGTGTAGGCCGAGACGCTGGGCGGGCTGCGGAGCGTCGTCGGGATGGACGGCGCGGAAGCAGCTGCTGCTGCTATGGCGGCGGCGGCAGCCATTGTGAGCTGTGAGTGGAAGCGGGACAGAACGACGGCAGCTGCGTGGGATTCAGTCGATTGTTGCTTTCGTCGTGGTCGAGCTTGTCAACTTTTTTGGCCTAGTTCTGCCTGTGAAGTGGGATAGAGTGGATACCTATGTATGGGCTAGAGAACCCCTTATTATTGGTTGTTGCTTTAAAACAATGGGTCTATTGCTATAGCCCCGGGCGGGCTGAAAATTGCTGTGAAAACTTACCTGCCGGCTTTCTCCAGAGAGTTTACCGTACGGGTCTTACGCTGNNTGCACTGAGTAGAAGCCACAACACTGTGACCTTTCCGCCCCAAAGAGCCGTACGGCCCAGTGATTGGTCAGAAGGCACAAAAATAGGTCCAGACGCTAGTATTAAAACAGATCCCCAGAAGGGTCGCGATGTAAGATGTCTTATCTATTTCTTCCTTACGGAGTAGTACGGAGTACGGAGTACAGCACGAAAGTCTACTCACACCTTACCCTATTCGGCATTACTACTCCTCACAGTGCATCACCTTCATGAACCCTGCGCACAAGCTGCGCATCTGTCACATAAGTCTATTGCTTTTGCTTGCCCCTGGCGGGCTTAAAATTGCTGTAAAGTTTTTATTTCCTCATTCATCAGCGTGCATGGCGCTGATAGAAAAGTGCACAATCGCATAATTCGGCCGGCAGTGTGTATTCCTTCTCAAGTCGGGCGTACTCTATTACGTGTAATAAGACAATCCAGTTCTCAGCCTTGGTTCCTGCATACCTTTCCCCTAGCATCGTCGATCTCTTATCTTTGATCGAGTCTCTTGTCCGTATTGCGGTTTTTAAAACGAAGCATTTACCATCTCTGATCGAGTCTCTTATGTGCTGCAGTTTTCAGAACAGCCTTTACCCGTAACCCGCACAAGTCCTTCCCTGCTACGACAAGATGTACCCTGTAACGGCGATCGGTCTTGCGTCTTCCATAAACAGGTTTTCGCCGTCGTAAAGGCTAAGACTTTATACGCTGACGCGATTCGCCATTGAGGCATTAATTAGAGACAGACTTAGTCGTATGGAAACAGAGGGAATCGCAGTTTTGATCGAGTCTATTGTCAAAAGGACCAGCGGTATTTTCTTCTGGGTGTCACCTGTGGTCAGATAAATACGCGAGCAGCTGGAGATCGGGGTCCATCCTGCTCGTCTTGTCGAAATTTTAGATGGTTTTCCAAACGAACTGGACGATCTCTACCGGCACATACTCGGGACACTTTCCCCCTACAGTCTCAAGAGGGCGTACCAGACGCTGGACATGTTGTCATTTGTCGGTACCAACGTCTATCTTCCTCTAAACCTTCTAACATACTCCTTTCTCGATGAGTACAATGAACATGCGAAATTCGCCCGGAATGAGAAATTTGATGCGGAACTGCCACAATTGAGAGCCTATGAGGAGACAAGGCGATCCCAAGCACGTAGATGGCTAAAGGGTTGGTGCCGGGGACTTGTTGAGGCTGACGAAAAAGGCCGCCTCGGTTACGCCCACCGCTCGGTGGCAGACTTTGGGGGGCTGCGGACGTCTGACAACAGATGGCCGCCTCTATCAACGGCCCTCATCCCGTCAGTACCTACTCGGAGCTAATGTTGGCGCACTTGAAAGTGGATGTGAATTACGATTCGGAAACGTTTTTCAACTTGGTCCGCATACGTCAAGAATATGGCCTCGACCAGCCACCATATTCGTTTCTGCGCTGCCTAGATGCTATTAATGCAAACGTCTGGGACATCGTGGAAGTGCTTTTAAACCGGGGAGAAGTTGCAGTGTGGATAAACAAACCACTGTTGAGTATCACATCGTAAATACAGCATCAGGGCAGTGCAAGCTGTGTCTTTTGCCATACTTCTTGCATTGGCTCCCGTTGGACGAATACGTATTATGGATGATTGCAAACAATCCAAAAATTACCGACAGGAAGTCGAAGGCAGTTCTGTTGTTCTACGCAGAACTCCATCACTGGAAAAATACGCACAGGATCTTTGATATGCTCCTAGAACGAGGCATCATCACTCCTTCGACGCAAACCCATCTTACACCAGTTTTAAAGTTCATCTCGCATCGGGAAATTGAACCAGAACATGGATGGATATTTACTCGTTTTATCTGGCATATCTTCCTCATATTCTGGGTTGATAAATGGATAGGACCATGAGGTAAGGAAGACGGGCTTGGTCACTTGCCAAGAAGATGGATGGAGGACAAGTTAATGGGCGAGGTAAACAAGGCTTTCAGCAGCATAGCTGAACGGTTCCTGGAACACGGTGCCGATCCCCGGCTCCACTTCAGAATAACCAAAATAAAAACTTCCAGGGACTCCCGGGTTAGGTGGTCATAGCACGAGTTGGAAGTTTTCCTTGGTCAAAGGCTACAGGGTTTCCCTGAATAAGCTTGATTTATGTTGGGGAAAAAGGGAAGAGTACCGTATTATATCGTTCAGCGACTGGATTCAATCAATGTACGACTTCCTAAATAAAGCAGCTCTGCTATGGCTTGCGCATAAGCGAATGCGGAAACTAGACAGGCTGGATATGGTCCAAAAAGGGTCGCTGTCTAACGCGCAGGAAGAGCATACCTCGGACACGAATATCGCAGCAGACAATCCAGAAAACGATGCTTGCTCACTTGCCACAACCAAAAAAAATGTCCAAGGCACTCTCGGTTAGGGCCAAGCCGGCTGCATTTCGTACATTTTCGCTGTCATACTATGTAAGTTGACCAGACTCGTAATGGCATTCCTGTATTTGGGAGACGGAGGATGACTAAGGCAGATACAGTGATGATCTCGGCAATTCTGGGCTACAGCCGTCTTCCCTCTAAAGGCACACTGAAGACAACAATGGAGCCGAGGGCTCTGGACTGACACCATTCAGCGGGAGGACTGTCTTTCTAGACCCAACGTGGTAAGAGACGTAATGGCTTGTCTTATCCATTCGACCCGCAGCAATTGTCCGACTAAGCCATCTTCTGCGCTCTGCGATTTAGACAGCAGCTACACAAGGATCTTGTTCTGAGCGGTATTGTGCGTGGACACGCGTCTTGTTTTCTCTTTTTCCCAAAGTTGGCATAATTCAGTACCTACATAGTAGTTTTCAGAGTAACACATTTCATACTTCTCCCATCCAGTCGTACCTCATTGCTTCGTCCTGCTCGAGTTGCCGGGGTTTAAGTGGACCGTTCCAGTCTCCTATCGCTATCACCACGTGACACCTCCATCTTCAGCAATCGTCCTCGTCGGATGGGACGACCCCGACGACTCACCACAGCCCTGCCCGCGCAGTGCCCATCCGACAATGCATGACAGCCGTGCGTGGTACCGGACCGGCGTGCCCTTGGTGTGAACGCGAGCTGACCTCTCTCCCGCGCAGGCGCCCACCCGCTGCTGGAGCAGGTCCCCCTGACCGTCTCCCCGTTTGTGAACCTGCCGCGCGCGGCCACGCTGCCGTACCGCTACAAGGCCATGCCGTCGGCGCTGCCGCCGTCGATCCTGGGAAGCACGGACGCATCGGTGTCCGCATCGGTGTCGGTGTCTGCGTCCGGCCCCGACAAGCCGCCCTACGTTGTCTCGCCCGCCTCCGGCACCGCCGCCCACCCGGACGACATCCTGGCCAGCTGCCGCGCCCTGCGCGAACACGTGGCCCGCATCCAGGCCGACGCCGACGCCGAGCTGCGCCGGCTCGAGGAGCGCATCCAGGCCCGCGACCTCGCCGAGCGCCGCCGCGTCGCGCCCGGCTGGCTCGACTCGGACGAGCACCTGCTGGTGCCGGAGCGGCCGGGCGACGGCCCGCCAGCAGCGACGGAGACGACGGATCCGATGAAAACTACCGGCACGAGCACACCCACACCCACACCCACACCCCCAGACGCGTACGCGCACGAAACCAGCGGCCCCAGCGAGATGGCCGCAGCCCTGCCCTCGGCCGCAGAGCAGCTGCACCGCTCCCTCGGCGGACTCACGCTGTGAGGACCAGCCACAGGAACGAGAGCGCATCGCGCCGCAGGACTGGGCCCTGTCTCCCCGTCTGCTCGTCCGTGCGCCGTCGGTCGGCGTTCTGGGAAGCGTATCTTGGCCAACTGGTTTTTCGGCGTTGTGGCAGCCTTCCAGGCTCTCTCGGGTCTCTACTATGTCTAGTGAATACAGTATCGTAAATATATACAACCAATTTCGTAGCTACACTCGTCATGGCTCAATGTTGGAGAGAAGAGGTAAATGACAGACCCACAAAATCGCATTACAAATCGCATTACGTCATCACACCCTCACCTTCTCTCACCGAAACCATCGTCATCTCTCACCACCGGACCTCACGCTCCCAGATCGTAGTAGATGCACGTCCCCGTCCGGAAGTTGTACACAAACGCATGCCGCGACCCCGTGCCCACCTCGTAGGCCGTCCGCCAGTCCACCAGCATGCCCTGCACTTCGCGCACGTACTTCTTCTCGACCGTGCTGACGTTTTGCTCCAGCCGCCGCCAGCTGTCCGGGTCCGAGAGCGCGGTGGCCTGGATCATGGTCAGCACCTGGTCCGTCGTCTCGACCGCCGCGATCGGCCCGGCCAAAAACGACCGCACCAGCCGCGCTGCATTGACCTGCGCCTGCTCCACCACGGCCTGCCGGTTGAACTTCTTGCTCTTGTTCTGGCCCACGAGCACCCGCACGTCCTGGCCGTCGTAGCCGTCGTGTTCGCTGGCCGTGTGGTGCCCAAACCCGTGGCTGCCGCCCCCCGCGCCGCCCTCCAGCGAGGACGACACCGCCGCCGCCGCCGACGACGTCTTGGCCATCGTCCCCGTCCGCGTCGACTCGCGCTCTCGTATCTCGGCCCGCAGCCAGGCCATCACCTGCGACAGCGCCATCTCCACGTCCGGCGCGTTGTTCCGGTGCACAGCTGCGCTCCCGCTGCCGCTGCCCGAACCTCCGCCTCCGGCCGCAGACGCCGGCATCGTCCGAACCTTCACCACGCTGTCCTGCTTCACAATCGCGATCCATGCGTGGCCCTCGTCCCGGTTCTTCGACACCAGCTCCTCCGTCGACCGCGCGTCGCCCGCAAGCTCGGCACTGATCCCATGCGCCCACAGCGTCCGCACCAGCTCCACCCCGACTGACCGCAGGATCGTCGGATCGAAGCTGGCCACCAGGACGTCGCACTTGATTATGTCAGCAGAATCCACCCAGAGAAACACACCCAAATGCCTGCTTACCCGCTTGACAGAAAACGCCCCGTTGGCCTCCTCGTCGGCAGCCCGCTTGAGAAAGGCCTTCCCGCTCGACCGTGGCGGTGCCTGGGCCAGCTTCTCCCAGTTGAGGCTGAAGCCGACCGCATGACGCTCGTCTGGAATGTTGGACCCGAAGCGCGGCCGGTATTCCTTGATGAGCCCGTCGTACCGTCCGCCCGCAGCGAAGACGTCCTTGACCTTCTTGTCGAGCAGGCACGAGAACATGATGCCGCCCGAGAAGAAGGCCTCGTTCCACGTGTTCAGCGGACACACGTACATCTTGTTGGTCACGCCCAGCCGCTTGCAGTACTCGTGCACTTCGCGCATGTGAGCCAGCGTCGATGATGCTCTCTCGTACGAGTCAGTGCCCACGAAGAGCGTCTTCAGCTTGGAAAACGCCTTGCTGGGCGTGTCGCGAAAGTCAAACTTCTGCAGCTCGTCGATGCTTGTCGTCGATGCTCCCACCAGCGGCGACCGCAGCTCGACTCGCAGCTTCGGCCACGTCATGCCGTGGATGTTGAGTCGGCTCAGCACGTCTGCTACGGCACGGCGTGCCTTCTTGTCCACGCCGCAGAAGTCAAAGATGAGCTTCAGCAGGTCCGAGTGACCCAGCTGGAAGCACAGAGGGCTGTTTCGCAGCGTCGGAAATGCCACCGTGATCTCGTCAATCACCTTGATCACCTCGGCCTCGCGCAACGCCAGGTCCAGAGTGTGAGTCGTCACCAGGTCAAAGTCCACCTCGCCAAACATGCTCGGCTGCCCGCCACCCGCTCGTTCTCGGAAGATGCTGCCAAACGTGTACGACTTGGCAACCACGTCGCCTCCGGTGATGCATCGCGCCAGTGCCCGTGCATTGCCCATCGTCAGGTCGAACGGCAGCTGCAGCAGGTTGCCGTTACGATCCAGCAGCTGCACCACGTTGGCCCCGCCGTACAGCGAAGACATTGGGTACAGCGAGCTGCGCGTCGTCTCCACGGCTCCGTGTCGCCGGAACACCGATACCAGCATCTCCTTGACCGTGTACTGTCGCATCAGGTCCTGCGAGCTCGGCGTCGTCTGCATCGAGGACATGTCCCACGCATAGTCCTTTGCCTGCTCGACCGGCCGTGCAAACAGCATCGACAACATCTTCTGGTAGTATGGCGACGTCGGGTCTGACAGCTCGGCCAGCGCGTGTCGGATCGTCTCGCTCTCCATCTGCACCGGTAGCTTGCCGCTCTTGAGAAGCTCCGCGCCCGACGGCCGCTCTTTTGGGTTGTGCGTCAGAAGCGACTGGATGATGTCTACCTGTGACTTTTCCTTGGGCTTGAAGTCCGCCGGCAGCACCGGAGGAGACCCTCGGAGCTTCGTGAGCACGTCTGCACGCTGCATCCCAATCATCGGCGGGTAGCACATCTCAAAGAAAATCACGCCGAGTGAGTACATCTAGCCAGTTAGTAAAGGCAGCTCGGCCGTTCAGCACGGAACAACTCACGTCAACTTTGGTCGTGTACGAGCCACCGCCTCCCGATCGAACCTCTGGAGCAACATACACTGACGTGCCAATGCTTCTCGTTTCGTCCGTCGCGTCCATGGTTCCAGACGTCAACGCTCTGTCGGCCGCAGTAAGCTGGCCCGTCGTGGCAAGCCCAAAGTCTCCAATCTTGGCGTTGTTCACGCCATCCGCTCCAGATCCGATAAAGATGTTGTCTGGCTTCAGGTCACGGTGCACAATTCCCAGTCCATGGATATGTGTCAGGCCTTCGAGAAGCTGTCGGAACAGCCGCCATACCTCTTGCGTGTCCTTGGATAGGTTTCGTGCGATGAGATCCCGAAGAGACTGCGCATATGCTGTCAGCCTGCTGAGAAACTAAAAAAGATCACCAATACAGCAAGACATACCCGTTTCTCGCAGTACTCCATGGAGATGTACATGATCGTACGACTCGGCCGTTGACTGCCCCTTCTGGTGCGCGACAAGCCTCGAGCAGCCATCCGGTTGTTTCTGTCGTTGGTCTCTGTAGCATTCGAGTCCGAGTCGTCCGAGCTGCTAACCTCGTCTTCCTCTTCCTCTTCGCTGCTGTCTTCGTCCGTGGCATTGAAATTGCCCCCCTCCGAGTCCGAGTCCGACCCAAACACAATGTTGGGATACGGCCCAGAAGACAAGAAATCAAGGCCACCGCTCTTTGTAAACTCAATGTTGAGGCCTTCCAGATCCTCTCTCTCTCTGGAACTGTAGCCCTCTGTGGATGATTCACCCTCCGAGCCGGCAAAATCATGCATCTCCTCCAGCCATGCGTTGTAGTATCGCACAACGGCCGGGTGGCTGAGCTGGGACAGAAGTCGGACCTCTTTCAGAATGTCGGTAACCGTAAGGCTGTCTCCGGAGCTCTGCGTGATTGTGATCTTTTTTATAGCGTATATCTGCCCGTCCAGCTTCTTTCTCGCTTTCACGACCTCTCCGAAGCCGCCCTTTCCAAGGCGGCCCTCTTCGATAAAGTCTTCGCGGTAACGTGACGCTTTCGGTGCTCGCGTTGTCGAGTCATGTCGGAACCGGGTCGGCAAGCTCTGGGGCATTGACATCATGGTGTCATCGACAGCGAACGTGTCCTCGGACAGGATGGGTGCGTCCGTGGCCAGGAACTCGCTGGAGCCAAGATCAAAAGCTCGTGGCCGCTTCTTGGGATCCGGCATAAACAGCTTAGACACCAATTCGGCCAGCGGGTCGGACAGGTTGAGCGAGTCCATAATGTCCTTGGGGGAGTGGTATTTCTGGGGGACATCGAGGCCGAAGACCATCTGCAGAAATATGAGGCCGAAATCCCAGACATCCGTCTTCTGTGTGTACGTCGGCCGCGATGCTCCAGCAATCTCGGGCGGCAACCAGTAGGCAGATCGGGCTGTGCGTGTGGATGTGATCGTGGGGCCACTGCGAGAGTAGATGCTGTGCATCAGCTGTTGGTAGGACGCGTCGGCAAGCTTAGGAATGATGTCGCCGGTGGCATCGCGACAGAGCAGTACATTGCTCGGATGGAGGTCCTCGTGGAGGAGGCCATGGCCGTGCAGAAAGTCGAGAGCATCAAGGAGATCCCGGGTCCAAGCCCGCACTTTTGTCACTTCCAAATGTCCAGCGAGCTCCAATATGTCTTCAAGCGATCCCTTGTCCGACATCAAGCTCAAGATGCTGACAGTCCAAGTCGTCTGCTCCTGCGGCTGCAAGGGTTGGGCCAGCGAGGCTTGGGACTGGCCCAGCCGAGGAGACTTGGGCCGTTTGGTACGGGTGGGCGACGTTGGAGGCGGCTGCAGCTGCCCAGAAGATTCATCGCTCTGCACGCTCTGCACGCCCGACGCCCGGTCGATTCGGAAGTCGATCAGGTCGAGAATGTTGCGGTGTACCTTTTGGCGACGCAGCCGTTTGAGAGCGATCAGCTGGGTCTCGAGAGACTGCATCTGCTTCAGGACGGCCACCGAGTCGTTGGCGCTCGTCTGCAGCTCCGTCTGCTTGAGCGCAAGGCTGCACTCGTCCTGGTCGCCCGGAAGCACAGGTCTCACGAGATAGATCTTGGAGATGGGCCCCGTGTGCATGAGGAATCGACCGGTCACAGCCCTGAAGTGGATCGTGTTTCCGGTCGTGTCCACCATTTCACACGGCTCGTCAAAGACCATTGCTTCGTCGGGGGCTTCGGAACCAAAGCCACGCTCGGGAGACTTGGTGCTGCTGTTGTGGCCCCTGTTCTTCTTGCGCAGCTCTTTGGCCTTGGTGCGCTGGCGCTCACGTTCCTGCTCCACCAGGGCTCCGAGAGCACGCTCCTCCTCCAGCGCCTCTTCCTGGCGTTTTCGGTCCTCCTGCTGCTTTTCGTCCAGAGCAGCCTGCGCGATCTTAGCTTCGTGGGCTGCTCGTTCTTCCTCCAAGGAGGGCAGCTCCAGGCCCTGTGCCTTGGCGATGGCTGCATCTTCCAATATCTCGCGGATGCCCTCGACAAGCAGGTATATCATAACCGTATCCTCGGCGGCATGTTCCTTGGCGTTCTTCTCGAGGTATTTCTGTGCCTTGAAAACGGTCGAATCCCGCAGGCCATCGCGATCTTTGAGCGTAAGCACCGGCACGGATTTGGGGTACGTTGCGGTCAACACCACGCCCAGCGTCAAGGCAACGTCCTCGTCCGAGGGCGCCCTGATCCGGATATCGAAGGATGGTTCTGATTTCTTTGCCTGTCAGAATTCATTGGCTCGGACTGAAGAGACAGACGGGACTGCATACCTTCCAAGCACTGTGCGCAGCCTTGTGCTGGACAAAGTCGTCTCCGTAAATGGCCTCCAGGGCGGTCAGCTCTTCTTCCTGGCGTTCCTCGTATGCCGTATGCGCACTTCCCGGCTGCTGCGGCGGCGGCTGCTGCTGCAGGCCGGGAAAGTTGGTGGAGTCATCTTGCTTGACGTTCGCGGGCTTTTTGCCGGCCATCCTGGTGGTCTTGGTTTCGGTGTCTCACAGCCTGCAAAGGCTGCTAAGAGCTTACCCGGAGAAGCCCATGTTGCAATTGGATGTCGGTGTAGTTCGGGTGGATGGTGTTGTGGGATGTACGCGTGCTGCTGTGGTTGGCAAGGCAGAAAAGCCGGTGAGGAATGAGTCAGGAGGGGCGGCCAAGTATGAGGTTCGAGAGCTGTAAATAGCGGGGCAGAGCTTCGTCTGGAGGTCAGTGGCGAGGCTGACCTCTGCGCTAAAGCGCGGCGTTAAGTGGTGGCGGGTCGGCAGCCAATAGGAGGAGGGGATCCGAGCAGCACAGACCAGCTTATCTTTGTTGTTCCCATTTTGGCAACCATGTAAACAAGCGTATCTATTTCATGTCAGCATAGTATTTCCTCGACAAATTTCTCCATTTGGCTGTCCTCTGCGTGCCCACTGCCCAGAACAGTGGACGCAAGCCCCTCCACTCTAGCACCCCCCGAACTAGGAAGACTCGACATTGAGCGCGCCTTGATACAATGCTCGGCTGGGCGCTGAAGCGCAGTTTGGGAGGAGGGCGCGACGCGCCGGAAGATGCAGGTGAGGAACGACGCGCCCTGGATTGAATCTATCGGATAAGAGTCCAATCTGACCCAGTACTTTTGTATTTTGCGTAGACGACACGCAGTTTGAGCAGCCAGACACTCCGGCGCCCGTTTTTGCAGCACGCGCATTTAAGAGCGCCCTGTTCGGAACGCCAATCCGGCGAGACGACAATGCCAGCCGGCAGCTTGCGGACAAGCTAAAGGCGAACACCACCGTGGTCTCGGTCGTGCCACAAGGCTCGTCGGAGGGCCGCACGTCGACGGACGGCAAGGACAACAAGAACGGGCCGGACGCAAGAGGCACTCCGCGCAAGCTTGCCGGGATTCTGCTGACTCCAGGGACGGCAACGTCACGTCGGAAGCGTGTCTCGTTTGGGCGCGAGGTCGAGGCGGGCGAAAACGACAAGAAGAAGGAGCTCCGGATCGACAGGGACGGGCGCGGGCGCGTGAATCTGTTTGGCGACTCAGACGTCAAGACGGCCAGCGAACGGTCGCGCGCCCGACCACGCACAAAGCTGGCTCTCGCTCTGGAGAATGCCCAGCGATCGGGGGCGGAAACACGGAAGGAAGTGATGGACGAGCAGACGGAGGAGCTGAGCGCTCGCCTACAGCAGGACACGCAAGCGGCCACGATGGCGGCGGCGGGCCGGGGGGGTGAGGAGGAGGAGGCGCTGTGGGAAGAGGTGGACGATGTGGAGTGGGACCCGGACGTGACAGTCGACCTCAACGAGCCGCACTCACAGTCCGGGCGATACTGGAAGGCGCAGTTCCAGCGGTACCAGGAGGACGCCAAGGCGGAGATGAGCAAGCTGCTCAAGTACAAGCAGCTGGCCAAGTCGTACGCCAAGATGAAGGACGCGGAGTCGGCAGACCTGCACGCCAAGCTGCAGGAGGAGAAGGACAAGGTGGCCAGGATGGAGAGCCACATCTCAGAGCTGGCGCGGCAGATTGCTCGAGGGCGCATGAAGGGCAGCGACCACGACTACCAGGAGCTGATCACGGATCTGACGCGGGAGACGGCGCTGGCGGTGCAGTACCGCAACCAAGTTAGGGAGCTGGAGGCGATTATGAAGGGCAACGACGTGGGCAACCTGTTGTACTATCAGGATCCAGAGGACCCGGTGAGCCCAAGCCCGGCGCCCGGCCGGCGACGTCACCAGCAGGCGGGATCGGGACCGTCGCCTCGCACGCACCGGACGCTTCTGGAGACGCAGCGGGAGCTCCGACGGGCGCGGGACCAGGCGAAGGACCTGGCGCAGGCCAAGGAGGAGGCGCGGCAGCTGAGGAGCGAGCTGCGGGCGGCGGAGCAGCGGGCACGCAAGCACGAGAACGAGAGCAAGGCGCTGGCAGCCGACCTGGCGTCGGCCGAGGAGACGGTGCAGGCGGCCGAGGCCAAGACGCAGGACCTGGAGAGGCGGGCCAAGTTTGCCGAGGACGAGCGGCGGCGGAAAGACGAGGCGCTGCGGCTGCTGCAGCGACGATACGACACGCTCAAGGACGATGCCAAGGCGCGGGTGGGCGAGGCCGAGCAGGTGCTGCGGCGGAAGAATGACGAGATTGCCGAGCTCAAGGAGCAGGTGGCCCAGAGCGAGGAGGATGCGGCAGTGCGGACGACGGGACAGACGATGCGACAACATAAAAGCACACGAGAGTGGCAGCAGAGGACAGGTGCAGCAGAGGACGATCTGGACGATTTCGCGATCCGGCTGGACGACCTGCACGACGACACGATGGAGGAGCCGCAGCTGCCGCGACAGCGGCTGTCGGGGAGCAACAAGGAGAACAAGGAGAACGAGTTCCAGGACACGTTTGCAGCGGCACGGGCGGCGGCATCGCGTCCACGGCCCAAGTCGATGACGTTGGAGGACGGCGCAGGCGCCGGTGGACTGCGGCGGCGACGGGGAGCCGATGCGCTGCGCACGATCGACCAGGCGCGGACAGACGAGCGCAGGCGGCCGGCGGCAGCGGCCAAGCGGTACTCGTATGCCAGCGGCGACGAGCCGGACATTGACCTTCTCGGCAACCGGTTTGCCCGTCTGGGCGAGACGACGAGGACGGAAGAAGAGCCAAGACAGAGGCAGCACATGCATCTGGCGGCGGCAGACACGTCCCGGGCCTCGATATCGTCGGAACGCGTTGCCGCCGCTCTGGCACGGGTGGAGAAGAGGCGGGCAGAGCGGCGACGAGCGTTGGGATCGATTCGGCACAGGAGAGAGGCCATGGAGGCGTAGATGGAGCAGGGACGAAGGGAAGGACAAAGCGTCTGCGGGTGCGGGTGTATTTCTGGATTGTGTTACGGCGCCGGTTTGGAGAGAGGAGCTATCTTTGGGAGCGAAGAAGCCGTGTTTCGTGTACGAGAAGGGAAAGGGACTCTGCATTCGACTGTGTTTTGGTCGCAGCTGTTGTGTTTTTAAGCGATTAGTGGCTGCGTTAGTCAGCCGGCCCGAGATACCTATAATTTGCGGGCGCTGCCAGAGAGCAGCACCGCCTGTTGATTTTGTCCAACACATGCAAACGCCTGCGCTTTCTTGCGAGGTCTCCTTGTCGCCATGGCCCCGACAGCAGAGAGCGCGCTGGTGGTGCTGGGAGGTCCTGGTGGCAGCGATGAAGGGCTTGCCGCGCTCGACCGGGAGATTGCGGATCTGGAGGGCCGTTTGCTCGCGGCCAAGCAGCGACGGGCAGGAGGTGCAGGAGGTGCAGGAGGTGCAGGAGGTGCAGATGGAGGTGCAGATGCCGACGCACCGCCGACGCTGAAGGCGGCCGAGCACTTTTACCTGCTGCTGTCGGACTCGGCGCTGCCGCTGGGCGCCTTTGCCTTTAGCAGCGGGCTCGAGTCGTTTCTGGCCCACGGCAAGGCGGCCGGCCAGCGGGCAGGCGCGGCCGCCTCGCTTGACCGGTTCCTGCCGCTTTCGGTGGCGTCGTATGGCGCGGCCAGCCTGCCGTTTGTGCTGGCAGCGCACGATGCGACGAGGCGGACGACGACGACAGCCGTCTGTGAGACGCTCTGCGCGGCGCTCGCGCAGCTCGACGACACCTACGACGCCACCATTGTCTGTGCCGTCGGCCGGCGCGCGTCCGTGGCCCAGGGCCGCGCCCTGCTGTCGGTGTGGGAGCGGGCGTTTGCGCCGGCGCTGGTGGCGACCGGCGAGGCCGATCCGCTGCGGCCGCTGGCGCAGATGGTCAGGGCGGCGGCCGTGGCGACGACGACCTCGTCCTCGACCTCGTCCTCGACCTCGTCCTCGACGACCATTCTCGATATCGCCCCCTCCCCTCACCTCCCTCCCCTGTTTGGCGCCGTGGCCGGGCTCGCCGGCCTGGACCGCCGCCAGGCCGCCGACGTGTTCGTCTTTGCCCACGTCCGCGCGCTCGTCTCGGCGGCCGTGCGCGCCAGCCTCATGGGCCCGTACCAGGCCCAGCGGCTGCTCGCGTCGGAGCGCGTGCGCGTGCTGGTGGCCGCGGCCGTGCGGCGGTCGTGGGCCGTCGCCGTCGAGGAGGCCGGCCAGGCGGCGCCGCTGGTTGACCTCTGGATGGGCCGACACGAGCTGCTGTACTCGCGGATATTCAACAGTTAGGGGGAGGTGGGCTACGGATGAGGGTATTCACATAGAGGTTCGTGATGACTAAGCAATACGAAGGCCTGCACATATCGTACTTTTACTTGATTGGCTCAGCAGACTTTGTTCATCCAGACTTGAACTGAAAGACAGACGCAATGAGACTCGGCGAGGCCAACTCGATTCCCATATCACGCACTCCATACTCCGTACTCCGTACCTATAACCCACCCATACTCCCTATCGCGTGATGTCACTGGCTTTATCGCAGCCCCGCCACCCCGCAAATCCAAAGGCCTAAGCAGCAAAAATCTCGGCGCATAATACTCGACGACGACCAGCGGCAGCCTCACTCGCCGCCTTGCGCCCATCTGCCGAAGCCACGACCCGCGAGCGCAGCCGCCTAGCTGCCGGCCACCGCCAGGATGGTGAACATTACGGAAAAGATCAAGGAGTGCGTCGGTGGCCAGACGTGTCGGTGGAGAGCTGCATGTGCTGACAGAGACCAGGATTGAGGATGAGATGAAGCGGACGCAGAGTGAGCAAGCCGTGGTGCAGTCTGCGAGACGTGCTGACAAGTCGTTTTGTGTGCAGAGAACAAGGCCACAGGTAAGACGGGGACTGCTCTTGTGTTGTCTGGCCGGTCGTATCACAGCTAACCCGAACCAGAATACCATCTTGGGCTACTAAAAGGGTGAGTCGGGAGTCCAAGGCGGACACGCGAGACGACGACATGCTCACACGTCGACAGAAAGCTGGCACGGCTGCGGGCGCAGCTGCTGGAGCCGGGGCCGGGCTCGGGCGGCGGGCCGGGGGCAGGCTTTGACGTGAGCAAGAGCGGCGACGCGCGCATCGCGCTGGTCGGCTTCCCGTCGGTGGGCAAGTCGACGTTCCTGTCCAAGGTGACCAAGACGCGGTCCGAGGTGGCAGCGTACGCCTTCACGACGCTGACGGCGATCCCGGGCGTGCTGTCGTACGGCGGCGCCGAGATCCAGCTGCTGGACCTGCCCGGCATCATCGAGGGCGCGGCCGAGGGAAAAGGACGCGGCCGACAAGTGATCTCGGCGGCCAAGACGAGCGACATGATCATGATGGTGCTGGACGCAACCAAAAAGGCCGAGCAGCGAGCGCTGCTCGAGGCCGAGCTCGAGGCCGTCGGCATCCGGCTCAACCGCGAGCCGCCCAACATCTACCTCAAGGCCAAGAAGGCGGGCGGGATGAAGATCACGTTCACGGCACCACCCCGACACCTGGACGAGCGCATGGTCACCAACATCCTGCGCGACTACAAGATGCTCAACTGCGAGGTGCTCGTGCGCGACGACGCCGCCACCGTCGACGACCTGATCGACGTCATCATGCGCGACCACCGCAAGTACATCCGCTGCCTGTATGTCTACAACAAGATCGACAGCGTCTCGCTCGAGTTCCTCGACCAGCTCGCCCGCGAGCCGCACACAGCCGTCATGAGCTGCGAGCTCGACCTCGGCCTCCAGGACGTCGTCGCCCGCTGCTGGCAGGAGCTGCAGCTCATCCGCGTCTACACCAAGCGCAAGGGCGTCGATCCGGCCTTTGATGACGCCCTCATCGTGCGCGCCAACAGCTCGATCGAGGACGTCTGCGACCGCATCCACCGCACCCTCAAGGACACGTTCAAGTACGCCCTCGTCTGGGGGGCCAGCGCCCGCCACGTGCCCCAGCGCGTCGGCCTCAGCCACCTGGTCGCCGACGAGGACGTCGTCTACATTGTCAGCGGCTGGAAGGCATAACGGTTGAGCAGTACAGAATATCCCGTCATAAAGCAAAAGTCATTTTATTCATGCCATACGTTCTCCATGTCCTGATCCAACCAACCGTAACGCCGTGCTGGACCTCCAGCCAACAGTGATAATGTAACAGACAATGTGTGAAAGGGAAAGGAAAGATAAGATAATAACAACAAGACGTCGGCGCGGTTGGTCGATGCTGGCCTATGCTGGCCTATGCTGGCCTATGCTGGCCTATGCTGGCCTTATCTGGCATATGCTGCCTACGCTGCCTATGCTGCCTATGCTGTCCCAGCACTAGGCCCTCCAAACGGTGACGCATCGCTGTCCAGTATCTTGCGGGCGGATGCCTGTGCGAACAGCGACTTGGGCTTGACCCTGCAATGGTGAGCACGAGAAGGAGACACGACAGAGGACGGGACACGACGTACTTGCCGACCTGCTTGTTGCGCAGGGCCTTGAGCTTGGCTGTGCAGGGGCTCATAATGTTGTCGGACGGCGAGACGTACTGCTTGGGACTGTCGGCTGTCAGCGTTGCCAGCAGAAGCAGAAGCAAAAACACAAAACACTCACCCTTCGGCATCCATCTTGGACTGCAGCACCTGGCGGTGGTACTCCAAGCTCTTCATGTCCTTGGCGTTGGCCGAGCCGTCGGCCAGGGCAGCGTTCACGTCCTTGTCGCCAAGAACGGCCTTGGGTGTAGCAAAAGACATGGTGTGGCTTGCGATGCAGCGGTGATGTGGTTGTGATGTAGAGTGCAAGGTGCGATGCAAGGTGATGTGTACGGGCAGAGTCAGAAGACAGGGAGTCAAAGAAAACTGGAGGCCGTCTTAAAGTGCTTTGTAGGCCGGAAAAAAGAGCGAGTGGGGCCGGCATGCCTTTCTGGCTAAGTGATTGCCTTGTGAATGTGCTGTTCGAGACCAGCACAAAAACACAGTGCACTAGCATAAACAAGCACAGACGTTCACCCGGCAACGGTCTCCACCTGCTTATGCGATGGATGCGATAGCTTGAAGTCGAGGAATGCTCTCAGAACGGGTCGCATTCCTCACCATGAATGGAAGCGATTCAATTTGGCTTTCACGCACCATGGATAAATGGAAGCGACAATTTGACCTTTCAGGCACCATAAATGGGACAAATGGAATATTCAATTTGAGTTCCTAAAAGCAGTGACATTGCAAGATACCGTAGAGCCTCGTGGTCGTATAGTCGTACACGTGCCCGGCACTCCCGTTTTCCCCTACAGCTTCGCCTTGGCGTGCTTGATGTTCTCGCCCAGCTGTGGGCGCGTCTGGCCGTGGCGGGCGAGCAGCTCCTCGCTGCGGGCGCGCTGGCGCTCAATGGTAGCCGTGACGTCGGCGCCGCGCCGCCGGTTCTCGTTGCGGCCGAGCTGCTGCAGGTGGACCTCGTCGGGGCCATCGGCGAGCCGGAGCGTGCGGATGTGCGCCCACATGGCGGCCAGCGGGGTGTCCTGGCTGACGCCGGCGCCGCCAAAGGCCTGGACGGCGCGGTCGATGACGGCCAGCGCGGTCGCCGGCACGAGCACCTTGGCCTCGGCGATCTGCGTCAGGGCCGCCTTGGGGCCCTGCTCGTCCATCGTGACGGCCGCGCCGAGTACCACCAGCCGGGCCGCGTCGATCTCGATGCGCGACCGCGCCACCCACTCGAGCACCACGCCGTGCTCGCGCAGCAGCTTGCCAAACGGCGTCTTGCGCGGGTCGTTGATGCGCATCAGCAGCCAGTCGAGCGCCCGCTCGGCCGCCCCGACCGCCCGCATCGCGTGGTGGATCCGCCCCGGGCCCAGGCGGCCCTGGATGATCTCGAAGCCGCGGCCCTCGCCCAGGACGATGCTCGCCGCCGCCGGCACCCGCACCCCGTCAAACACCAGGTGTCCGTGGCCGTGCGGCGCGTCGTCGTACCCGTACACGCTCATCATCCGCCGGATCGTGATGCCGGCCGCGTCCGCCGGCACCAGCACGATCGACTGCTGCCGGTACGGGTCCGTCGTCGTGTCCGCACCACCGCCGGCCCCCTCGATCCGCCCCATCACAATGTACAGCGCACACCGCGGGTCGCCCGCGCCGCTCGACCACCACTTCGCCCCGCTCAGCACGTACTCGTCGCCCTCCCGCCGGATCGCCATCTCAATGTTGCGCGCGTCCGACGAGGCCACCTGCGGCTCCGTCATCAGAAAGGCCGACCGGATCCGTCCCTCCATCAGTGGCTCCAGCCACTGCGCCTTTTGCGCCGCGCTGCCGTACTTGGCCAGCACCTCCATGTTGCCCGTGTCCGGTGCCGCGCAGTTGCACGCCTCCGATGCCACCCGCGACCGCCCCAGCCACTCGGCCATCAGCCCGTACTCCAGGTTCGTGAACCCCGGCGACTCCTTGTAGTGGCCCGCCGGCAGGAACATGTTCCACAGCCCCAGCGCCCGCGCCTTGGTCTTGAGCTCCTCCACCATCGCCGAGTGCTGCTCCCATCGGTCGTCGCCTTTGCCCGTCTGCGCCTCCACGACCGGGTCGGCACTGGCCAAGGGAGAAAGATGACGTCAGTTCAGCCCAGCCATGTCCATTGCCTCTCAGCCACTCACGGAATGCATTCCTCCTCTACAAACTTGGCCACAATGTCCAGCGTCTTCTTCGCCCGCTCCGACACGCGGTCGCGGCACTGGACCCGATTAGCAATCAGGCCTGCTGAGCTCTGCAGACAGATATCGTGTCCTTACAATGGCGGGGATTCTGTCAGACATGGTGAAGCGTTGAGCCAGGGAAACTTGTGCAAAGCAGGGCGGCCTTTCAGTCAGGAAAAGGACTGGGAGCAGGCCAGATACGACACTGATATACCGGCATGGGGAGTCTGGGGATCCCCGCTCAAATCGTTCCACCGTTGCTGTTACCAGCGGAGTCGGTGCCGAGGTCCAGGTCGGGGAGTAGGTTGTGGGGTAAGGAGCTTCTGGTTAGCGGCTCTACTGGCGCCTGGGCCAAATTTTGATTATGTAAGCAGTGTGGTGGCTACTACACGTGTTTAGTCCCGTGATGCAAGATTACGTGTGTTATAATAACAACCCGATACGGAGTACAGCGTCTGGCAAAAAGGATAGTAGACGATTAGATAAATGCTTGGTTTAAGTGCGAGTTGGATAGAGCTGAACTTGAAAGATTAAGAGGTCATTAAGGAGGAGATGCTGACGATTTTACATATAATTTAAAGGCAGTCCAGAGTCTTAGCAGTACACCGTTTTTGTAAGGATTTCATCGTTTTCAAAGTATCTTTTAGACTATTCTGTCGCTCTTGTAATCTGTACGCTGGTCCACGCCAATTCGGGGGCGTTATACGCGGTCCCATAATTTGACAACTGTACTCCGTACTCCGTAGGGTAGGCCAGGAGATTAGTCGGGTGTGTCACTCTGGATCTTATAGGATACTTACCAAGCCGTGGTTGATTGGGAAATGATATTGATAAAATAATAGTGAAGGATCGAGTCAATGTATTGTTGACCTAGCTACGGAGTATACGTACCTCTTTGGTTACACGTTTTAATACAAGCGTTGTCTCCTAGAAGCCGACTTTCGACATTCAAGGGCAAAACGACACCACGGCTGGCCCGGATCGAGCGCATCGCACGACGAACGAGGACTAATTGTGCAGACCAGGAGACCAAGGCGTGGAAGCGGCGGATCGCGCCCTTGATCGCATTCGGCGCACGGGCTGCACCAAAGTCTCCCCATCCGCTGGGCCCCCAACAGCTAGAGCGGCTAGAACGATCCGGACGAGCCGCTAAACACATATGATTGTAAGATACGAGCAGCTGCTGCAGCATACGAGCGCGCTGCGCTGCGCATCCCGCACTCCTCCCGCGCGCTGCAACAACAGCCCGAGACGCGGGATCGGCGCAGGTAAGCTCGCACAGCGCGAAAGCACGCCAGCAGAACCTCTGTGTTTGACAGAATGCCGGACGATCTGGTAGATCTGTTCGTGCGCCTCTCTCGCCGAGTACGAGCTGGTCTGAGTCACGAGAACCTCTGCTTCCTCTGTGCGACTGCTCCTATCCGCCGTAGTGTGTACAAGTACTCGTGTCATGCGCCTCGCCTCTGCTTCCGACTCTCTTGTCCTCTCATTCGTGCCCTCGCCAGCGTACTTCCTCTTCCGCCCTCAGCCTTGGACCTCAGCCTCAGGAGCCCCCCACCTCGAATGCCCCTATAGTAGCAGCCTAGTCCAGCTCGCAGGCAGCTCTCAAACCGACCAGAATAGCCACCGAAACTCGTAAGCTGTCTTTCTTTGCTTTTTGTCTCGCCCCTCGATATATATTCCGGCTCTTCCCCCTCCAATGGCCGTCGCTGCACCTGCACACTCTTGTCCGCCACCGTTGCATTCGATCTGCTGATGAAATCTCTGCATTCCAAGACACGACAAGCATCGTGCATCCACGTCTTCGGCCTTGCCGTCTGCAATCGATAAACACGCGGCCCTTTGCTCTTTCCCGCATTGCTCCTCGCCTAGCGGCCAACCACCGCCTTTCTGCCGCCTCGCAGCTTCCCTGTTTGCGACAATTGTCTCTGCGCGTACCTCTTTGCTGTCTATCGTGCCTGCCACCGACGGTGCCAACGCTGTCGCCTCCCCCCCGCTTTCGGGCCCCGCCATCGCCCTACACAGTACGGCCTCAACAAATTGCTCTCCCGATGTTGTCGTCTGTCCGGTGACGAAAGAAAAAAGGCCGGAAAAAACTAGCCACCATCGACATATCTACACACCCAACCTGTCGCTAGCTTGGCACCCGGTCACCCTCCCACGCCGTCCAAAGCCGTTGCAGCGTATCCCGTCTCAGCTTCGCGTCACCCGCCCGAACCAATGGTTGCCGTTTTCGCTGCCCAGTAATGCGCATCCGCCACGCGGTCTCGAGAGCTGCCGCATATCCCTGAAATCGCTCCGTCTCTGGCATCACCACAAGCTCCTCCTGTTCCCGAAGCCGTCTCTCTCCTCCCCTCTCCTCGTCGCCGCCATGAAGACGTCCCTTCCTCGCAAGTTCATGAGCTTGCGGGACAAGAACGGCACCACTCACCGTCGGAGCAAGTCATCCGATCCTCAAACCCACAAGGTGCGCCTTTTAACGAGCCTCAGAAGCTCCCTCCATCCGCTGACCTTGTCTCTGCAGAGCCGACCGCATTCTGCCGACGTCTTCCTGTCCTACTTCAAGAGCGATGCCGCCAAACATGCCGCCCGAGCAGAGGAGGAAAAGGGAAAGCAGGCCGCAAAGGTACCTCACCGTCCCTCCTCTCTCGAAGCCTTTCCCATAGTTCACTCTCTGACAACAGAATCTGCACAGCTCGACGAGCTCCGCGCCCGCCTGGACCAGTTGCATTTCACAGATGTCGCCAAGGAACACCTCGGCTATGTTCTGCGGTCCAAATATGCGGACGGCGATGTCGATAAGGCCGTCGAGCTGATCCGCCTACAGCGGGACGCCTTCGCCGGTGTCGTCCTTCCTTACAACCCCAACTGCCAGATGAGGGGTGCCGAGAACAGATTCAACGTCACCTGCTACCTCGACGCCTTGCTCTTCGCCATGTTCGCCAAGCTCAGCGCCTTTGAGTGTATGCTCAAGAACGAACTGCCCGACGGCCCTCCGCGAAAGCTAGCCGCCCTCATTCGCTTATGGGTGAACATGTTGCGCACCGGTAGACTCATCTACGCCGACATGGTAGGGGCTCGCACTTTTCTACTTGCCTCGAAGCTTTGCTAATCCCATGTCTAGGCTGCAGGTTTACAGGAGGCCCTTGCCGACTGCGGCTGGTCGGAAGCTCGTCTGGCCGAGCAGCAGGACACGTCAGAGGCCTTCGCCTTTATTACCGAAACCCTACAGCTGCCGCTTCTCACTCTCCAGGTCGACCTCTTCCACCAGGGCAAGCGCGATGAGGATGACCACAAAGTCGTCTACGAGCGTTTGCTCAACCTCGCTGTGCCGCCCGATCCCGAAGGCAAGGGAATCAAGCTCGAGGACTGTCTAGAGGACTACTTCAACACCAAGGTCGATGTCTTGCGAGACAGCGCCATCGACAAGAAAAGCCTCGACAGGTCCCATACAACTCCTACGTCTGCCATCTCTCCCTGGGCTGTGACACCTGTTGGCTCTCCCATAGAGTTGCCCGAAGCGTCCATGTTCACCGCAGCAACTCCAGGGCCCAAGACTGTTGCGCCAGCCAAAGATTCCAAGGACATTGATGCGTCCGATGAAGTCACAGCCGCAGCCGCCATCCAAGAAGCAGTGGCCTCGGTCGCGGCTGCGAAACCAGCACTGGACCTTGGAGACACTGTTCGGATAGTCCCCCCCAAAGACGGCACCGAAAGCAACCAGGAAGGCGCCGAGAGCGTAAGCGAAACGGTCGACAACGACCCGGCGCCGCTGCATCGCAGGTGGACAACGTCGGACCCGTTTGTAGCGGCTTCTCTAAGCGACACTGCTTCTTCGTCCGCCGGACCCCGTCAACCACTCATTGGCCGCCAGCGGTCGGCTAGCATCATTCAGCGTATCGCTCTCACAGAAGCGAAGCCGGCGAACATGGAATCGTCGAGCCTCATGCAACAGTTTAAGCGCCAGGGTTCTACCGTCATCAAGGCCGTCACGATCCCTGCATGGCAAATCTTCCGGCTGATCCGTACGTTGCTTGGTTCGATCTCCTTATCTGGCCGTTTGTATCCTCGCTAACCCTAGTTCAGCCTGGCATGCGGCTTCGGACAACGAACCCATCAATGACATCGAAGTGGCCCGCCAGTTCAACAAGCGGCCCGTGGTTGGCATATGCCTCAAGCGCTACATGATGACCAATGGTGGCCAGTTCCAGAGACAGAACACCTATATTGACATTCCCGACAGCCTCCGTCTGCCATACTTTATGATGGCAGCCGATGGTCGCGGCGAGGGACCCAACGACCTTAACTTTGAGTACAAGTTGGTCCTCCAGTCTGTCGTCTGCCATCGGGGTGCTTCTTTGCACAGTGGCCACTACATCTCGTTTGCGAGGGTCAATCCCAAGGCTCTCACCGATAACCGTCGCCACGAGCTCGACCCTCCTCCAGACTATGAAGAGGAACAGTGGGTGAAGTTTGACGATCTTGACGTGGAGCACCGCGTAACCTATGTGGAAGACATCAAGGCTGCTCTCAAAGACGAGATGCCATACTTGCTCTTCTACCAGATCATGCCGATGGTCGACCTGACTCCGACCACGACCACGAACACCGAAAACAACCGGCCGCCCTCTTACACCGACTCGACAAGTAACCTGGGCTACGCAAAGACACCGAAGACGCCAAGAACCCCTGGCGATGCAGATTATGACCAGAGCGAGGTTGACCTGACAGATTATGGTACGGCCGCGGGAGCCAGCGGCATCTTCAATCCTTCTGTTGGGGGACCTACGACGACTGGACCCAGCATCCGCTTCTCGTCCGATCTAGACGTGCCGCCACCTATCAGCTTGTACGAAGGGTCGAATGGGTCTTCGTTTGTGCTCTCAGCCGCTCGCAAGTCAGAAAGTATCTCCCGCCGCGGGAGTGTCGTGTTTGCCGACTCTGTCTCGAACACGCCAGCCATCACCCCAGAGGGTGGACGGTCGCCTATGGTAACACCTCGTGCTACCCCCGAAGAGACTACTGCCCAGCGCTTTTCAAGAGCGGCCGCACGTCTTGCAGCAAAGTCTCGCAGCCGGCCCGTCAGCCAGGCCGGAGAGGGCCGCATCAGCCTGACGATGACCCGCCTTGGAGGACTCATGCGGCCGAGCAAAGAGCCATTGCGCCAGTCCGAAGACAACCTCGAAGGCGGTCTGGGCTCAAGTCCGCTGTGCTCAACAGCAAACCCGAGCACTACAACAGCTTCCGACTCGCTGTTGCCACCCAACCCTATCTTGGCCAGCGTTGTCTCTGCACCGGCTACCTACCCGCCAGGCGACCAAGCGACCACTTCGCTGCCGACGGAATCTCCATCTCAGGGCCTCCAAGTAGACGACGGTCATCATCACCACCATCACGGGCTGCGGCGAGGCAAGCCCAAGCTCCGTATAGAGCGGGACTCGGACGAAGAAAATGCCAGTACAGGTACCGTCAAAGGAAAGGAGGCGGAGAAAGAAAAGGCCCGCATCAGAACCAGAATGAACGTGCCGGAACGCGAGTGCGTTGTCATGTGAAAGTGCGTGTGCACGCCCGGCCTAAAATGCTACCCGTGGTTCAAAGAAGCGACTGGCTTAATTGTTGGCGCGAACAGGAAGGGAGCAATACATAGCCCTACATAATTCTGCATCATAGAAGGTCGGAGTGGACATTATCCAGGAGTTCTGTTTTAACGTACGTGTTTTTTTTGTTTTTTTTGGCTTTGGGGGTTTTCAATCATCTTTTGTTGCTCATCAAATTTCATTCACCCTCGTTGCAGGGGTTCGGAGAAGTCTCCATGGGTTGGGTTATGGGCTCATGATGCTATGTGATACGCCAGGACATGCATAGGCAAATCAAACAAAGTACCGAAGGGGGGAGTCGGAATCTATAGACTTGGACAAAATGGCATTCTCAAGGATATGTACCGTTTTGTGGAAATTTGTCTTTAAAGACAACCAAAAAGGCGTTTCCGTCAGTTGCAAACGTTGTGACTGTGTTCATTTAATAGTAATATAAGGAACTGCAAAACGGAAGTCCGGCGTGTTTTAGACAAGAACGTATGGAGTAGCGATTACTTCGAATAAGCATACAGGCCCGATTTCTGGCGGGTACAACTTGCAGAGCTCGAAGTTAGTATCACATTCAGTATAACATCAGGCAAAGTCAGTAGCTGGATGACACGAAATAAAAACTCCACGCAAAGTCTCCTGCTTGACAGAAGTCAGTATAAAATAAGACCTGATTTGATGCCTACACAGTCGTAACCTTATTGGTGCCTTGGAGCTGGACGTCCATCTAGCTAGGAGAAAATGGCCTCTGGGCCCATACCGCATTCACTCTATAATACAGATGAATTTTCAGGCCACGCAACTCGCGGCGCATATGAGCACAGTATACGGTGATCTCCTCCTTTGTCCAACCAAGCGAATTCGCCATGTAGCCTATAAAGCCCTCAGGATCCGCTTCCCAGGCAGCTCGAGTAAACAGGCCAATCTCCTTGAGTTTTGGGTCTTCCGGCCATTCGGAAAAGGGGCACTACTCGGTCATTAGATGCGTATGCCAAGATTGTACGGCAGAGAGAAGAAGAAGAAGAACAAACCTTGATTGGGTTCTCTTGGATGTTGATGAAACCCGCTTCTTTCAAGCTTTTCTGCTGCACCTTGTCTCGAACTACGGTAAAGGAAGCGGTAGAGCCGTGTCTTTTGGTGGCCTCACTAAAGATGTGACCCCACTGGCTAGATGCGCTCTTGTCGGTTAGAGTGCCGTCGTCGGATTCGAAGAAGCCGTCGCTCTCGAATGTTTCAATCCAGCCGCCTGGCTTGAGGGTTCGGTATGCCTCCTTAAACAAGGCCGTCCAGTCCGTCACGCAGCCGATTAGCCACCGTGCGTAGATGAAGTCGACTGATTCGTCTGCAAATGTCCACGGCTGCGTAAAGTCTTCAATCTCGCTATGCCATGTTAGATGTACACTCCGTACTCCTAGTAGCTGACATCTTACAATTTCACATTGGGTGGCACCCATGTGGGCTGAATGGGGGATACGTCAGTGCCGATGACTGTGACGTTGGGATGTAAGTCGGCAAAGTCACTAAGTCGGCGTATTAGCCGGTATTCAGAAGTCGGCAAAAGGGTCCACCTACATAGCCCAAGCTCCTGTTCCAGTTCCAATATCTATCACTTTCTAACAAGTCATACGTTAGTCCTGTGAACAAGATACACAATGTATGCACACAACTCACCTCGATATCGTCTGACAAGGGTGCAAGATGGAGCTTCCCGTCTAGCATTAATGTAAACGTATGGTGCCTAAGCTGTTATTATTACAACCACTCAAACTGATAGGATCGTCTGTTTCAGGCGTACTCGATATCTAGCGCATTGATTTGAGCCTCGTCATTTGCGCCCCTGCCATTGTTAGTCCAGGATATAATGGAAAGGTGACACGCTGTTAACCTACCAGTACTTTATTTCTGTAACGGCATCGCTGTGGTAGGTTCGGCCATTGACGGTTCGATAGCGCAAAATGGACGAGGAGATGGACGCAGTGGAGGTGGCCGCATCGTCGCCGCGGGCTGAGTCGGCGTCCTAACCGGATGGTTAGAGCAGCACATTCAAATATGTCAGAAGTTTATCTCACATCGTCCAAGGGCTGCGCAGTCCAGTAATAGCCCGGTTGAATCTCTACTGCAGGTGTGGTCTCTGTGGTCTCTGCCATCCTGAATTGCAACGGCGTTCAAGATGAAGAGAGAAAACACGAGGGGATAATTTTCTCAACATAATACAAGGAAGTATGTACGGTATGATTACGCTGTATAAATGGGGAGGCGAGGGAGGGGTCGAAACAGTACGCACCAGAATACGACATGGGTATGCAATGATCATGCGAGAAGCACCTATTATGCACTAATAGTTCTTCGCATACGCAGTAGACTTGCAGATTCACAGTGCATATGCATGGTTTGCTATATCACATTTGAGTCGGGTGGCAAATATTGCTCGCAGTTTGTTGCAGGAACATCTCTACCGAATCTCCGGCTGGTAAAACCGGGTCTGTGACTGGGTCCCCCTGAAATTTGGTACTGGTCACGGCGAGAAAATACAATAAGCTTGGCGACGTGAACCGAGACGAGGTTGATTGCGACTTGTCTGGCTTCTACTACGATGTATGGCTATCGAAGGTAATCAGCCAAGGCAGTAACAAGTATCTTACGACGAGTAGAAGAGATGGGCCGGCTCGGCTAGTGCTCCAGAAAAGACTAGTGTGTGTGCTCTGTCTGAGCTGGCTGCATGAAAGTTGCCGTTGACATCAGAACAAAGGGGAAGCATTGGAAGTCGGGTAATCAACAAAACAATACCCGAAAAACGTGTCGCCGCTAAGTTTGCCATCAGAATCTCGCCAATGTGGGGGGGACTGTTACGTGGCCACGAGTCACGGCCCGACATTCGAGTTTCGTAGCCAAGAAGTCTGAGCGTCTTTGGTTGTGGTTGGGGGTCGTTCACGCGACTCTACTCCGTACGAAGGAAGTTGGTCCGTTCGCGAGTGGATCTTCTGTTACGCTAGACCTCGGGCGGATCCCGGATCTAATTGGCGCTAAGACATCGGGGACTCTGTCATTATTACTTCTGTCCTCTCATTCCCACATGCAAGTTGCGGTTTGCATGACAGGCGCTTGCAAAGGAATGACTACTGAGTGAAGTGCAAAGTAGTTGACGCGGCCAAAATCAAGGTAACTCCGCGGATCAAACAATTCACGACTCCTAATAAGCTTAGCCTATCACTTGATTGGGGTTATGGGATAAGCTGAGGGCTATGGAAGTGCATGACCAGGTTTATAAAGTATCTTGCCCTTGTCCCTTGAATGTGGCCACAGAAACCGGCAGACTTGTAGGTATTGAGTCACTTTTAGGTGCAGATCCGATCACGGAATACACAGGAGGGATTTGTTGAGTGCTTTGATTGAAGGTGGCTTGCTCGGACCTCGAAGAATGATGAAGCATCAAGTCAGACGGCGACAACAGCTCAGGCCATTGCAAACCGGTCCAACATGTCACATGGATACGTTGGCGCACATTGATGTTTTGTTCTTACGGGGATATGGTGGTGGCTCTCCTTGCGTTCATCAGCCTTCAGTCCTTGTATTCGAATTACTAACACGGAACACATGAATATTGGTATGGCAGAGACGGCAACAGGGTTAGAGGCTATCCTAGGATAAACGCTATCGTTTGTTTCTTTTATATTACAGTCTGTATACTACACCTTAATTGCGGTTACTGATTTTCGGTGGTCGTAAAATAAATTTGGTTTACAGACGTTTACATACTTTTACAATTGTTGTTTTAACTACTTCAAATAGCTTTATCACAGAATATGAGTTGTAAAACAACATATGTATCAAGCTACCGAATAAGATATGCTGTGCTTGTCTGTATAGTCTAGACTCTCAACTTGATATCCATGTATATTTTGTATTTAATTCCATCTCCCCTCCCTTGGAAAATGAGAGAAAGTGTTTCCGAAGAATTGCAGTGTCGTCACGATATGTTAGTCATATTGAGCCAGTGGGGCATTCTGTGGCACAAATAGGTTGTAAAAGAGGCGGTGAAAAATTTTGCAGACTCAATGCACGGGCCACCACAGGACTGTATATAAACGTCGAAAATCCCCCGCCAATCTTGGAATTTCTTTTCTCTTTTTTTCCTTAGCTCTCTTTGCCTTTTGGCTTAGATCAAGTGTAGTATCTGTTCTTTTCAGTTTAATATCTGAAATTGCTCTACGGAGCATATTCGTTATTAATCTTATTTTTGAATCTCGGAGGAAGGCCCTCTGGGCTTGCCCATGACCTACCTTCACTGTGTCCTTGGTATTACACTGCCTCCAAGCGACGCGAACTCGAAGCTTTGCTTCACCATTTTTCATTGCACTCCTGTATTCAGGATGTGAAGAAGAATGTCGGGGGATCTATCTACTGGGGGCTTTTATTTTAAATGCAGAATTGTGGAAGGACTGGATTCGTGATTATGTTTAATAAAGTTGACAGCGCCTTCCGTTGCTGGGATTGAAGATTTTTTGATAGTAAATCCGATCTGCGCATAGACTCGTAAGAAATATGTGTCGAGTCTTGTTCCCAGACATCTTCTTTCTCACTCAACCAACAAACATTCTCCTACACGATGATCAATCCACGCGTGTTCGAATCGCTGCGGGCCCGCGCCGAGCAGGAGGCCAGTGCCCGGGCGGCGATTGACGGTCTCGTGGAGGCGCTGGAGCGCAGTGTGGCCTATGCTCAAGGCGTGTTGTCGCGGGTTCATGCAACGCCGCGAGCTCGATATGCCGATCTTTTGCTGCCAGCGGCCGAGGCGGCGGTGGCTGACGAGATGGCGACGATCCAGCAGCTGGCCAAGGTGGCATCAGCGCACCCTTACTACAAGTGAGACTGGTCTCTTCTTTCCTCTCCTTTCCTTTCTTTCATTTCCTTTCCTTCCTTTTCTTCCTTTTTCTTCCTATTTTCCTTCCTAATCCTTCTCCAGATTCAACAACCGCTGGACACGACACCTGCAGGACGCCATCGCGACCGTGCTGCTGACGGCATGGCTGGGCGGCAGCGTTGGCGGTCCCGGCGAACTCGGCCGGCTGCTCACGCTCGAGGAGGTCGGCGAGGCGCTCGGCGTGCCGGTGGACGGGCCGGTCGATGCGGCGGCAGCCCAGGCGGACGTCGGCGCCGAGGACCGGTTCCACGTAGCGCTCGACGAGTACCTATCGGCGCTGACGATGCTGGCCGACGAGCTCGGCCGGCTGGCCATGAACGCGGTCACGCTGGGCGACGGGGCGCTGGCGGTGCGCATCAGCCGGTTCGTCAAGGAGCTGCACGGCGGCTTCCAGCTGCTGAACCTCAAAAACGACTTTTTGCGGAAGCGCGTCGACGGGGTCAAATACGCGGTGAAGCGCGTCGAGGGCGTCATCTACGACCTGGCGCTGCGGAACCTGCTGCCGGCCGAGGCCGAGGCCGAGGGCAAGGACAAGGCCGTGGAGGCTGCAGCCGCAGCCGCAGTTGAGGCTGCGGACAGCAAGATGGGCGAGGCCTGAAGCCTCAGACCGGCATCGCGAAGAGAGGACGCAAGTGCCACTGCAGGAGTCTACGGCTGACTGCGGAACTCATTGAGAGACCAGGCTGCCCTGGACACTCCCGTTCCTGTAGCAATGAAAAAGGGCGAGTCTCGTCTTGCTCCAAACTCTGCGATGCGACGTGTGGCGATAATATGCGTATATCCGGGTTGTAGCCTGTACGGACCTATTAGCATATTGCGATTACGTGAATTTCAACAGCTCCGGCAGATGGGGCAACCGCGCTGCGTTGATTGGTGGGGTCGAGACCCACAGTCGTACCTCTCGGGCCAGCTGGGAAATGCCGTCTTCTGTGTCTGTCTGTCCATTGGCCTTTTTGTCGTTCTCTTGCATCGTCTCTCCCCATCTCTCTTCAACGGCCCCGTCATGCCTCTCGTCGACCCCGTCACCATGTCGTCTGCTGCTGCAACGCCGGCCCGGCGTCGACGTGGCGGCCCGTCGACCAAGAGCAGCTCGCACGACGAATCTGCCACGACCGAAAGCGCCGCCAGCAGCAGCCTCTCTGCACCATCGCCGTCTTCATCCGGCTCCGGCTCCTCCACGCCGCCGGCCTATGCCACGTCGCTCGCCCTGGCGGCCCGCCACGGTAGTCCGCTGCTGCTGCTGGCCGGCCTGGCCCTGAGTTTTGGCGGGCTGGTGGGCAGCGGTCCGACGCAAGACGGCACCACGACGGACGATGGCACCGGTGTTGGCGCGCTGGCCGGTCTCCTGGCTGCCTCGACGGTCGTGCAGGTGGCAGCGGCTGTGGTCGGGCTGCCGCCGGCCGGCTCGGACGCCGAGTCGCAGAAGAAGCGGCGGGCCCGCAAAGACCAGCGCCGGCCCAGCGTCATTGTCGTATGTTTCTTGTCTCTTTTGTCGTCTTTCCGTCTTTTCCGTCTTTTCCGTCTGGTCGCCCTGTCCTGACCCCTTCCGCCACAGACGACCGTCCTCTCGGTCCTGCTCACCGTCCTCGCCGTGCCGCTCGTCCACGTCGTTCTCGTCCTCTTCGGCGCCCCCTTTCTCGTCCACGCCCCCAGCACGCTTCTCTGTGCCGCCCACATCGCCGTGCTCGGCCTCTTCCCCGTCGTCTTCACCCACGGCACCGATAGCCCCGGATGGCTTGCCCTCCTCTCCGGCGACGTGTTCTCGGCCGCTGCCAAGGGCGGCCTCTCCGTCGCTGACGCTGCCTCGGCCACCGGCCTCTGGGGCACCTGCATCGGCGCCTGGCTCGGCGCTGTGCCCATTCCGCTTGACTGGGACCGACCGTGGCAGCGCTGGCCCATCACCATTGTCGTCGGTGCCTACGTCGGCCACGCCGTCGGCCGCCTGTTGGGAGGCGCGCTGCAGCAGCAACAGCACCGGAGAAGCTGAGGTGCAGTAGAACATAATCAGACAAAGGGGTGACGCCAAAGAGCCAGCATAGACCATACCCGTTTTAGCTGTACGATATTGTACGTTCCAAGCATAGGGATAAATAAAAACATGATATGAGAGTGGTGATCCTCATTGTCTATAGTGTAATGTGTCCAAATGCAGCAGTCTATCGATCACGAGACAGTATTCCAAAGAAAAAAAGAAAAGAAGAAGAGAAAAGAAATCGTCCAAAAAGCACCAAAAACAATGCAGGTTTCCGGTCATGCAGGCTTGTAAATCCTCTCGTGCAAAATGTCGTCAGCCTACTGCCCCAGTGTCTTCTGCAGGTGCGTCTGCCACGACCCGTTCCGCACCCACATGACGCTGTTGAAGACGGCTGCCACTCCCTTGACAAAGCCGGTCCATGCGTAGAGGCGAGCCCAGCGGCGGATAAAGTAGCCCGTGATGGTCGAGCTGGCCGGGGGGTGCGGGAAAGGACGGTCGGCCGCGGACTCGTTGCCGGCTGTCTGCAGCGGCGTGTTCTCGTCCACCACGACGAGCAGCTTCTTCTGCGCGGCCTCTGACCGCCGCCGCCGCAGCATCTTGTCGTAGGCGGCCGGGTCGTCGGTGATGACGCCGTCGAGGCCGCACCGGATGCTCCATTCCATCCACTCGGGATCGTTGACCGTCCAGGCCAACACGCTGTGGCGGCCGGCCGGGTTGAGCTCGTCCTGGGCCGCGCGCACGAAGCGGTGTCCACGGCTGCCTACGAGCACGTGCTGCTCCATGTTGAACACCTGCACCACGTCGGGGTGGTGGGCCAGCAGGGCCTCGGCGCAGGAGAGCGAGAAGCCGATGTAGGCGACGGGGAGGCTGGGCATGAGCTCGCGGCAGATCCGCATCGCCACGGCCTGCCAGCACCCGAGCACGATTCGTCCGGCCCAGTCACCGGGCGCTGCCTCGACTGTGTCGGCCACACGTTGCAGTAGCTCCTGTGGCGGGTCATCACGCTGGGGGTGTTAGTACGCAAGGGAACAGAAAAGAAGAAAAAAGAAGTACAGCACAACACAACACAACACATCAAAACACACACAACACACACAACACAACAAAACACCCAACCAACGCACCTTGATATCCAGCAGCACCCAGGCCGACTCGTTGGCCGGCTCGGCCAGCAGCTCCAGCACGTCGGCCAGCCGGGCCATGGGCTCGCCCGGTGCCCGCTCCGTGCGCAGCGTCGCCAGCATGTCCCAGTCGCAGTCGCAGATGCGCTCGGGCCGGCCGAAGCAGCGGCGCAGCGTCGGGTCGTGCGACAGCACCACGACGCCGTCGCGCGAGAGGTGCACGTCTGTCTCGACGGCCTGGGCGCCGCCCTGCGCCGGGTCGAGCGCTGCCCGGAACGCCGCCAGCGAGTTCTCGGGCCAGCGCGCCTTGAAGCCGCGGTGGGCAATGTTGAGCGGCAGCGTCGCCGAGGACCCGTGCAGCGACGACGCCGGCGACATGGCAGCCAGCGACGCCGGCAGACGCGGCCGGCCGCCCGACAGCGGCGGCGGCGACGGCGGCGGCGACGGCAGCGGCGACAGCGCGCTGCCGTCCGGCGAGGGCATCTTGAGAGACATGGTCGGCGAGGCTGGTAGGGGGACCGAGACGCGGATGACGGTGACAAGGAGAGAGAAGAGACTGGAAGGGAAAGAGTGCCAGAATGGGGCAGACTCTGAGCTATAACACGTGTCCCAGCATGTCAGACCACGACCTCGCCGAGGGAAAGAGCGACGTGGAGAACAGGGCCACGTAGCCAGCAGGCAGGCACGCAGATGTAGGCAGTTTCTCGCGCGCGGGAGACGGCCTGGCAGAATGATGCGCTCCTGCCGGATTTTACAGCACTGCTAACCGCCGCTGCCTCCGGATGTCGAGCTGATCGCTGCTTGCTCTAACCGGCTCTTGACTAATTGCCTGGCCAATCGCTGGCTCATATGCACTCCCCCGAGCCTACTATTGGCTCGCGTCATTCCCCTCTTGCCGTATACGGAGACGGCAGCCAGCCCGTCCTTCTACCCTTTCCCTTTTGACTGGTCCTCTTGACTAGTCGAGATCTCACTTCGTTTTGGTCGTAAGACTTATCACAGCACGTCTTTGCCTTTTTAATAAATGATTCAAAATTCAACATACGCTCGAGAACCAACTGCTAACCAGGAGATACAGTTCCCTGCGACATGCTCGCATGATGTTGTCCACAAGAACCCACGCATAAACACCATTCCTCAACGAGTCCTCTCGACAAGACGTGCCAAAGTGCCCAAACAGTTAGAAGAAACAGAAAATCCCAAACCAAACCGGACTGCATACGTCGAGAACATGAAATAGCGACATATCCCAAACCCAAGCCCCATTCATCGGAACAAAACCAGTCCTTGCGTAATAACGTCTCAAAAACAAACCTCCTGGGAAAAAAACACGGGCCGTTTTGTTGCATATCGACGGGGCTTTTTTTCCTGCAACCGAAACTCAGAATCGTAACGGATAAATGCTGAACGCTCGCGAACTGTCGTAAAGGGACAAGAAAATCACTACAACACAAATTCGGCCTCCATGCCGTCGATAACAAATGATTCCGTCGGTGGTGCGCAGTTGTTGTTCAACATATGGTTTCCGTTCCGATAATTTATGCCAAGGTCCAGGCCGCTGAGACCAAGACTGGCCAAATCTGTCGACGCCAAATCATCTCCACTCAGGCTCTCGTCGCTAAAGCTCAGCACGCTCTGCGCCGGCGGCGGCACACTGCCCGGACCACTGCTGTGGGAGCCAGGACCCAAGTCGGCAAGCGTAAACCCAGACAGGTCCCATGACTCCGGCGACCATCCATCGCCCGACTGCGACGTTGCAGATGCCGGCGCCTGCGCCTGCACTTGCGCCGGTGCCTGTGCCTGCTCTGAGCCTTGCGCTAGCCCGATTGCCGGTCCGCCGTAGATAGCGTCGTACACGTTCATGTGTCCGCCGTCCATCGAGCCCAACAGCGCCTCCCAGTCTGCAGACGTCACGCCGGCCGTAGACGCCGGCTTGTGGCTTGCGTAATACAGCTGCTGGTGCGGCTGGTGCGGAGTGTTCCTTGGCTGCACTGGCGAAGACGGCGACTGGCCCCCGTCGTTCCCGCTGCCATCCATGGCAAGGTAGTCCAGGTTCTTCTTTTGCGCCATTCTCTGTTGTTGTTGCTGCTGCTGCTGCAGCTGGGAGAAGCGGCTGAGCATCTGTGCCTGGGACACCGACAGCCGGTGCTGTGGGAGCTGGTCACGAGAGCTGTCAAACGAGGACCGAGAACGCGAGCTCGGCTCAGCCTTGATACCCAGAGAACCTGCAGTCATGGTCGTGGATGTCGGCATCGTCATACGCCGAATCCTTTCTTGCTGCAGGAGTAGGTCCGTCTCGCTCACGCTGGCGCTGTTGTGTCTGCCGAGAATATGCTGCACTTTCCTCTGCTGGCTTCCGGACTGAGACGCACGCCGTGTCGGGGCTGTCACGGCTGACTCTGAGCTGGGGCGAGAAACGTTGGAAACAGGGGCCGGCAGGTCGTCCACGTTCACAATCATGGCAGCCATTCGCTTGAAGTCGTAGCAGCCAGGAGCCTTTGTACGCTCCGCAATCTTGATCGCCGCGTTGATGAGCCGCTCGCTGTCCTTCATAATCTTGCTATCCGGTTTCAGACTCATGCTCTGGTACAGCAGTGTCATGCCGCAAATGATGAGAAGATCTGGCTCGTTCAGGCACAGAGAGAAGGACATATTTCGCTCTTCCAGCAGCTCCACAATCTGTACAATGTGTTTGCTGGATTCGCTGATGGCCATTAGAGCAGACCCTGCCTTTGATCCCAGAGAAGACCCAACGGCCGGGCGCCAGATCAGAGTGCGGATGTAGTAGTAGGTAAGAGACTAGAGGGATGCCTGTTAGTGCCAATGTGCGGCAGAAAGGGTGAGGACTGAATGCAACTAACCAGCAGCGGAGATCTGCTCCCTGTCACATCCGTAGAGGGCTTCTCTTGGCGAAAGGTAAGCGTCAGATGTTTCGGCAGAGCGTCGCGCCACTCCGTCAGCTCAGACTCGAGAGCGCTCATCTGCTGGAGCGACAGCTCATGCGTTGCAGCAGCTGGGTAGTTTGTCTCCAGCACCTTGGCAAGAATGCGAGAGACACGGAAGAGAGCGAGGGCAGCCGACACGCGAGTGAACTCGCCCGGCAGAGTCGGCTGAAAGCCCTTCTCCGTGACATACTCATCATCCGTGTCTGTGGGGTATTCCGTGTGGATATCGTCATCCTTTAGCAGCTTCGGCAAGCCCAGGACGGCAGCCGAAAAGCAGTCAAGCGTGTACAGAGTCCAGAACACCTTCTTGCGGGTCTCAATGGTCAGTGCGCCAAAAGAAAACCGCTTTTGGCTCTGGTGCAGGCCGAGACGATGAGACAGGCTGACAGCAATTCCCTTGTAGTACTGCAGGCGCTTGTAATCGGCGCGCACAGTACAGTACAGAAGAGCGAGAACAAGGCATTGGAGGGTGATCATAGTGTTGTCCATGAGCACGGCCTCGAGCGACCGCTGCCATTGCCGCTCGCAGATTGCAACCTGCTCAAGATCAGGCTGATCACTGGAGAGGGCTGCAATGGCAAAGACGAGATACAGCTGCGTCAGCTTGTGATGGTTCTTCACCTTGTCCGGGTCGCTGACGAAGTCATCGTAGATGCGCAGGAAGGCAGGGCGGTGCAGAATAGGGAACAGCGGGGACCATTCTTGGAAGTAAACGTTGACGCAACGGTCTGTGAACATGCGCGGTGGCACGCGCAATGACAAGGATGCAGCATTCTCTACAAGGGGGTAACAGCCCTGAATGTGAAGGAATGCCTCGGAGTGGAAGTCAGAACACGACTTCCCACTTTCCTGCAATTTCCGTTTGAATGTTTCTGCAGATCGGTTAGCAAAGAACCCGCCGGGGCAGAAATGGCTTGGGCAAAATGGAAATAGGACACGCACCAATGAAAGAACGACCGCTCGATGCACCCATAAAGTACGAGTCCGAGTTTTCAACACCCAATAACAATGGCGAAGCCTGCACGCGGAATGTGTCCTCTGCATACGGCGGAGCAGTCGGTGACCTTGAGTCTCTCTTCAATCTCTGTGCTGCCGACGTTGTCATTATTGTGTCAGACGTAGATCTTCTTGCAGCCATCCCCCGTTCTGTCTTTGTGCTTGCTGCTGTTGCCGTCGTGGGTCCCGGGGACAGGGAAGAAGGAGAAGAAGAAGAAGCCGAGGTCAGGTTTGAGGCATTGTCGGAGGTTGTGGTAGAAGGTGAGGCAGAGGGAGAACCCGCCGAGGCAGTGGCGGGCGAAGGAGGCATCTGTGAAGCGATGGACGAGTGCCGGTGGTTGCTGTGCATTTTTGCCAGCATATCGATCTTCTCGTCTTTCTCGTCAAGCAGGTCCTTGAGCTCGCGCACCTCACACTCGAGCTGGCGCACGCGTTCCTCGAGCGACTCGGTGTAGCCACGTGGGAATGCGCGCCGACTCAGCTTGTCGCTGGTGCGGCACTCAAACCCGACGTTGGCGCATTGTGAGCAGCAGGGCCGGATGCCGTCGCAGCGGATCTTCTTGCTGCGGCAGCGGTCACAGGCCTGGGCAATCCGGCTTTGCGAGCTGGTGCCCACCTTGATGACCTTCATCGGTAGTATGCCCGGCATTTTGGATGTTGAAAAAGGGGTCGAGGAAATCAGAGTTGGCGTGGTGTTGGCGCGGTAGGAATACGGAAAACGCGGAGAGTGTGCCGGTAATAACAGTGCGGGCGTCTGGCGAACAGATGAAGAGATCGGCGGATGTCTGATCGCTGTGGTCGCAGTCTGGTTGAAATTACTGTGAAAGCCCAACGTCGCACTCAGGGTTGACTAAAACGACGGCAACGGTCTGCATGAAGTCGCCGCGGTTTGGTTGCAGTCGGATATTGTGGAATTGTGTTCGTATCTCCCCTGACCGTATGCCCTTATCCTAGCAGCAAATCCAAGTCGAGCCAAACCGAGTCCAGACCAAAGCGCAATGTTGAAAAATAATTTGCAAGAGGGGGTGTATGGTTTGTGGATATGTCCAGTGAAGTCATGTACTGTAAAATAGGGACGAAAAACACGATAAAATACCCAACAGTGTTATACAAATGGCAAGAGAAGATCCAAGCAGAAGATGAGGTGGACGGGACAAGGACTGGACGGAGGGGGGGTGAGAGAGAGAAAGGAAGAAGCGAGGAGATTAGAGTTGTACGAAGAAAGAAAAGACCGGTTGAATAGGAAAGATGTGGGGATGGGCGAGGGATAAAGGAAAGAGATCGCGGTGAGAGCAACAATACCCAATTTTCGGGGCACTTGGAGAGGGGGCGTGCCAGTGGCAGTTTCCGTGTGAGTGGGCATACATAGTATATGTGGAGGGTCAAAGTGTGGGAGCGAACAGGGTGGCTGCTAATAGAAACCAGCATGTCGCACTGCCAGCATTTTTGCGGAGAAATTCGGCGGGGGAAGCCAGTCAACCCGGCGGCCAGTCACAGTGGATTCCTCCCTTTTGCTTGGACTGAAAGAAGTGCTCTACTCGTACGAGCCAGTTGGCGAGGAGGGCGCTATAACACAACCTGTGACACGCCGGTCTAGACCTTATTGTCCCTTCCCTCCTGCCTCGCTTCTTACAAGGTATAGCGAATGGGGCCCAGCGTTCCTGCGAGAGCAGCGGCGGGATATTTGTTCGCATGCAAGCCGCACGGCGAGCACGGATATACTCTGGACTTTACGGCTGGCAGTGCGTACGAGTACGAGCACACGGCCGTATCACAGAGCAGGCCTCGTGTGCAGTCCGCTGTCGCATTGCGCTAAGGAAGGTATTTCCCAACTCTGTATAGCGCGCACGTCTTGGATTGCAGTGACGCTAGTCCCAAAAGACCTGTTGCGGAGAGCGCGGAACCCTGGCTGCTGTACGGAGTACTTAAACGGAGGAGTTGTACAGATTACTCCGTAGATACGTCGTATTCCACTAATATCAGCTTGACTTTGAGCCCATGTGTCTTGGCGGATGCACGGCAGATACGCTAAGCATTTGTACTCTGCGGAAGGAACGGAGTACGGAGCCCTTTTTGCGTTGAACTTAGCATTAGGGCCACGTGAGCACTCGCTCCGGAGCCCGAGAGGACGAAGCCAACAGACACGCAGAGTACGAGTACGAGTGCGATGTGCGTGACCGTGGCCAGACGACGGGGAGGGAGAGAAAAGGAAAACAGGAACGATACGAGACGCTCGCGTGCAATGGGCGGGCAAACAAGGAACTGACAACTGCCGGAACGGAAGCAACAGTGATTGTGTCGTTGTTGGGATTCCCCGCGATTTTGCCCAACTTGCCGTCGTGCCTCTTCACAATTGTGAGCACGACCGCGAAGTGGAGAAAGGTCGAGGTGCGGGGCAAAATACAAGCAAGTTGCGAGGTACAGGGTACTTCTGCCGCGAGTACTCTGATTAACCTTTGGTCAGGAGAGGGAACAAGTCGGAGGCGCAGGAGAAATGGTAACGAATAAAAGGCGCGGAAGTGGAGAAAGCACGTTGCGGTTCAGAAAGCACAATCAGGAGAATCGAACGATTCGCAAAGGCCGACAGACATCCGCACTTCTTAGCTCTGGGGAAGAGGCATGGGTAATTACGGAGAACGAGGCAGGCAGTATGGGGAGGGGGGGCATCACGTCGCAATACGGGGAGGAGTCTTACGATGTCCATGCACGAAGAGCCGTCAGAAGAGAAGGATTTCATGGAGTTGCAGGGGTGGCGAAGCCGGTCTCGATCGCAAGTCAGTAAGCCTTGGCCTCGAAGGCGTATATTCCCCCCGTTCTTGGATAAGGAGGAGCTGATCGCCGCCGTTTCCTGCGGCTAGCCAACGTGAGCCGACAACGCCCGATCGTGTTGACAGGAGACCATTTGTCCTTCTGTCTGTGCCATCTGTGCTCGTTGTCCTGCGAGCAGCGAGAGCCTGTACTTACTAGTAAAGGGGAGCTATGGCCAAGAAAAGAGCACTCTACTCCGTACTATGTACCTTACTCTGTAGTACTCGTAAACAGTGCGTTTTGCGCTCGCGCCCAGACTGCAGGGCTCCAGGGCATCTTTTGTAGCAGCCTAGACACGCTAACGCGAAGATCAGAAATACGGGCCATCAACGAGAGCGTCTCCACCTACGGTCCCCTAGTCCCATGGCGTCTGACTGCCCCCGCCAAAAGACCACGCCGCCTCTCCAACCAGGCCAGCGAGTCAAAGGCTCCTGCAATTGGAGAAAAGCGGGGGCGCCAGTTTCGAGCGCTTCGCAGAGGCAAGGCAATCGTCAACGGTGACCACTCGAGCACAGATCTGGTTCAGGGCAGCCGGAAACCACGTAATGCTCCCTGACAAAACATATCAGTCATTTCTTTGTCACTCTAGAAGAGGATTGGCTGCGGAATACGAAATGAGCGCATCCTTGGCACACGGAATTGCCGTTACCCCAGATCGTGACGACAGAAACAAAACCATAAGACAAAGGAAGAACAGGAGGAATACGGTCGTGCGCTAGAATAAGCAGGCAGGAGTGGGTCGCCTCTGGCGTGCGTGCATTACAGTGTAGTGCGTAGTGCTTCGCTACACAGGTCAAATCCCGGATCGCAAGCGATGTCGATACAGGACACAAGCGCGTTCAACAAAGATCGCTACCCAAGCAGGGATTTGCGAAAGTAGCGACCGTGTTCGCATCCAGGGCAGGAGACAACGAGTACAATTCCGAGTACGACGTAAGATTTGCCATCCCCCTTCAATGTCAATTCAAAAGTTGCCGTCCCGCACAAGGCCTGCTGCATTCCTGCATGCAATCCTGCATCGGTCATCTCTGCGCATATTATATCCCTGGCAAGCCTAGTCTAGTTTGATCCTCACCGGCCGTTTGTGCTCTCGTTTCGCCCGGGGTGTCTCAGCAGGCTGACGGATTGGCACCGCTATAAATGCAGACGCCCAAGAATAGAAAGGCGAAATACGGAGCATAGCGGCATATAGTGGCCAATTATTGGTGGTAAATTACGCGTTTACGGTAAAGATTGGCAGTCCATCACTGTGGATTACGACTGTGCTGGTGAGTGCTTGGTATGGAAAGGTAAAATAAAAGGGTTCTCAAATGACTACTCCGTAGAAAGAGGGATAAGAAAGTGGAAGAACAGGTTGGACAACAAGTGGAAGAAGATTTACCCACACAAACCATTACCACTCAGAGCCCGACCCTTTGGTCCGACTAAAAACGGTTGTGCGAAAACAAGGCAGAGCGATTAGATAGATGTTTGTTGCATGCCCGAGGCTCAGAACTGTCAAAAGAGCATATTGATGTTAAGCATCTCAGGCTGCTGCTCTAGCAAAGATGGGGGAATAGGCTCCTTCCCGCTGGAGACCGGGGTCGGCTTATGGGGTACGTTGGTCGAGTCAGTTTTAGAGTACTCCGTACTATCCCTTTCTTACGCCCACTTTAGGCCTCCGCCTTCTCCACCTGCTTTCTGAACAGGAAAGCAGAATTGGAGATGATGGAATGTCCCCTTTCCGAAAAGCCCCGTTCCCCCGAGACGGCTGGGTGGCACGTGGCTTGGCAGCGGTGTACGGACGTACTTGCAAGCTGCAGAGGTATGACGAGCCAATTGGAGGCTTTGCTCAGAGCCAGCGACCCGGTCACGAGACGTCTTTTTGGTTCCTTTTTCGTGTTGCCGTTGGCCTCCTGTTGTCGCAGCTTGCTGCATGGCCGTCTCGTCCTTGTTGTTGTCCTTGTCGATCTCGGCGAGCGTTGTCGGACTCTCAGCGCGAGTGAGACCTGCAGGAGTCGCCGATACAGGCGCGAAAAGCGTCAGCTCGTTACCGGCTTCGTATGCATGTCTCGTCCTGTCGTCACAGCAGGGTTGAATATGCACGCCAAAAATGTGCACCTGACCCGATCAGACATGTATTCAGGGCTGTATCTCGGCTCTTGCGCCTGATCCGTCTGTTCTTCGACTCTCTCCCGTTGCCTGCCTGTATGTCCCTGCCTCGATGCAACTTTTCGATGCAACAAACGTTGCATTGTTCTCGCAGCCGCGAGCAGTCCCGTAGCATTGAAGCATGGGCCAATCTGGACCTGCGAAAGGCCGACGCGACTTTGTTTTATCCCCGCTTCCACCCGTGCTCGCTGCATCGTCTTTCACGGCGGCAGCTTCAGCTTTCGCGTGAAGGGGAGTTTCGTCTCAGCTAAAGTCATCGTCTGCATCCTCTCCATCCGCCAGCGCATCCGGCGACTTCTGATTGGACGCCTCCTCAGCGGCTAACTCGTTTTCGGCAATATCCATAGACCCGAGATAGGCTAGGACGCTAGTATCTGTGAGCAGGTTTGATCTCTGCAAAGATGTCGGTTAGTGGTCGTCATCCGAATTATACGGAGTACATGGTATTGAGGCGAGAAACCGGTCTCCTGCACCCCAGCTCTTTCCGTCAACCAACGAACATCCCATTGCTCCCCGCACAAGAATGGCCATTGTAACCGAAACCCACACCCCGGGTAACAGACTGTAGCGCGAACAGGTACAACGCCAGGCGAGGAAATCCCGGAGCCATCGAGTATGGAGCATGGAGCAGAGACAATGGGAAAGTTGGGGACTTTCATGGGGAAATGGGGCAATCCGAAAAGCAAATCAGGTCACCCACCTCAGTCTCCAGAGCTTCTAGAACATCACTGATCACGCGTGATTCTATGTCCCTGAGCAAGCCTGCCTGCTTGGCCACATCTGGTCGAACAGCGAGGTCGTTGGAGAGCTGCTGCTGCTGCTGGTGTTCGGTGGCGTCTGCTGCTGCGCTTTGCATTTCGTCTAGTTGAACCTCCAGCACCTCTTCTAGCATCGTTATAACGCGCAGCTGGAATACGGCGCCTAGAGGGTGAGCCCTTGTCAGAGATTCGAAGTCGCGTGCCTTTTCAGTGACATCTTCCTCTTGCCAGAACATTCGCAGCTGTTGCGTGCCGTCTGTCTCTGCACGTAACTGAAAAGCCAGACCGTCCTCCTCGTTCACACAAGCTAGGTACGCAAAAGGGCACGTCCAGCGGGCGTTCGGTGTCGCATTCTCACGGTCGTCACTGCCATTGTCGTCGGTAGCAGGGCCGTAACGCTCGATCTCTAGGCGTGGACCGGGTGAACCAAACACGTGCAGTTTGGCCTTGGCCAAGGGGTCGTCGGGTAACGGTCGGTAGGGAAGGACGACACTCTGGCGAGTCGAATGGGGGTCGACAAATCCGTAGCTGAAAAGCATCTCGGATGCCGGCTTCCTTGTATCGCAACCGTCGCCGGTACCGTCGCCGTCTCCACCGCTGTACGAGATGGTGATTTCGTCGGATGCCGTCACGCTTCGCTGTGGTCGTAGCAGAAGTAATACCTCGCCATCATGCGCTCCACCACCCATCTCGTTCTCTTCGTAGTATGCGTTTGGGGCGGAACCGTGGTTGACAAGATCGATGCAGGGCACCATGGCTGGGCCAGATTGAGGCAGTTCGAGGCAGCGGGAGCGGTACCACGCGTCAACGAGGAACCAGTGACGCAGTTGAGGGCCAGTACCGGCATGTTCATCGTCCCAGAATGCCGCCTGCCAGAAGGGAATGTCGGAAGACTTTTCGTGTAGCCGGTCAAACTCGTATTCCAGAGCGATTCTTTTGGCTTGTACAGCAGCCTGCCGAGTTAGAAGAAGGGGAGAGGCACCCGTAGTAGAGAGCCTACCTCAAGAGATGTTCCCTGCAGAAGGAGGCGCTCGGAGTCTGACCACATCGTCGGCAGTGGGATGTCGACGGGCAGGAACTTGATGTATTCGGTCCAGATGGTCGGCAATGCTACCGAGTCGGTACCGGGTGGCTTCAGTCCGAGGACAACCTGTACCAAAAGAAAGAGTAGCACATCGGCTCTCTCGCTCTGGCGGCCGACAGCATCGAGGAGCTGGCGAAAGTTCCGGTCCTGTTTGGCATATTGTTCGACGGTCTCGGCGTTCAGGATCAGATTGTGAGGGACGGACACGAGCGAGGGCCGGTCAAAGGTCGGCTCAGCAGTGGTAAGACTGCGATTGACCACGAGGCCGTAGCCTTTCCCGGGGATTTCGGCGATGCGCGTATCGACAAAAGAAATGTCATTTAGAGCCTGCCAGACGGGAAGAGACGATATGGGCAGGTGCGCAAAGGCAGCTGCCATGGCCAGAAAGCGGAAAAGAAGGGGAAAAGGGGAAACGAGAATTACGACGGCCAATTGGCATGCATATATATCCTGAAGAAAAAAAAAGTCGGATCTTCCGGGGGCTATCGCTCTGAGGCTCCGGGAAATGCGGTTATTGCGGATTTCGGATAGCCATTATCTTCCGCGGGAAACGGCAGCCGGTGGAAAGTGGGCACCGGTTGCGGATTATAGGCAAGCCGAGCCGTGTAAGTGCATAAATGCGTCTACAGCGTCTCTTCGACCTGGACAGTCCCGCTTAAAGTCCAGAACATTGACAAGGCGGGGGCATATTATGCTTTAAAAAATGTGAACGTGCAACGGATCAACGATCTGCTCGATATCTTGATTCTCGTCGTGCGGTCTCTCCTCGCCGCCCCGCCGACTCTGGAAGCCGTCATCTAACCGGCACACTGCTTGTTTGCTCTCTCGAGCCGGCGCCATGCCTCGTGACCCGCTTATAGGACTCGTCGGCAAGCCGAGCGCTGGCAAGTCCAGCATGCTCAACTCGTTGACGGATGCATCATCCAAAGTCGGTTTGTACACGTCCTCAAGCCCCCCGCCGAACGAAAAGCACTGGCTTACGTATCTTCTCTCCTGCAGGAAACTTTCCGTACGCTCACGCTCACTCCCTCACCCTCTCATTCTCCGTTCCTGCCCAGCCTTGTTCGTCCTAACAGACGCTCAGATTTACCACCATCGACCCCCAGCGCGCGGTCGGTTACCTCCAGGTAGACTGTGCCTGTGCCCGGTACGGGATTTCTGACCGCTGCAAACCTAACTACGGCTCCTGCCACGACGGGCGCCGCTCTGTGCCGATCGAGCTGCTCGACGTCGCCGGTCTCGTCCCAGGCGCACACCAAGGCCGCGGTCTCGGCAACAAGTTCCTGGACGATCTGCGCCATGCGGACGCACTGATACACGTGGTGGACGTCAGCGGAACTACGGACGCTGAAGGCAAGAACACGCGCGGCTACGACCCCTCGGTGGACATTGCCTGGCTGCGGTCGGAGATTGTGCAGTGGATCAAGGGCAACCTGATGGAGCGGTGGGGGAGCATTCGACGGCGCCACGTAGCTACCAAAGCAGCCGCGGCCGAGACGCTGCAGTCACAGCTGTCGGGCTACGGCAGCAGCCCCAAGCTGATCGGGCGCACGCTGGACCGGCTGGCTCTGCGCGAGCCGCTGGAGGAGTGGGACAACGCGACGATTGACCGCGTGGTCAACGCCTTTATCGACGAGAAGTTTCCCACCGTGATTGCGCTCAACAAGATCGACCACCCCGATGCAGACCGCAACATTGCCAAGATCACCAAGCTGAACGACCCCAACACGGTGGTGCTCTGCTCTGCCGTGTCCGAGATCTTCCTCCGCAAGATGGCCAAGCAGGGGTACATTCGCTACACCGAGGGCGGCGAGTTTCTGGACACGCGCGAGGATCTGCTGGCCGACGGCGACACCGAGGGCGCAGAGCAGCTCAAGGAAATCGACGAGAAGAACCTGCGCCGCATCAACAACCTGCGCGACATGGTCATCTACCGCTTTGGGTCCACGGGCGTCGTGCAGGCACTGACCAAGGCGGCCGAGGTGCTCGGACTCATTCCCATCTTCCCTGTGCGCAGCATATCGGCATTGGCTACCGCCAGCGGGGCAGGATCCACGGCACCGGCAGAGGCCATGAAGCCGGTGTTCCGCGACTGCGTGCTGGTCAAGAGAGGCATCACAGTGGCCGATGTCGCACGGAAGGTCATGGGCGACGCTCCGATCGCGTTCGTGGAGGGCGCAGCTGGCACGCGTGTCGCTGAGGACGACACGGTGGATGTGGGCAAAAACGACGTAAGTGGATGTCATTCTGTGGGACGGCATATTCGGCTTGAAACTATCCTGCTAACTATCTCCTTGTAGATTCTGTCTTTCAAGGTTGGGCGAGCATAATCCCACTGCGCCCAGCTATTGCAAATAGCTTTCTCTCCATCCTACGACCATCTGACAGAGGCTACGGCTGCCTACGATCAACAAGCCAGATATAGTAACAGCGAATAGGCGGTTGCAGGACTGAATAGTCGACCCGGACGGCTGGACACATGGTCACTTGCTCAAGAAGTCCCTGTACGCGCGGAACGGCCGGGAACTGTTCTATGGCCGCCATGTCTATCGGGTAGAGCCTCTGGCTATTCGCACAACGAGGCGGGATCCCCGGTGTGGACTGCGAGCCTGTGTGTACATTTCTTCATTTGATTGAACGACCCTGTGCACATCCGAGCAGGCCGAGCGGTGAAGGACGTTGTGCCGGCACAGTACTAAGTGGGTACGGAGTGCAATTCGATGCAGCTTAGGCAGGATATGGAGAAGGGCAAGCCGGCCACAGATTGCAGTATAACACACGAATCTGTTCCATTTGTCACAGAAACAGGCCACACATGTCGTTGCATACAGTTCTGAAATTTGAGGTGTATTAGGTAATCATGGGTATATCGGGACTCTTGTAAATATTCTCTGCGTTCCGTTCTGCATGCTGCCCTCAGGAAACCACATGGTGGAAGAAATAGAGTTAAAGTGAATAACGTTGAAAAAACAGAGCAAAAGCCTGTCAGGTGCGAAGACGGTGGTGTGCCAAGAACGCCGAAATAGCGGGCCTGGACGACAAGGGGCAGGGAATTTGATAAGGATCTTTCCAGCCACTTCATTTGGTGACGTCACGCGAGCAAGACTGGAAACTCTCCGTCGCAGCCCAAACATAAAAGCGTGGGAAAAACAAGGAGGTGGGCGGTCGCCGGTTTCGAAGAGCTGGCAGCGGTGCCAAGACGACAAGAAGTTGCCGATTCGTTTCCGCAAGCCAAGAGTTTGAAGTGGACTGATTGTCCAAACGAAGCCTACATGACTGCGTAGACGGGCAACATCTGGCGCCCGTTGCTTCCCTGTCGCGCGGGATCCCGGCGAATCCGCCGTTTAATACTTCAAGATGATGTAAAGAGCATGAATGATACCGGGCAGGTAGCCTGTATTATTGTTAGCTGGAGCGTCCCGCGAAAGATGACGTCACAGTCGGGGAGAACGTACCCAGGATGGTCAACAGAATGTTGATGAGCAAGTCAGCACCGCAGCCGCGCTCCAGGAAGACGCCCAGAGGTGGCAGGATGACGGCAAGAATGATCTTGCAGATGTCGCTGCGAGCAGTTAGTATGGGTCTGTTTGAGAGCAATGGGCGCAGGGGATGAACATACCTTACGGTAACGGCCATGACGATGGTTATGCGTGATTGATTATGTTTGGATTGACAAAAGAATGGAGTTGTCGAGTGGACACAAATGGGCGTATTCTGATTTTTGATTGTTTGTTTAACATAACCTAGTTTGTGAAATTGGGGCCGACTTCTCCTTATATACACACGACAGGAATTCATAGATATACCCGGTGGGGCCACCTAATAGAGATGGGACAGTCTGCAAATAGCACACACCACGTAGCAAGGGGCGCACGTCAGTGCCAAGGATGCGGAGGGAGCCCATAAGTTGCTGAAAAATAAGAAGAGCTTGCTGTCCCCCGCCGCCTCAATTACGTCACGCGCAGCCCGCTTCCATCTGTACCATGTACTAGTAGTGCATTCTGGCACTCTGTACAAGGACCCATTCTTTATGTATTATCGCTGAACCCGGTAGCGTCTGGAATGTGGGCGTTGTGGGGTCAACAGTATGAACATCTCAACGTGCATATTGTTTCCTCAGATCGATGCCCTCCGAGTATGGTTTAGTCTGAATTCCTGGCAGTAAGACGATGCTATCAAAGCCATTCTTTCGCACAAGGACAGGAAAGCGACAACTGCAAGTGGGTAGAACCTACAGCAGTATTGTGTCCCCTAGCCGTGTCCCTGTTAGGAGACAAAGGAAGGAACGATGTTTGTAATAACAAGCTCAGGAAATTGCAGCGCAGCTATGGCGCCCGCCAACGCCAACTACGTCACTTTTGGCAACTGGCGCTCTGCAGGGGAGCAGTATGTCATATGGACGGAAAATGTGGCTAGACAGCGGCGCAGCCCCAAATCGAACGAAAGTGGCAATACCCGGACTTACAATGTAAGATACTCGTACGGAGAACGGAGTACGGAGTACGGAATTGCTGTCTCAATGACGAGCATTGCTTTTACGCGCATACTTTTAAGCTCAACGGAACCTGCAAAGGACTTCCGGGGCTGTTTGCTTGTAAGCAAGATCCATTTCCTTCCCCTATAAGCATAGTACGAACTACACCACGAAGCAGGTTTGCAGTGCCAAGGCCCTGTATCAGGCATCGTGATTTGATTAGTCACGAGAGGCATCGGGCAATCCCGCATAAATGTTTTGCCGATAAGCCCTAGATTTCCCACTCACACCCAATTAACCATTTTTTGTGTTAGTGGGGCAGCCGCGATACTTTCTTCTGGGGCTTTTTTTTTTCTCTGGCGCCTCGACCTCACCTGCTAACAAAATCACCAAATCTCGCAAACAGCACAACGGCGCAGGATTTAACTTCTTTGCGTCCACGAGGAACTCTCACCCAAACTCTTCCGATCAAAAAAAATCACTCCAGTCTACAATGGCTCCTCAGACAGTATGACATGACCCTTCCCCGTGAACACCCATGCTTTGCTGCTTGAAAGTCCATATTGCTTCTCTCCCGGGAGAGGCATAGGACTCCAATGCCATCATGCAGTAGGCTAAAGGTTGTCTCCCTCTTCACAGAAGAAGTCCGGCAAGGCCGCCAAGGTGACGAAGAAGTTCATCATCAACGCTTCGCAACCCGCCAGCGACAAGATCTTCGATGTCTCTGCCTTTGAGAAGTACCTCAACGAGCGCATCAAGGTTGAGGGCCGCGTTGGCAACCTGGGTGACACCATTGTCATCTCGCAGTCCGGTGACGGCAAGATTGAGATCGTTGCCCACAACGAGCTCTCTGGCCGCTACCTCAAGTACCTGTACGTGGAGCTGCCCGTGTCCTTTCCCACATTCTGCTGCCTTTGCTGACTCTCTCCGCCCTCCAGGACCAAGAAGTTCCTCAAGAAGCAGCAGCTCCGTGACTGGCTGCGCGTCGTCTCGACCTCCAAGGGCGTGTACGAGCTCAAGTTCTTCAACGTCGTCAACGAGGACGACAACGAGGACGACGAGTAGATGGTTTAAAATTACGGAATCGGATGAGGTGGGCTCTGGGGACGTTCCTCAAGTCCATGTGCTCCGGGGCTTAAATAAAGAAAGAACCATATGTGGGTTTCGTGCCGGTAGACGAGGCCTGGTTTTGGCCTGGTGCTTTGCCAGCTGGCACGAAACACGCAGCAAAACCCCATAAAAATAGAAAAATCATCCAGACGTTGATGTATCTGTGCCGTATACCGTTTTGTGTCCAGCTCGCTGATCGTTTCCATCTTTGCAACCATTTCGAGTTCTGTGTCACTGGACGTCTGGTTGACCCAACAGGTGTCGTATATTGCTTGAAATCTATGTCCATCAGGAGGAAGGGCAGCTTCCTGGCCCATGGCTTTTCGCCGGGGGGGGGGGGGGGGGGGGGGGGTTTCTTCCTTTTTTTTTTCTTTTTTTTTTCTCTTCTAGTTCTTGCGTTCAAGGGTTCCCATGTCGTCTGTGAACCCCCGGCCGGCTCTCTCATCACGGCAGAGTCCGCATGGCAGCTTCAAAGGCGACGAGGGCCATGGCGTTTGCCGGGAACGCACGCAGGAAGCTGGGGACGAAGCCGCGGAAGAAGCCACGGACGCCGGACTCGCGGTAGACGGCGCGGGCGGCGTCGCGCCAGCGCGGGAAGCGCGGGGTGCCGTCGTGGAGGCCGCCGCCGAGGGGGTCGGTCATGATGCGCTGCTTGACGACGTCGCTGGGGTAGGCGACGATCCAGAAGACCTGGGCGCTCAGGCCGCCGGCCCAGAAGTTGACGAGGGCCGCCGGCATGGCGGGACAGTGCTGGCGCAGCTGGCGCGAGAAGACGTCGTAGCTGCTCCACCAGAAGAAAAAGTTGGAGCGGAAGAGCATGGTGGAGCCGAGGCCGCGGTAGACGCCGCGCAGGCCGTGGTGGCGGTAGACCTTGGCGAGGCAGTCGACAGGGCCGTGGTAGAGCCGCTCGGCCTTGCTGGCGGCATACTGCACCTGCAGGCGGGCCTTGATGTGCTCAAAGGGGGCGGCGACGAAGCTGACGGTGAGACCGGCGCCGATGCCGGCGATGCCGTGGCCGTACGACGGCAGTGCCGGGCCGCCGGCCGACGTGGTGGCGGTGCCGCCGCGCGACGTCTCCTCGTCCAGGCCGAACCAGTGCCGGCCCAGCAGCTTCTTGTAGATGGTCAGGCTGCCGAGCATGACGCTGTCCATGAACATCCAGCCGACGAGCGGCGGCGTGGCGCCCTTGTAGAGCGCGCGCACGCCCTCGTTGCGCACCGTGCTGACCAGGCAGGCCAGCGGGCCGGCGAAGCGGTCGGCCGTCGTCGTCTGCATGCGCACCTTGATCGTGTCGAACGGGTGGCCGACTGGACGTGTCAGCAGTAGGAGCAGAGACATGAGGAAAAGGAAACAAGAGGTAAAATAAACAAGAAGCAAGGAGAGCTCTAAGAGACTCATGACAAAATTGCAAACGAGTGGTCGAGGAACTGGTCACATCTTCTTACCCACAAGCTTGGTCACTCCCGAGAAGATGCCGGCGACAAAGCCCCGGTAATGACTGGAACGCTCGGCGGTAGCGGCTGGTGCAGTCGGCGTCGCTGCTGCCGCCGTCTTCGCGGTCCCGGGCGTCGCGGCCATGGCGGGCTGGCAATGGGGTCTGGGCGGCTGTCTGTCGGTATGGCGGCGTGCTATGCCATGAGCACAAAGACCGGCGGACAAGACAAAAAACCACTTCCCCAGGTATTCACCCCGGATGCAGAAACAGGCAGCGATATGGACGAAAGACGGAAGGAGCAGCGAAAGGCGCAGCTGCCGTTTGCCATTGCCGTTTTCCTTATTTTCTCCAGTGTTAGTAGTGGTCCCGTGACTGCTGCAGTGGCTGGCCGGGGTTCAGCTAGAATCCCCGGGGTGAGCGCTAATGCAACGTGGGGCTGCTGGCAGCCTTTGTAGCATCCGGCTGGCAGATCGATCAATCTTCCAGACGTCTGTTTCACCATTTGACCGCTACATCCGGAAGCAAGACCTTTTTATTCGCCATTGTAATCCGTATTTTGTTTCGCGCCAGGCGCATCGCAGCGACGTAAGAATTCCATCACCGCGGCAGCCGACCTGCCCTGTCCTGTTGTCTGCCCACCATCGCATGCTATGTACTCCGTAAGACATCTTACACATGCAGCCTTCCAGGCGAGCGATCAGCCTACCACTGGTCTGCGATCCCCCGGGCCCGCTCGGCCTCCCTGCGCTCCCGGCAGGCATCGGCCCACCAGCCGTGGGTGATCTCGTTGCGGGGGTCGCGCCGGACGCCCGCGCGCAGGTTGCTTTCGGCATCGAGCTCGTCCCACGGGTTCGGCGTCAGGATGTAGTGGACGTTCTTGACCTCGTCGTCGCGCCAGAGGGCGTCGTGCACGCCGGGCCAGCGCAGCGTCTTGAGCGCGTTGTAGACGTACGGCAGGGCCACCCAGCGACCGCGGAAGAGCTCCGACAGCACGCTCTGGTCGGCAAACGCGAGGTCGGCCGCGTGGTCGTCCATGTAGGCGACGATCTGCTCAAACACGTCCTGCGACGGGTTGACCACCTGCAGCCCGCCGTTGACGAGGTGCACGCCAAGGGGGGCCGTGACAGCGCCGGCCGCAGCGGCCGCAGCCTCGGCCTCGGTCGGGTCGGCGCCCTCGCGCTGCGCCCGGTCTGCATCGCCGTGCTGCAGCGTAAAGGCGCAGTTAGCCGGCACCCAGTCGGCCGGATAGTGCGCCTTGGCCAGGGGGTTGCACACGCAGGCGTGGCCGGCCGCGAACACGCGCCGGCTGTAGGGGTGCGGCGGTACCTGGGCGGCCACGGCGGGCGCGTCCAGCGGCAGCTCCATCAGCTCGTCCATGTTGCGCAGCACCAGCATGTCGCTGTCGAGCTGGACCACGCGGCTGTACTGCGTCAGCCCAAAGGGCGTCAGCTTGCTCCAGCAGTCGTAGAAGCGCGGGTCCGCGCTGTAGTCGCGCGACGACTTGGTCGGCAGCAGATACGCGATGCGCTGGGCCGCAATCCCGCGAGCTGCCAGCGCTGCTCGACCTTCCTCGGGAAAGGTGTCTGTGTAGAGCGCTACCAGCGGGTATGCCGAGCCCACGCGCCGGAGCGTGTGGTCCAGCGTCAGCAAGCCCGGGAGATAGGCCAGGTTCGTGATCAGCGTCGTCCAGACTGCAGCGAGGGGGCGCGGAATGTGTTAGTTCAGCCTCTTGCTCGACCGTCTTCTCCTCGCCTCTTCCTGTCGCATCGACTCTCTCGCATGTCCTCTCTCTTCCTCACTTCGGCTCCCGTCCCATACCTTTGTCTGAGTCGACTGCCCGCTTGCCGTCCGACATTGTTTCGGAGGAGAGCCTGAAGAGCTGGGTGGCGGAGGTACAGAGTGTCCGGGTTCGCGCCAACAGCACGCCGTGATTCCAACTGTTCTGTGCAAGGTGTAGAAAAGCATAGCACCGTGAAAGCTGTGCTGGAGCCAATTAAAGACTGCGGCAGTTGCGATACTCCGTTCCTGCCTAATGACGACTTGCTAGTGCGTAACCATAGCGTCGCCGCTGACACCAAAGCCGACAAGCTTGGAGCTCGAGGCCAGCAGTTGCCCCGCGAACCCCTCATTCCTGACAGCGGCGCTTGCCGACAGCTTCGTGGCTGAGTGTCGGATGCGTTTGGAAGCCACAACATCGCCATATCCGAAACGATGCATGAGATCGACTCCGTATTCCGACGTGTATCCTGCATTTGCTGACTAACGACGTATAAGATAGGTCCTATACTATCACGAATTTGTATGTATTTTCTATACTCATAAGCGGGTACCATGAAAATCGTATTTCTCCAGCAATAATCAGCACATCGTGAATTGCATTCCAGACAGTTGCGCTATCATGTGAATCAACTACACGTGCCAGAGCTATCTGACGTCTTCCTTGGAGCAATGCGACCTTTGGGTAGTGTGTGATAAGCGTATATATGGTTCTTTACATATTGTGATACTGATGCTAAATTCTAATCTACCTATCATATTCTCAATTTCAACATACAACTCAAGACTTTTGAGATTGTACGTTCATTCATAACAACTTGTTGCATTTATATATGCATTTCTCGACCTCTGATAACTATGTCTCAAGTGCTCTTGTAGTCCTCCTCTAATCCGACGATGTGGCCACGAAAATGGAACGGAACACGAGAACGGCAATATCGTCAGACTTTGGCTTCACAAGTAAGGCATGTAGAATACTATAAGTCAACTAGGATGATCAATGGACCTTCAAAGGAAGTATTTTTGGTATGCTAGCCTCAAACCTCGTCCTCATTGTTCTCGATATGAGACTGTCCTCGTCGCTTCCCAAGCACTTTCTAATAACTCTTTAAATGTAGAAAATCATATCATTCGATCTCGTTTCAAGTACACGTGAGATCAGCTTATGAGCAAGGCATTTAGGTTGATTAATGACTACGATTATGTTGAGGCGGATGAGGGAGAGAGCAAAACAATTCTTCATTTTACAGTCTGTTATCATATGTTGTCTCATCCAATTCAACATGAATGAACGTGTTCGTGGAGGTATTGAGGATTGATACAACTCAACTTGCATATAACAGCTCCTTTAGAGAAGCAGTGAAATAATATGGATAAAGCAATTACAGATAACGTGGTTGAT
>LDEF01000046.1:0-166701 GCA_001455505.1 Leptographium lundbergii
TAATTGAGCTTTATTGTTGTGAGGGTTGTGGGAAGTGCGCCGCTCGCTTATCTGCGCCGCTCGCTTATCAACCACGTTAGTTGGTATAAATTCCTGATAAATAACAACATCTAAATTCCCTTACCAATCTAACTTTTCCATCTCTCCAGTACTCCGCTCAATCTCGTAAAGCCATTCTCTTCCGCCGAGGCAAATCGAACCATGTCCATATGGTTGGCGTGGACGGTAATCGGTTCAGAGCTGTCAAATGTAGCCGAATCCTTAGACACAACTTTACCGACAACGGGCAGGGGTAGCTCTTCGAAAAAGCATGTCACCTCAAATTTCCTGCCGTTATTCTGTAGCTGCCGTACCATGCTGGCAAAGCTAACCTGTATAGACTCGAGGAGTTGATTGTCTCTCCCCAATATGTCCAAGAGGTTCGTGTTTGCAACCTTCCAGACAGCCAAGGCAGAAACAGGCATCTTGGCCCAACCAGCCATCCATGCACCCCGATGAGGTGTCCCCATGAATACGACACCTTTTGCACAATCAAACACTTCACGAAGGTGATCTTCGACATTGTTCCGCGAGCGAAGGATAGCCAACTTGCAGACAAGGCCGCCCAGGCTGTGAGCGACAAAGATGAGAGGGCGAGTCGATGCACCGCAGCTGGCCCTATCTATTGTCAAGTCATGCAGAAGGTTCGTAGCATGATCGAGCAGCCGGTTTGACCCGGCAACTCCCTTTCGAACCACGTACGCATCGTAGCCATAGGTCAATATGCGGGCGTCGTCAAGACTTGATGGGAGGAGCGTTTCTGGCCACGGCCTGGCTTGGCCCTTGGCGGTCCAGGTGCTTTCTCGATCACCGGTCAGACCGTGGACAAAGCAGATGTCAACCACGGCGTCGGGACAGTCGTGTAGAACCTTCACGCCATCAGGGAAAGAGGGTTCTGGCAGATTGAAAGAAGGCACAGGGTCAGAACCGGTACTTGTAGTGACGGACTGGGCGGAACTACCTAGAGTATGTTGGGATGGGTCGGGCGCCGTCTTGCGCTTGTTCTACCATCTGTTCCGCACCGTGATATCGATCCCAGTTCTTTATTAGTGCACTGATTCCTGGTGAGTTGGCTACCGAGCTGTTAGTCTGCAAAGAGATCGATGGAAATAGACAATAGAATGAGGGCAGGTCAGGTCAGGTCACAAACCGGTTCAAGACGAAGATGGGCGGGGAGAAGGGCGGGGCAAAGACGAGGCGAACATGGCAAGGCAGACTTTGATGCCCGACCAGCATTCCGACGAGAATCGATTGGTTGCTGCAACGTCTGACGTGTCAGACCGGACTGTTCGCAGGAGCAGTCCGCAAAGGCGAGACTGCACGTGAGATGTCACGCGTACAATGCTTGGCGATATACACGTATGTCCCAGTCTTCTGCAGGACCACACAGGTTATAACTGCACCACCTGTGATACATCCGACGAGAAAGTGGGCAGGAGTACGGCCTCTCTAAAAGTACCGACTTTAACACGGGAAATAGGTCATAAGGGTGAGCGAGTGGGTACAGAGGGCGTGTTGAACTAGACGAATGCAGACTTATTTTTCGATCGCTTAGAGGATCTAAATAGTGCTAAACACGATTGGCCTTAAGGACTGGTGCATATACGCATCGTGCCAGATTTTTCTGGGTTCCTGCCACATGATAATAGCTGCAGCTCCCTGATGCAACTTGGGGCGAAAACAAATGCAGCTTCATAGCTGTATTTCTTCCCAGCCGCTGCACAATCTTACGCTGCAGTTGGGGGAGCTGTCGGCCGGCTAGGGTCAAGCGAACCTCGGTTGCTGGCTGTTGTGCTCTAGCTCCTTCAGCCCTACAGAGAATCACGCAGTGCACAGCAAAGATATGCAGGCCACCACGAGCACAAGCAATATCTGCCACCGACGGTGTGCTGGTTAATAGGCCCACCATGGTCTTTTGCGATCCTTCGCTCCAAAGCCAAGGCCGAATAGGAAAGCCGAGTCGTCGACAAAGGTTCAGCATCTACCATATTGAGCAGCCAAATCCACAATGTGGAGACATATTAGCCCAGATTGCGTCTGCTAATTTTGGCTGTACAAGCCATGTCCGCAGTATGTATAGATGCGCCCTGCTCGTTTGCCCATCCTATGCCTCTTTCCCTTATTTCCTTGCTCGATCTGTTGTAGGATGCAGTCGACAAGTCGACCGTTGGCCACTTGACCTTTCCGTGCCCAAAGTTGCTCGGTAAATCCTGTACCGGTACACAACCCGAGTCCACGAAAAAGATGCCACCATTCGCAGCCGTGGCAGGCGCCCTGATAGCCCTGTTGTCACTCTTCCCGGCCGTCTACGCGACCGCCTGCGACTTTGACGGCGGCTACGCGCTGCGCGACCCGACTGGCTGTCCCAGCAACACAACCGAATGCGGTGGCGGCCACGAGGCCCGATGCTGTCCCGACTCGCTCCACTGTTGGGAGAACAACTCGGCGTACTGCTGTCCCAGCGAGGATGTCGACTGTTGGGACGATCTTCAGAATGTGCCGCAGGTAGGCTGACCCGGAGCCGCACGAGAATCCTCTGGGAGTTGGCGCTAACGAGGGTCTGCGTCGGCAGTGTCCCCTGACAGACTGGACCATGTGGGCGACCGGCAGTGCGGTCAACGGGTCCTGGTGTTGCGAGAGCGACGAGTTTGGCGTGTCCGTTTCCGGTCAGGGCGTCGGCTGCACCGACTACGGCTCGACCCTGACCTCGGGCGAGACCACTGCGACCCAGATCACGACCGCGTCGACCAACTGCACGACCGCGTCGGCCTCGACCGCCACCGGGCTCGCGGCCTCCACGCCGTCGTCAGCCCGGCCCGGCTCCACGACGAGCTCGAGCCAGGGCACGGCCACGGCCACGGCAGCCGACGCAACCGGCAGCAAGAGCTCGTCCGGCAGCTCCATCAGCGGCGGCGCCATTGCGGGCATCGTCGTGGGCGTCGTCGTGGGTGTCGCCCTCGTCCTCGTGGCCGCCTGGGCCGTCTGGAGGCGAAAGAGAAGACAAGCGCCCTACCAGCCCGAGGAGGCCGCCGCTGCTGCCGCCAGCACCTCCGGAAACGCCCCGTCGGCCATGTCCCCTGCCTCATATGCCGTCCCGGTCGGCAGCCCCCCCGTCGAGCTGAAGGGCACGCCTCATCCAGACGAACCTCCGGCTGCTGCCGAGCTGAAAGGAACACCCCATCCAGACGATCCTGCTGCCGCTGCCGAGCTGGGCGGCGCACCTCGCCCCAACGAGTATCCGGCGCCGGTCGAGCTGCCGGCCGGTAACGTTGCAGAGCTGCCAGGCGAATATCACCGTTGATCCCGCTCTGGCCGTTCTGGGACTGCTGGCCTTGGCTTCTTTTTGGTTCTCTTGGACGATTTCCTTCTGTGTCTTGGGAAGATAGATTGCGAAATGACGGCTCTCATAGAACAGAGCTTGACGATATCATGGGATCAGTATGGTTAATAGTAATATATCCAGACGGCTACACCACGGCTGATGGACGTTGTTGCGGTGTTGTTTGCTCAGCTGATGCAAGACGTCAAGTCAACTGTGGGCCAACGGGGGATATGGCAGGAACGCTGTCACGGACAGATGCGCCTTCCCGTCCTCCGGGTTACGTCAGCATATGGTGTAGGATCTGCTCCCAAGTGTGTGTTTGTAATGCATTATATCCACTGAAGGCACCCATAAATGGGGCAACACCTGTTCGCAGCAAACAAACACCAACTTTGACGAACGAAGCAATTCACCGCTTCCCCGCGCCATCCCCGCAACAATGACCATGTCCATGGCGCCATTGGAACAGAAGCAGAGCATCATAGCTGCTTCCAGCACCCGCCATTCGCTCGCTGGCTCTTACCCCGTCCTGCTACGGGACCACGGGACCTAGGCTGCGGGGAAGAACTACATGGAACGGAGCTGTTGGCTCTTCTCTGACAAACAGCCGTGCGTTTCGGGAATTCTTCGGGGAGAGCTTCTGCTCGTCCTTGTCTTCCCCTCTTTGCTTGGCCTTGACGTTGGTGCGTTCCCCTCGCCAACAGAAGCCGGTTAGAAACGCTCCAGACCCGGCAACCACTGCCGAATGATCTTGCCGCTGCGGCCTTTCTGTGAATGGCGGTGTGGGGGTTCAAACCCCGAGATCTGCTCGAGTAGATACCACGTGATACCGCGTGGCTGTCGCACTTGGTTCGTACGGGCACCCGTGAAGACGACATCCATTGCTTGCTGCTGCTGCGCAGGACTCTCGCAAGCGTGCGCGTACGAGCGTGTGTGCGTGTGTGCGTGTGTGCGTTGATTATTTGTAATCGTAGCTGCTCCGTACCGTAGTGATCGCTCATACCAGTCCTTGTGGGGGCCGCCATCGCAAGAGTCCCCCTTTGTGCTGTAGCTCGATTTTCAAAGGCCGAGATCAGGCACTACGGACCAGTGAAATCGCGCCATAAGCACCACAAAGGCCGACCCACCTGCCCTACAGGCAGGGATGGCGCAAGTACCTGCCAATCGGGAGGGGGCTATTGCCAGTGTGTGTGCATACTCCGTAGAGTGCGGGGTCTCTGGGTCGCAGCTTGTTATCGTGTGGGCCTTTTGTTGCTGCAGCTGGGCCATTCTTTCTGCCTCTTCTCATCCCGGCCTCATATTTAACTCTGCAGGCCGTCTTCTCATGTATCGCAGCACCCGACTCCCTCGTCTCTGTCGTCTGAGTCTGACCCGTCCGAGCCGTCTGCCTCACACATCCTCTCTCCAAACAACACACAGCCACCCGTTCTCCTCGTCTCGATCCAGCAACATGGCCGAGGGCAAGTGTCCCGTAGTGCACAACGTCGCCGGCAATGGCACGCGCAACCGCGACTGGTGGCCGGCCCAGCTGCGTCTCAGCATCCTCCGCCAGCACACGGACGCATCCAACCCGCTGGACAAGGACGCCGACTACGCCCAGCTGTTCCAGAGCCTCGACTACGCAGCCCTCAAGAAGGACATCAACGCCGTGCTGACAAACTCGCAGCCGTGGTGGCCGGCCGACTTTGGCAACTACGGCGGCCTCTTCATCCGCATGGCTTGGCACAGTGCCGGCACCTACCGTGTCACCGACGGCCGCGGCGGCGGCGGCCAGGGCCAGCAGCGCTTTGCCCCCCTCAACAGCTGGCCCGACAACGTGAGCCTGGACAAGGCCCGCCGGCTGCTGTGGCCGGTCAAGCAAAAGTACGGCCAGAAGATCTCGTGGGCCGACCTGATCCTGCTGACCGGCAACGTGGCCCTCGAGAACATGGGCTTTAAGACCTTTGGCTTTGCCGGCGGCCGCGCCGACACCTGGGAGGCCGACGAGGCCACATACTGGGGCGGCGAGACCACCTGGATGGCCAACGACGTGCGCTATGCCGGCGTCAAGGACAGCCGCGACCCCCACGAGCATGCCGGCGGGCTCGAGGAACCCATTGCCGCCTCGCACATGGGTCTGATCTACGTCAATCCCGAGGGCCCCAACGCCGTTCCGGATCCGCTGGCAGCAGCCCACGACATCCGCGTCACCTTTGGCCGCATGGCCATGAACGACGAGGAGACGGTGGCGCTCATCGCCGGCGGCCACACCTTTGGCAAGACCCACGGTGCCGGCGGCGGCGACCAGCAGGGCCCCGAGCCTGAGGCAGCCGGGCTCGAGGAGCAGGGCTTCGGCTGGCGCGGCAAGCTGGGCACGGGGGCCGGTCCGCACGCCATCACGAGCGGGCTCGAGGTCACCTGGACGTCGGAGCCGACCCGGTGGACGAACAAGTTCTTCGAGTACCTCTTCGGCTTCGAGTGGGAGCTGGAGAAGAGCCCGGGCGGCGCCAATCAGTGGGTGGCCAAGAACGGCGGCGAGATCATCCCGGACGCCTTTGACAAGGCCAAGAAGCACCGGCCGCGCATGCTGACGACAGACCTGGCGCTGCGCTTCGACCCGGCCTACGAGAAGATTGCACGCCACTACAAGGACCACCCGGACCAGTTCGCCGACGCCTTTGGCCGCGCCTGGTTCAAGCTGCTGCACCGTGACCTGGGCCCACGCACGCGCTACATCGGGCCCGAGGTGCCCAAGGAGGTGCTGCTGTGGCAGGACCCGATCCCGGAGGTGACCCACAAGCTGGTCGACAGCGCCGACATTGCCGCGCTGAAGCAGGCCATCCTGGGCTCCGGCGTCGAGCCGGCCAAGTTCATCCGCACTGCCTGGGCCTCGGCCTCGACGTTCCGCGGCAGCGACCGGCGCGGCGGAGCCAACGGCGCCCGCATCCGCCTGCTGCCCCAGCGTAACTGGGCGGCCAACAACCCGGCCCAGCTGGCCGAGGTGCTGGCCGTGCTGGAGAAGATCCAGGCCCAGTTCAACGCGGCGCAGCAGAGCAGCGGCAAGCAGGTGTCGGTGGCCGACCTGATCGTGCTGGCCGGTGCCGCGGCCGTTGAGCAGGCGGCCCACGCGGCCGGCTACACGTCCGTCAAGGTGCCCTTCTCGGCGGGTCGCGGCGATGCCACGCAGGAGCAGACGGACGTCGAGTCGGTCGGCTACCTCGAGCCGGTGGCCGACGCCTTCCGCAACTACGGCAAGTCGACGGCCCGCGCGCGCGCCGAGGAGCTGCTCATCGACCGCGCCCAGCTGCTGACGCTGTCGGCACCCGAGCTGACCGTGCTGCTCGGCGGCCTGCGCGCGCTCAACGCCAACTTTGACGGCTCGTCGCTCGGCGTGCTGACTAAGCGTCCGGGCGTGCTGACTAACGACTTCTTTGTCAACCTGCTGGACATGGCGACGGTCTGGAAGGCGGCCGGCAGCGGCGCCGACGCGGACGAGTTCTTTGTCGGCAGCGACCGCGCCACGGGCACGCCGCGCTGGAAGGCGTCGCGCGTCGACCTCATCTTTGGCTCGCACGCCGAGCTGCGCGCCATCGCCGAGGTGTACGCCAGCGCCGATGCGGGCGACAAGTTCGTGCGCGACTTTGTCGCCGCCTGGACCAAGGTAGCCAATGCGGACCGCTTCGACCTCACGCCCCATTGACTGCATGGCAGCGTCGAGGCCCGCCCTCTTGAGCGCAGCAGGCTGTAAAATGCTTTTTTTTGCGAGACGGATCACACAAACGAACTTGAACTTTGAACAAACCCCACAATTTCAACAAAAAAATTGCTTTGAATTATGGACGCTGGAAACTGGAAACTGGATGCTGGTTGAAATGGCTAATATTGGACGGATCTGACGATTACGGCCCTGCATGGCTGAAGAAAGAGAGACATCTTGTGTTTGCAGTGTGCTGCCCTGCTTGTCGCTTTCTCGCCCTGGTTTTTTTTTTTTTTTTTTTGCCTCTACTTTTGTAGCGTCTCGGTCCTGCTAGAAATACAAAAACGGGTGCGCAACAAGGTGTGCTGTGACAAGACGCTGCACTGACGCATCAATTGGACACACGGCAGCCGGGAGCTTATGCGGTGTCACGCTCCTGAGTTCCTGGCATCCAGCAGCTCTCGTTCAGCTAATGTGACACCTAAAGCTTAGGGGCGCAAAAACGGCGCCCCACTATGACCGAACGAACTGCCGGCGGATTTTGGCCGTCCACATGCTGCGACAGATTCTGCCCCTTCTCTTTGCTGCCGTGGCCTGTCCTTATCTCCAAACCGACCTCACAGGCCCGTCTCCCGATTCTGCAGGCACGACAAACAGGGCTCCTGCCTCGCGAGGAATGCGTGCCTTCTCCAGACGTCTCCATCCCCCAGATCGGTCGGATTTACCTTTTTCCACTGGTTGTCCAACTAAAATTAAAGGGACGTCGCTAAAGAGAAGGGGAGCCCACAGAGGAGACCCCCCCCCCCCCCCCCCCCCCCCCGACCCCGCCCCAATCGACGCCGATGGTGGTCGTGCCGTCCGTCCGCCCGCTGCCACCGGCGACAGCCCCGAACTGGCTGACGGGTTCGCCGACGACGGCCGTGCGGCCAGGCCGCCTCCGGCCGCCACGTCCAGCGCCTTCTTCCGCGAATGCAGCTCCTCCTTGGTCCGTGCCGACGCGTCGGGCAGCAGGCGCAGCCGCATGCGGTTACGGCCCTCCGTCCGGTCCAGCTTCCACTTGATCGGCGCCCCGGTCTCAGCAAACACGGCGCCCGGTCGCCGCAGGTCGCGCTCCATCTTGCCAAACGTCGTCGCCAGATAGGTCAGGTCGTCCTGCTGGTCCTGCAGCAGCCGCTGCAGCTTAAAGTGCTCCGTCCCGTAGATGCTCTTCATCCACGCGCTGTTGGCCATCTCGTGCCGCAGCAGCACGTTGCCGCGCTCCAGCGACTCCGTATGCCACTGCTTCAGCTTGTCGCGTCGTCGGCCGGCTCGCTGTCGTGCCGCCTCGCCCGCCCGCCCGTTCTCGCCCGCCACAAAGTCCTCCCAGAACCGGGACATGCCGCCGAGGAAGAAGGCGTCCAGCGACGGCCGGTGCTGGTCCACCCATTCGAGAAAGGCCCCGTCGTCCGCCTCGGTCAGCCGCCGGAACGAGCGGGCCAGGTGCAGCTGGTCGGCCGTCGCGCACTGCCGCAGCACCGTTGCCGACTCGGTCGGCTTCTGGATCAGCACCAGCCGCCACAGGCTCGCTGCCGCCAGTCGTGCCGTCTCGTCCGCGTCCAGCAGCCGCGCGTACAGCTGGTACAGCACCAGCTTCAGGTAGTACTCCTCGGCCGCCGACTCCATCGACAGGCAGTCCACAAACACCGACTGCCAGTAGAAGATGCGCTCCAGCACCGGCAGCCCGTCCAGGTCGCCGCCCTCGCCCTCGCCCTCGCCCTCGACCCCGCCCTCGCCCTCGCCCACGTCCGAGAGCCGGAACAGGACCAGCTTGAGGAATGACGTCCGGATCGTCGCCACCGCCTGGCTGCACAGCCGCACGCTCTTGAGTGCCGCCACGTCCGGCCGGTGCAGGTGCTCCAGCAGCCGCCCGGTAAAGTCCAGCAGCACGTCCACCCCGTCCACAAACGTCCCGTCCAGCACCGCCTCCACCATGCCGACCGTGAACCGCCCCATGTTCGTCAGCACCTTGGGCTCGCACACCACGTCCATGTCCTCGCGCAGCTTCTGCTCCAGCTGCTGTGTCGTCGCCCGCAGCACGTACGACTCGAAAAAGGTCTGGTGCTCCTGGAACGACGGCGGGATCCGTGCCGCCAGCGCGAACCCCGGAAATTCCTTCCGCGCCAGCACCTGGTCCACGAACACGTCCACGATCAGCCCCAGGAGCCCCTCCTGCACGCTGTTGCTGGCCTGTGACGGCACCGCCAGCCGCCGTCGCGGTGATGCGTGTGCTGCCAGCCGTGCCACGTGCCATGACGGCGGTGCTGCCTGTGTCGTCAGCAGGATAAACGACGACGACCGCCGGTTCAGCGAGTTCGGTCCGCCTGTGAGCGCTGCGAGCGCCGGCCGTCCGGTTGTCGAGTGCAGAGACGACTCCACCGACGCGAGCACCGTCGAGTCCGACGTGAAGTCCACCGCCGACCCGCCAATGCTGGAGTGCACGCTCGAGGCGAGGCTCGACGTCGTGCTGGACGACCGCACCATCGCTGCCGACGAAGCTGCCGCCTGTCGGCCGTTGTTGTTGTCGCCGCTGTCGAACCGGAGCGGCGTGTCCTTGGCATTCAGCTCCGTCTCGGCCGCGAGCGCCTCCATGCCCACCACCGACGGGAAGAGCGCCGACAGCAGCAGCCGCACGTACTCGGACGACAGGGCAAAGTCGCGGAACTCGTGCGACTGCCGGTGGCAGCTGCCCAGAAACCGGATGATCGTTTCCAGCGGCGCCGCCTTTCGCTTGCCGGTCACAGCCGCACCAGATTCGTCCGCCTCGCTGTCCGATGCTCCCTCGGCCTTGAGCATGTCGTTGAGCCCCTGCTGGAGCATCGACACGACGGCAAAGAGGGCATCCGGGTAGACCACTTTGGCGCCCGGACCAAACGTGGACGCGAGCGCTTCCTCGTCAAAGGCCCGTTCTTCCGCGCTGATCCCAACGACGTCCTTGCCAAAGAGCACGCCCAAGACGCTCATCCAGACCGCCGGAATGTGCCACCACGGCCGCAGCCGGTGGGCCATGATCCAGAACCCGCCCGTCTTGCTGCTGAACTTGGACGTGTAGCTGGCGCCTTGCGTCACCAGCAGCCGCGACAGGATCCGTCCGCCGCTCACCACCACCACCGCGTCGTCCGCCGAGAGGAGGTACAGCAGCCACTTGTTCGTCACCGTGCGGGCAAACTTGCGGATGTTTGCCACCGTGCCGTTCTCGCACAGCAGCTGCTCGTACAGCTGCAGGATCTCGATCCCCAGACGCCGCTTGGGCAGCGGCCGGTTCGCGTCCGCCACAGACGCCACAAATTCGGGCGTGATGGCGCTCCGTGCCGACGAGCTGACCGTTGCGCTTCGCTGCACTCGTCCGGTCGTGTTGCTCCGTGGCCGGCCCGTCGCCGTCGGTGGTCGTGCCGCCCGCAGAAAAGACGCAGCGCTCGGCGTGTGCAGGCCGTACGTGATGTAGAGGGCCAGCGCCCGGTGCACCTCTGCGTTGTAGTTGCACCGGATGAGGCTCTCAAACGACTTGATAAAGTACGGCATGATCTCCTCCGAGACCGTCTCGACCTTCATCGCGTCCAGCAGTCGCTTGGTAATCCCTATACGGTTAGCTGCAGCCACAAACCCAGACCAAGAGCCAAACCTACTCATCCGAAGCAGCCTGCGGCTGTTGAACTGGTGAAACTTGCTCATCACAGCAAACGTGTTGAACTGCTCGTAGTACAGCTGCTGGGTCGGTGCCGGCGACTTGCGCCACGTGTCCAGGTCGATCAGCAGGATCCGGTATGCCAGCGGGTTGATGATGAGCGACTCGAGCGGATCTCCGTGGTTGTAGCCCACAAACGCCAGGATCAGCTGGAGCAGCCGCAGGCTGGTGGCTCGCCGGTCGCCCGTCACAGCCGTTGCCCGCCAGCCGGAGCCGCTGCCGTCCGAGCTCAGGCCGGCCGCCGCCACCGGGCTGACCCCCAGCTTCGCCCGCAGCAGCATGCCCAGGATGGCGTAGCCGTTATCGCGCTCCATGGCGTCGCTGTTGCGCCAGCTGCTGTTCGTGCACAGGAACACCAGCTCGGCCGACCGGATCAGGTCTTCGGCCGTGGCCGCCCGCTCCACCAGCTTCAGTGCCAGCGGCGTGAACCCGGCCAGCCGCCAGAGGTTGTCGTCAAAGAAAAAGGGCGTCGCCAGCACCGGGTCGCCCGTCAACACTGCCACGCCGTGCGACCGCAGCAGCGCGTCGTTGATGCACGGCAGCGCCCCGTTGATCGCCACCGCCGTGCCGCTCTTCGCCGTCAGCGTCAGCAGGTTCGCCGCCGACGGCCGCGACAGCGACCGGAACAGCAGCGACTCGAGAAAGGGCCCGTCCGTCCGGAACGTCGACCGCGGCAGCGTGCTCATCAGGATCTTGGACTCGGGCACGATCGACGACGCCTTGTCGCGGATCGCCCGCAGAATGTCCGAGTTGTCGTCGTTTCCCGCGTTGATCTCGTTGCGGAGGGCCAGCCGGGCTGATGCCGTGTACGTCTGGAAGCCGCCGAGGCTGTCCTGGTAGTTAGCCTGGTAGCGAGGGCCCAGGCGAAAGTGCACCGCCAGAAAGTCGTCGCTCAGCGTGTCCTCGAACAGGTGGGCCGACGCAAGCGACCACTTGGAGAAGATCATCCCCGGCCCGACCTGCACCGACAGGTCCTTGGGCGTGCCCAGGAACGCCTGCACCGGATTGAGTTTCGTCCGGCTGCTCGAGCCAAACGACACAAACGGCTCGCTGCCGCCGCTCGGCGCTGGCGGTGGCGACAACGGGTAGGCCGACTTGACCTGCTCCACGAACTCGCCGTTGACATACAGGGACGCCCGCGCCTTGGCCCGACGGTGCACCAGCGCAATGTGATACCACTGGCCCTCTTCGAAGCCCACCGACCGGAAGCGGACGCTGGGACGGGACGACGTCACCGACGTCTGCAGGATAAAGTTGCGCGTGTCTCGCTCGAGGTAGAGCAGCAGGAAGCACGTCTGCGTGGCGTCAAACACGCCGAAGATAGTCGTGTGCGATCGCGGGTCAAACGTGTCGACTCGCAGCCAGCAGGTGAAGGTGTAGCCGGCGTTGGTCGGCGGAAACGAGCGGCCGAGGTTGGGCAGCTCGATGGACGAGTAGCCGCGGCGCGACAGGTCGAACTGCACAAACGGCGGGCCGCTGTACTTGGCCGCCATCGCCAGACAGAACTCGGACGCGGCCGGATCGGTGCTGGAGAGAAGGAACTGCGCATCGGCCAGCTGGTTGATGCCTAGACACATCATCGAGCGGCAGATCGGGAGGATGCGCGCCCGCTCGTCCGCACTGAGCGGCGAGTCGGCCGCGAAATAGAGATGCATGAACCGCGAGAGGATGCCGGTCTCGTGCAGCGCTGCCAGGTTGGAGAACGAGATCTCGAGCACTGCTGCCACCGTCTCGAGAACGAGCAGAGACACCGGGTCCGACGCCCCGTCACGACTCCGTGGAATCGACTCCCAGAAGCCGATGACCGTCCGCATCACTTCTGCGTTTTGCAGCACCGTCTTGGGCCCGATGATGACGCCAAGCTTGGCCTTCATCTGCGAGATGTCCACTGTGCTGCTGTCGTCGCTTCCGGCTTTCCCGTTTGTCCCGTTCGTCTCGGGTTCGGTTATCTCCACCCTCTGTTCGGTATGTTCCGATTGTTCTTCTTTCTCCTCTTTCTCCCCCCTGTCTCGTCCCTCTTCGTCTTCGTCTTCCTCCTCTTCTTCCTCCTCTTCCTCCTCTTCCTCTTCTACCTCTTCCTCCTCCTCTTCTTCTTCCTCCTCCGCCTTCTCTTCTTCATGTTCTTCCTTTTTCTCGCCCATATCCACCCTCACGCCCTCTTCGTGATCCAGAACAATCCACTGCGCCACTTCGTCCATCCGCTGATCGTCCAGGGCAAAGGCGAGAAGCTTGCCAAACAGCTGGCAGTTGCTCCACAGGTCCGAGTCGCTCACGCCCAGCCCGATGCTCGCAATAATCTGCTCCAGCGCCTCCCACCCGCCGCCCTCGACGCGGTGGTGGAAATACCGCCGGTTGCCATGGTGGCCGCGGAACGCCGCTGACAAGACGGCCAGTGTGGCGTGCAGGAGCTCAAACAGGGCCTTCTTCTCCAGCTTGCTGCGCTTCTGCGGGTTGTAGAATCCCGAGAACGACCGGAGCATGCTCAGCAGCAGCTGGAAGCCACGCAGGCGCCGGAAGTCATCCTGGGCCGAGCTCGGTGGGGCAAGGGCGGTGAGGTGCTGATGGACCTGTCGGACATACTTTAGGAGGGAGTGGATGTCGGGGTAGCCGCCGGAGGCGGACGACGGTGTAGATATCACCAGGAGGGTGCCGTTCAGCAGGCCCTGGAGCACTTCGGCCGCCTTGGTCGTCGGTGAGTTGGAGGCCGACGTGGAAGAGCGGTAGCGGCTCGGGCGTGCGGCCATCGTAGCAGGATCGCAGCCGGAACCGTTCCTGGCCTGATGCGGCCAAGAGGCTGAGCCGTAGGAGCTTCTGGTGGGCAACTGCAGCTCCGCAGGGGATGAGGGCAGGGGTATCGGTCGTCACGATCTCGTCTCGAGGGGTGCTTCTCTCGTCTCCCGGCTGCCTCGAGCTCTGGCTTCTGCCCTTCTGGCGATTGTTGTACTCGCCCGGCCACCTGTCCCTCTGCCTCCTCTCATCCTCTTGCGGACGACTCGCGGGAAAGCTGGCCTGCTGTCACCCCATTCACGAGGCCAAGCACATTCCCTTCCGTCTCGCGTTTTGGGGCTGTCTATCCAAGCTAGGCCGGGCAGCAAAGCGGTTAGCCAAACGACGGGGGGCCCTGCATGGGGAACAGCTCCGGTCCGTACCTTGTCAATTCAGCAGTCCAGGCGGCAGGATGGCTGCAGATACACCGTTTTCGTACCGGAGGCTGGTTTGCTTCAGGGACTCCTGGGAACATGGCGCACATGCCAATCGTGCACCAGAATTTCCTCAGTGGGCCAAAGCCACCACGACTTGGGCTGAGGGGCTCTTTCCTGATTTTAGTGGCAGCCTGCCACGAAGGCACCTGGCGGTCACATGACTAGGCGCTCCGGAAGGCAGGCCCAATCGCTAGGCGATACGAAGCCCAGCGGGCTCCAAATGGCAGGCACGGCGTACAGGCGATGAGATCCCATTACGTGGTCCATTCGCTTTCTCAGGGCAGTGACGCGGTTTGCTGTCCTCGATTCAGGGTCTGCCCGGCGCGTTTTGTGCTGCTTATGCAGGGACGTGAAAGCGAGTCACGCGGTCCTGCCACGGCGGGCCACGGCTACGCTGGCAATGCCAGCATTTGGTGCCAGTCTGTTTCAGGCACGGCCCTTTCTCCATCTGCACGTACGAGAAGTCGCCTCGTCTAGCAGACAATACCATGTACGATACGGAGTACTATAGAGCTGTGCTGAGGGGCTACATGCTTGTACTGCCGGTGAGCAGTCAGCGTCTTAAAGACGGTGTGGCGGTGGAGAAGGCAGTTGGCCACTGTGGCCACGTCAGCTGGGCCGGCAAGCCTGGGTGGCAGCCTACTCGTATCTCAGGGCAGGAGCCGATGTCATCCATGGGCGAGCCTAGGGAGCAAGGCTACTGTCCCTGACCTGGCGGCTGCCTCTGCTCCGTCCTCGTATCTGGCACAGGCAGCCAAGCGGGTGATGTGTCCTGCCTTGCTCCACCCACCCCAGGTTTATGCCGCCTTGTGCTGCTTGCAGTCAGACAAGCGTCCTTTGCCAACTTGTTATCGCTCCCTGTATCTCAGGCTCCACAGGGGCCTTGTGATTCAGTGGGGAAGCTCCGGCTCTGAGAGTAGATACCATAGGCATGACTCTCACTCTATCTGAGAGCGACCGAACTGTTTCAAATGCCATCCGCCTGTCCAGTCTGCGCGCTACCTCTACTCGAGAGCACAGCGATCAGTATCTTACTCTATATCCCGAGCGCGCGCAATCTGCGATAGGGATCCGGAAGAAGCACTCAAATTGGCATCGTTCAAGCGGTCATGTGTTGTCTCCAGAGCTGAGGGCCTGGCCGTCCATCTCACCAGAGCTGTTGTGGATCAACGCCCCACAGGCGCGTTTGCCTCTGTACTATGTATACGGGTATCTTAAGTGTTCTTCCATATACTCCGTCCATTACGTCGTAGCTGCGAGATGCACTGTGGACGTATCACCTCTCCTGCCCTCTGTCTCGAGACGCTCGCAAAGACAGCCCATCATGGAACAGAATCCCGCACATGACTCGCATATCCGTTTTCTCTGCTCTGCGATCGAATCTCTGTCCAATCGTATCTTATCGTCGCCTGAGCTTGCCGTTCTATCGGGTGCAGGCCAGCCGCTCAAACACACTGTGCGAAACGCTTATCGCATTGCCGAGGAAACCATCCATCACGCCGTCGAGTCAGCCCATTGGTCCAGTGCCTTCCGCTAATCCGTATTCGGCGCATCAGCCACCTTCTGACTTGGGTTTGGACCCCTAGCTCTGTCACGCCCATGATGAGGCAACACCGGCCGCCGAATGCGCAAGTTTGGGGCTGGCGGAAGGGGTAAGGCGCACCTGTCTGGCCTATGTTACTCACTACAGTGGGGGGTTTGCCCGCTTTTCCTTTATCTAACCATCATCCCGACCTGCTCTCTGACTCTACTTCTATCCTCTCCTTCCCTTCCTCTCTCTCTTCCCATTCTTCTTCTTCTTTCATTCTCTTTCATCCAACCCTCCCCCCAATCAGCCTCAACCCGATCTGTTTTCTTTTGGGGGCACAGTTTAGCTAATCTGTTCCTTTTCTCCAAGACGGCCTTTGTCGTCTCGCTCTCCTTCCCTCTTCCTCCCCTACTTAGCCCTTGAATCGCAGGCGCTTCCGACATCGGGTTGCTTCGCTTTCCACCATGAAGCGCTTCATCACCCTCTCTCTGGCGGCGTACGCCTACGCCGCGCCTGCCATTACCACTGAGACCATCCACGGCGATGCTGCACCGATTCTGTCGTCGACAGGAGCCGTGGACATCCCAGGCGCCTACATCATTAAATTCAAGAACCATGTCAATGGCAAGAAGGCCGCGGATCACCACTCGTGGGTCCAGTCCATCCACTCGGACTGGGTGAAGTCCTTCCCGGAGGATGACGAGGAGCGCAACCTCGAACTGCGCAAGCGCAACGTACTGCCGGTGGCAGATTCGCTCTTCCGCGGGCTTAAGCACACCTACAACATTGGGGATGAGTTCCTCGGCTATGCAGGCCACTTTGATGATTCCATCATCGAGCTGGTCCGCCGGCATCCGGATGTGAGTAGATCAACCCCCCTCGTCATTAGCCGGTTTTTTCCCTGGTCGTCATCGATGTCATTTTGCCATCATCGTCCACGAGATGGGCAGAGCTAGAGCTCTCCTTATCTCTGGACGGGGCGGCCTTCGGCGATAAGGCAGCTTGCTATCACGAGACCCCATAAGTCCACTCGTGCTAACCGCAATGCTACCTAACAGGTCGAGTACATCCACCGCGACACTATCGTCCATACGATGAAGTATGAGGAGGTTGGCACTGAGAAGTGCAGCCCAGAGACCGAGAAGGGTGCCCCCTGGGGTCTGGCCCGTCTCTCCCACCGCAAGTCGCTGAACTTCGGTACCTTCAACAAGTACCTGTTCACCGAGGAGGGTGGCGAGGGTGTCGATGCCTACGTTATCGACACCGGCACTTCGATCAAGCACATTGACTTCGAGGGCCGCGCCCACTGGGGCAAGACCATTCCTTCTGGCGATGAGGATGCCGATGGCAACGGCCACGGAACCCATTGTTCTGGAACCATCGCCGGCAAGAAGTACGGTGTTGCGAAGAAGGCCAACGTCTACGCTGTCAAGGTTCTCCGCTCCAACGGCTCTGGCACCATGTCGGATGTCATTGCCGGCGTCGAGTTTGCTGCCAAGCGCCACATGGACCAGGTCGCGCTCGCCAAGAAGGGCAAGCGCAAGGGCTTCAAGGGCTCTGTCGCCAACATGTCTCTGGGCGGTGGCAAGACGACGCCGCTGGACGCTGCCGTCAACGCTGCCGTCTCTGCTGGTCTGCACTTTGCTGTCGCTGCCGGCAACGACAACGCCGATGCCTGCAACTACTCCCCTGCTGCTGCTGACAAGGCCCTCACCGTCGGTGCCTCGGCCATTGACGACAGCCGTGCCTACTTCTCCAACTGGGGCAAGTGCACTGACGTCTTCGCCCCCGGCCTGAACATCCAGTCCACCTGGATTGGCAGCGAGACCGCCATCAACACCATTTCGGGTACCTCCATGGCCTCGCCGCACATTGCCGGTCTGCTGGCCTACTACCTGTCGCTGCAGCCTGCGGCCGAGTCCGAGTACTCTGTTGCTCCCATCAGCCCCGAAAAGCTCAAGTCCAACCTGCTGGCTGTGGCCACGACCGGTGCCCTCACCGACCTGCCCGCCAACACCCCCAACCTGCTTGCCTGGAACGGTGGCGGTTGCGGCAACTACTCCTCCATTGTCGAGCGTGGAAGCTACGATGCTACTGCCGACAAGAAGACCGAGGAGCCTGAGGCTGGCGATGTCCTCGACGCTGTCTCGGAGCTCGAGAAGGCTATTGAGCATGACCTGAAGATTGTCTCCGGCAAGGCTCTCGGTGGTGCCTCGGCTTTCGGCCGCAAGGCTGAGAAGTTCTCCAAGAAGATTCATGAGCTGGTCGACGAGGAGCTGAAGGAGTTCCTCAGCGCGGCTTCTGCCTAAATGGTCTGTGTCGCCTAAGAGCTGTCAACAGACCATGAGCGCCAGGGCTTGCTCCTCGGGATGAACCCGGTTGTGCGGCTCGCCATGGCGCCGCGGTCTTGGTGTTTTCTCTCCCTGTTATTTGCATTTTTGCCTAGTCGCATCTGCTCTTTTTGGCACCAGTGTCTTGCCGATGTATGTCACTTGCTAGTAGACGGAGATCGTCAGTGTTCCAGGGTTTTTGTATTGTAGGGATCGAGTTATATTAGTACTGCTTTGGAAACTTCGGTTTCCAAACTGCGATATTTCATATTAATATGTTTGACAATTACACTGCCGTCTCCTGCCTTTTCCAGTTCAGGGCAATGTGCCTGAATGCTCCTGCCGCTTTGTGCCTTGATTTCACCAACAGCTAGCAGTTGGCTCTTGCCTCAAAGAATAACTGCAATCATGGTTTTTTGTCCTTCAGCTGTTTCACGGGTCCACCTGTTTCCGTTGTGACATACACACGCCAACGATTAGACATTCATACACTGCAGTCTGAGGACCATATGCCTCGTTTAACTTCTTTTCTTTTTTGGTTGATCTACGATCTTTACTGTCTCGTCATCATTTGGATGCTGCTCTCACCTTTTCCCCTCTATGAAACAGCAATAGCCCGGAGAATCGGAGCTTATAGTATCTCACGCGCTCGTCAGCCAGCATGCCTCATCTTCGAGGCTCCAAGTCCCGCTCAGATATCGCCAACCGCGGGCCGGGATCATCTGCCTCTCGCAGTATCCAGCTGCAATACATCAATCCGGCCGATGCTCACCGTGATGCCCAAATCGCCGCTAGCAAGGCCTTTGTGCTGAGTCGGGAACGGTCCAGCTCCGAGATGTCTACCACGTTTCCCGAAAGCATAGCAACTCTGATCCCCAGAACTTCCCAGAGCTTCTCCTCTGGCAGCACAACGCAGACCGGTGAAAGGCCTAGCCTTCACCCAATCGACCTACAGCCGCGTCGTAGCATCCGTTTTGTCCGCACCGCATCATCAGGTAATGGCAATGCCAAAATAGGAGTCGATCGCCAGGTTTCTCCGTCTTCATCAACCTCCCGCAGCTTGGCACAGTTAGAACCGCCCTGGCCCGATAATGCCCATTCTCAGTATGGCTCGTTTGATACTGGCGATGGCCATATCACTAACATCAACAAAACGTGGTCTGGTGTCTTGCCGCACAACAAAGAGAACCTGCCAGGAGACGGAAGCCAAGCAAATACTGTCGGTTCCGCAAGCACTGCGAAACCCTTCAAACGATCGCAACTGGCCTCCACCAGTTTTCGATCTAGGGCACGGCTACCAGAACGCTCGACAAGTCGTCTTCGGCGGACAGATGGTATGCCATCATTTTTGAACAATGGGCTACGATCCGCGTTTAACAACAATACCGCTCCTGTACCGTATCCATCAAAGCACACAATAAACTATCAAGATGAGTGTAACGGCTCTGTTTCATTCCGTACATCTGTCTATTCCGCCTCGCTAGTAGCTGTTTTTTGACACCTAAACCAGCGTCAGAAGACCGTAACAGCCAGGATTTCTGCGGGGACGCTGCAAGCGATGGGTTGGGTACCACGGCGACGTCCTCGATACCAGTAACAACAAAGCCAGCCTACGAACCACATTTACGGCCTAGCCTTTCGTTTTCATATGGAGATGAATCGTCTCTGCAACGAACAACTTTCCACCCGGCTAGCGTATCTCATTTTCAACCCCATCCCGATGTGCAGTTGAGAAAGTCTCTGCGGAGATGCAATACAACCACCGGAAACACTCGCCCTCCTTCCCAGAAGACCAATGTAACCCAACCAACCGTCATTCCTAAAGGAGCTACCAGCACCAGCGGGAGCTTGCGGAGAACGGCAAGTAAGATGGGAAAGGCTGTCAGATCACGGTTGAAGGGGCTGTGGAACCATTCAAAAAGTGAAGACAGCACAGACGAGATTCCACAACAGCACATACGGGCACAAAGATCTCACGGATCGATTTCATTCAGCAACAGCGGATCATCCCCGAAGCCGAGCTCTCCTCCTGAGATCTCTGATAATGAAGATGGTATCATTGTTGTCCGGGACGAAGGTGAAGGTTGTGCAGGCGAAAAATACGACGGTCGGCGCAGTGGAAGTGGGACAAACACATCCCGTTTCACAAGCTGGTCCAGCTCGGTACGCCAGACGTCTTCCAGCGCAAGCCAACCGGCTCATCCAGCCGATTTCGCGCACGAACAGCTGTCAGCAATCGCTGAAAACAGCCGACTGCTTTCAATACCAGCACATCCTCAATTCAGAACAGAAGCAACTTCAGCTGCCCTTCACAACCAGAAACCTGGATATGAATCCGTCGTCGACCGTTATCCTATCACCATACTGCCTTCTCAGTCACAGCCCAAGTTAGCAGCACCGATAGATATTCAGCTAGGCTCAAAGTCCAATGTTTCCCTTCGTTCTTCTGGCACGTCCTCTCCTTCTTTGGCTGGAAGTGGCCGTGACGACACCCCAAGGCAAGGAATCACCCCAAGCACTCTTTGGCGTCTTCAAGAATTGAGTTTGGGTCTACAGGGAGCATGTCTCAGCCGTAAGAATACCGATACAACCGTTCATGCAAATGAGCAAACGGGGGTTCAAAACGATCCGTTTTACGATAAAAAGACGGGAGACGTGCTCTATGCTTTTACGTCAACGCCAACATCTCCGGAAGTGGTGGCTAATCAAGACAACAACCTTGCCATGACACCAAAGATGGACGACGGGAGTGAGCCTTTTACGCCTCAATACTTGTTTCGGAGAGGTAGTCCTTACCGCCGTGTTCTTCGACAGAGCATGAAATTGTCTGAAATTACAACAGCAGCATCCCGCGGCGGATCCTGGCAAACTTCTTATGAGAAAGGCCAGACCATTTCCACAAATAATGATGCTGACGATGCTCCTCTCCTTCACCTATATGGTATCAGTCAATGGTCTCGGGTGCAAGCTTAGCAGGCGGGTCTCGCGCAAGATGACTCTGTTGTTTCGAGCAGCAACTATTCACAGCAGAGCTGTGTCGATGCCCAACCGGTACCTATTGAAAATACGAGTGATTTGGTGAAGGAACAACAGCTCGACCAAAGCAACAGCGAGAAAACCAGGCCTCATCACAGCTTTCTTCGCCAAAGGCACAGCGAGACTGAAGTCTCGCCAGAACAGCTGCGATCGTGGATCAACAACAGCTTGGAGATGCAAGAGCCCAGTTCGTCACGCGACTCTACTGTATGGAAGCAGCGGACTCTTGGGCATGTTCGCGAAACGGCTGAGTTGGGAGGAGAATATTATAAATTTCCCATTGAGTAGTGGTGAGAATAGGGCTCATCTTGAGAGGGCAACCATGCAGATTACAGAATTGCACCGAACATCGTTACCGATTGCAGATTTGTGGTTGAGCGAGTGCAGCATAGACTCAGAGAATCGAATTTACATATGCCCCCGTTCTAGACCGAGTCCAAACAACCGGCGCCTGTCAACGGTATACACGGGATCGTCCGAGAGACTATGCTTACCATGTATTTACGCGACGACAGCCGCGATCGTATATCCGCCAAGAAGTGGCGGTAATTCGGAAGTCGGCATGCTGCCATCGTATGGTCCGAAAGGCCGGTCGGCGTTTTGGCATCACAGGAATCCGATAAGGCCATAAATGCAGCGCGATTGAGCCTTCACGATAGGTTGGGCGTCCCATCTTCTTGTGGGACTGCCCATGCCGTGCAGCCGTGCCCGAGGCACATCTTACGGTGTTGAGTGTGAGGTGGCGGTTTGTGCTGACGATCGCGTGTGCAGTAAAGCTACCAGCCGCCTTTCCTGACGAAATAGCCAGATGCGTGCATTATGATCTGCTTCCTTAGTACCAATCTTGGTCATCTTAAGCTGAAGATTTCTTTGGATGCTCGCTAGACGTTTGTAAGAGTACTCCGTACTCCGTACCGTTCCACATATGACGTATTGGCCTACAACGGGCTGGTGGAGGCCTGGCCGTTTTCTACCATGTAGTCGGCTCTGCAGCCGGACGCCAGAGCTAATTACCCGAGTTGTTGTGATGTGCTGTGATACGGGGTGTCGTATCGGTGAGTCGGTGAGCTAATTATCCGCATATAGCCATTGGCGCTGGTTAATGTCGCAAGGGACAAAGCTGCTGGGGGGAAGGAGCTAAGAAGCAGAGATGAGACAGCTAAGGCTGCGTCTGCTGGCCGCCATGGCCTCTCTGGCAGGAGCTCGGCGGAAGGGCGAACGAAGGCAGTCACGGCACAGTAGAACGGACGGGCAGCACAAAGAAGAAAAAAGAAGCAACGGCATTACAGTAGCGTTTCTAAGCGGCGTCCCATAAATGATTGGACGGAGCCGGACTCTGCAGGTGGCTCCTGCCACGCTAATGTTTGCCCCCTATTGGCGCTGCTGCTAGTACTGTAGTGCTGCCCGGCAGGATGCCAACAGAGCAAACGGCTGACGACAGGTCAGCTCCGCCAATTTTGTCCGTCATTGTCCAGATTAATTTCGACTCTGCTTTGCCTTCTTTTTTCTTGGCCACTTCTGCTCACCTTGTCTGCCACCGCCCCTTTTCTGGCGTATTGACTCGTCACTGCATTGCTCCATATCTTCCCTCTCGTTTGTCGTGTTGCCCCGTTTCATTTCCGGTCCTGTTCAGGTACTGTTCCCCGATCGAGACAGCTTGTCATCGGTAACCACAGAATTATCACGGGACGCGCCTCGATCTTTCTGCTCTGCCTCGGCCCCCTTTCTGCCATCAAAGCCCGACGCTGTCTCTTGCTCCGACCATGAACCTGACTGGATTCTGCCGCACCTGGTAATCGGAACGAACACTCGGTAGGCCCTCGATTCGCCAGATTAAACGCGTTTACGTGCAAACACACCTCGTGTCTCGTCATTCTGCTCCATCCCCGTTCCATACCGATCTACCGGTCTCTGCCCTTCCTTTGTGCAGGGGATCTTGCGACCTTGGACAAGTGTTTCCCTCACCTCTCCGATAGCTGAGAGGCCTCGCCACCCCCACGGAAGGCCCTGCATCGGCGGGCACGTTGCACCCGCTGCATCCGTCTTCGCGCCATTGTCCCGAGGTCTTCCTGAAAGCTCAGCTGTGCTACCGCCACTATGCAGGCCATCCAGCAGAAATGTCGGCCCAAGCACCAGGTCTTGATCCTCAAGTGCTACCCGCGAACCACCAAGGGCGCGGTCGATGTGAAGCCCAATTCGAGCGAGCTGAGCTATCTGCTCTACTATGCCACCTCACGGCGAACCAAGATCCAGAAGGTCGGCGGCTTCCTCGAACGGAAGACGGCAAGCGATGTCTGGCGCCTGCGCATCGGGTACGTTTTTCGTCCTTTCCCGACGGGGCTGAGACGCAGAGATCGGCAGTCCCCGGAGTCCGTGTTCAAACTAACATTCCCCCGCACCCCAACAGAAATGTGCAGGTCACCCTTCAGATACTGGAAGCTCTGATTGAGAAGAACCCCAAAGATCTGCCGCTGTTCGCCCCCAACGTCTTGAAGATCCTCGATCTCATCCTACGGTCCAATGACATCACCATGGTCGAATCCTCGATTCCCACATTCGAGGCTTTCTGCACGCACCACGACGCGTCTATTCTGTTGGCCGATCAGGCCTACCTGGCCCAGTTCGAGGCCGTCGTGCGCCATTATGCCTCTTTTGCCTCCACTCGACTTGCTCCCGGGAAGACGCAGCCCAGCAAGCCGGTGGCTATGCGATGGCGCAACACGGGCCTCGAAGCGATCCGCGCCGTGGCGTCATCGGATGCGCTCTCCTCCATTGCCGGCCGCCAGTACGACATGATGGTGCCCATGGTTCTGGAGAACCTGTGGACCGACAACGAAGACTTCCTCGATGTGCTGTTGCAGCGGGTCGAGGTCGAGGAGCAGGTCGACACGGACCGGCTGCTCAAGCGCCGGACTAGTGTAGCTACGGTCCGCACTGCAGACACGACGGGCGACACGAATCCGATTGCCCTGTCGGGCACGGCCATGGATGTGGACAAGCTGGCCGAGGAGGACATTGGCGTTCTTGCCATGCAGTGCTTGAAGCAGATATTCATTGCCCCGAGCCGCTCGCTGATCCACTCGGCCACCACATCCCTGCTGGAATTTGTCAACGACCGGATCAGCCAGGGCGAATCGGTCGTGGGTGGCAGCTTCAACATTGGCAAGGACAATGGCTGGGCCGTTAAGATCTGCAGCCTGCTGCTGCGCTGGGCTCCGGTCCAAGAGCGATACATTATCCTGATCACCACCATGGACACGTTGGCACGCGCCCCGCTCACCGACGAGACGCTCGATCAACATATCGCCCTGGCCGCCATGATTGCTTCCCTGCTGCGGTCGGATGCCAACTTGATCGGCCTCAGCGTCATGGACGTACTGCTTGGCTTCATCCACCACATCAAGAAGCTGGTGCAGATGCCAGGCGACCCTGGTGCTACCGCTGCCACGGCCTCGTCTGAAGGCCCGCTGCCAGACCAACAAGATCTGCGCTCTCCCACCGCGCCGGCGGCGGCCAACTCGGCAGGGACGGTGTCGTCGAAGCGTAAGGAGCTTCTACTTCGCCTGCAGCAGTGCATTGGCGATCTGGCCACTCACGTGTACTACGCCGACCAGATCGCCGACATGGTCTCGGCTATCCTGTTCCGCCTGAAGCCGGCTCGCATGGGCGGCGCGGCCAGCTCGACGCCACCCGGGGAGAAGTCGGACGACGGACTGGACTCGCCTCAACAATCACCACAACAGTCGAGGGACCGGACGAAGCAGCACGCAGTCGAGTCCTTGTTTTCACTCACCGTAACCAAGACGGCCATACTAAAGGCTGTCAAGGCCATCCTGCTGGTGGCCAATCCGCGCACGACCCACGGCGGCAGCCAGACGCTCACACGAAACCGCGTACCGATCACGGTGTGGGAGGGCACGCACTGGCTGTTGCGTGACCCTGACGGCGGGGTGCGCAAGGCGTATGTTGACACTCTCCTGACGTGGCTTGACCGGGAGACGACTGCGGCAGACCAGGAGGCCCTTGACAGCGGCACTGTCGCGTCTAGTGCTGGTATAGCCTCCAGCGGCAACCGGCCGGTAACGAGGAGTGGTCGTGAAGCTGCGCCTGGTCCTGCAGGATCGTCGACCTTTGCAAAGAGAGCCGTTTCGAGCGCGGCGCAACGTGAAAATATCGGCAACGGCAACGGCACTGGCAACGGCATCATCTCCAACGGCGGCTCCAACAGCAACAACGGTAAGACGAGGCCCCGGCGGAGTTTCTTCTTGTCGCTTCTGCACCTCGCCATATACGACAACGCTCTGCAGTTTGTGGACTATGAGACGGACCTGGTGCTGCTGCATGTCCTTCTCAACCGGCTCGCGGATCGACTGGGCGTGAACGCGGTGCGATATGGCCTGCCAATGATCTTCCAGCTGCAAGAATCGATCCAGGACGTGGAGACGCCACAGGCGAAAGTACGGCTCGGCAGCGTAGTGCACGGCTACTTCTGGACGCTCACGGAGAAATTCAACTTTGAGTCGTCTGTCGTGGGCCGGGCTATCCGGAACGAGATCACGCGACGACGCTCCAAGCACTTCTGGTTGGAGGGCATACAAGTGCCAGCCACATTTGTGGAGCTGGCAGGTACACCGGGAATGTCGCGACCACAGCCGCGAATGCCACTGCACGAGATTGAGTCGGAGGCGCTGCTGCCTTTCGACGACCGCCTTTCGCTGGTCGAGTGCATCAGCACGGCCTACTACGAGACCCTGGCCGGCTCGCCACCCCAGAGCCCGTCCGTGAGCCCTGGTCGGGGCGGCGGTGGTGGTGGCCTGTTTCCCGGATTCAGTCTCGGCAGCGCGACTGTTTCTGGCAGCACGCAGCGGGAGGTTCCGGCAGCAGTCAGGGAGGACATGCTGTCGGACTGGTCGCGCGACGGCGTGATGCAGCAGATGCAGCAGCACAGCAGCAGCAAGTCGGTATCGCTGAGCGGATCGCGCTCAGGGACCTTGGCCACTGCCAGCAACACGGCAGCTCGGAGCCGTCTGGCCATCAACACACTGAACGGGCAGCCGTACTTCAATGGCAATGGGCCGACGTCTCCGATCGCTCAGCAGAACGCAAACACACGGCCGACCTCACAACCGGCCCGGGACGTCAACGGCTCGACGGCCAACGATATGCTGGCTGCACCGATTGCGTCGAAGCTTCGCAAGACGAGCATCCGCAGCGGCCTGTCGCCGTCGCCAATGGGGAGCACCTCGACGCGAAGCGGCGGTGGATTTGTCACGTCGGTGGACCAGCTGAAGTTGGCACTCTCTGGCGGGATGGCTTCGCCAGGTCTCGGCCGCGACCGCGGCGGCGACGCGAATGACGACGACGCGAGCAGCGACAGCATGGCGAGCTATGACTTGTCGGCAAGCGAGGTGTCCTTCAATCCTCCTCTGGGCGGTGCTGCCGGCCAAGGCCAACATTCGCAGCAGTCGGATCGAGAGTCCAGCTCGCCGGCAAGCGTGAAGCGAAGCTTGTCGGCAGCAGCCCGGAAGAACTCGACCGTCAGCGAGGGTCAGCTGGGGCCACTGCCCTCCGGAGCTAATGGCGACGCAGACGCAGAGGCCGTGCCCCCGGTACCGCCGCTGCCAACTCCTCTGCGGGGGCAGCAGAACCAGCAGGCCAACGGTGCCGGAGGCGGTGCCTTTTCCAGCTATCCTCCCGTCACGTTTGCATCGTCTGACGGCCGTCCGTCGACTGCATCCCCGGGTAGGGCGTCGACCTCTGGGGGAGCGTCGCGGCGCAACGTCAAGAGCCGTGGCGGCGAGAGTGTGTTGTCGAGCCTCATCAACGATGAGCTTCCAGCTTCGTTGGGCGATCTCGATTCGTTGCTGAAGGGTATTGATAGCCGAGCAGGGGAGCACAGTTTCGGAAACGTATCCCGGCCGCCATATTGATGTTTTTGTTTCTCGTTTCTTGTTTCGTTTGTTTCTTTCTTTTACTCTCTTCCCACTTCTTCTCGCTTCTTTTATGTCGTTCGTTTCTTGGTTTCTTGTTCCCACCTCTGGTGGAATGTTCGTTCTAAAAGCAAGGGTGGATATGCCTGTCTGCTCTTTTGGACATGTGTCTGTCTTTATTTTATGCACTTTCCCGTGCACTCAATGATTGTGGTGGTTCGTTCTTTTACTAGGAAGCCCTTTATTTGCATTGTATACTATAACCAAATCATTAATATTTGTGTATTTTTCTTTGTTCGGCGGGTCTAAGAAGAGAAGGTACGGAGTAGAATAAGAGCAAAACTAAATTCAGTCAATACAGATAATGTAATGCTTGAAACTACTCCCAGCCGAGATCTACCGTTTGCTGATACGTCATTCTAATACCAGCAAGCAGCCGAATAGGACAGCTTGTTGACAGAAGTTACCACCCAGCCACAAAAGAAAAGGAAATGATTTGGTGCAACGTGTGGTAAATAAGATGTATACAGATAAAAAACATTAACGGTTTCCACGCCGACATGCTCTCGGCTTCCGCCCCCTCGATGCGTCATCCTGTCTACTGCTCCACGGCTGCGGGCGCCTCGACCTGTCCTGCCTTCTTGACCTCCTGGTTGTGCAAGAAGATGCGGGTGCACTGGATGATGCCGACGATGCCGAGGAAGAAGTTGACGGCCGCGAGCATGTAGTTCTTGGGCTTGATGATGAGGCACCAGCGCGTCCAGATGACGCCGGTGGCCGTGAGGGCAATGTTCTGCGTCACCGACAGCTTCTCGGCCGGTCGGGCCAGGTCGGAGATGCCGGCGAGGACGAGCACCCACTTGAGTACGGGGGCCCTGGAGGTGTTGGTGTTAGCGAGAGGCGGGCCAGGAGAGCGAGAGACGAGAGGGAGGCCTACCAGAAGTGCACTGTCTTCACGCCGACCGGGCTGTCCCACAGCCGCTTGAAGATGCTCGGATGGGCGCCGGTATCGGCGCCGGCCGTGCTGCTCTGGTAGCGGCGGCCGCCGTGGCTGCCTTGGCTGCCGCTGCGCCTGGACGCCCGGCGGAACGCGGCGGCCAGGAACGAGGCCGTCGAGGAGGCCGGCAGGGCCGTTTTGGTGCGCGCAGCCGCCGCCGCGACCGGACGAGCCGTGGCCATGTGGCGGGTAACGGCGTGGGCGAGCATGGACGACGAGGCCAAGGCGGACGCGCCGGACAGCGGCCGCAGAGCGGCGCGCGCGAGCATGGAAGACATGGAGGCTGAGCGGTTTCTGCTAGTGTCGACGACTCTTTTCCTTTTTCTTTCTCTTCCTTCCCTGGCTTCAGACGGAGGACGGCGAGCCGGCGGATGCAGAGGGGCACAGCAGGACAGGACGCAGGCGAACAATGTCGTGGTATGGAGCTGCACGGCCGTCCCAGATTGACTCGAATGGCTCAGCGATGGGGAAAGCGTGCAGAGATGATGTGACCGATCCGGACGCAAGTTCGGCCAGCGCTGGCATGAGTCGGGGCGATAAAAAAGAGTGGGTATTTTTCTACGAGGACGAAAAATGGGCAGCGAAAATGGCAAGATGCGGCATGCTATTGTCCACAATCTGGCGGCGATTCCTACCTTTCTGGCACCGTCGCCGTCGGACGCCGTTCAAGCCACGCTGAGCAGTCGGGGCTGTTGGGGAAGCCGGGCGGCAACCCTCCCCACCAAGAGCCAGAGGGCAGCTCCCTGCTGGCTGACCGGGGATAAGAGGCCAGAGACGGAGTTTGTGACTCCAATTACAAAGTCACGTGTCCATCCGCCCGCTGGAAGGCTGCCACCAGCTCCAGCCAATCAGACCCACTCCATTTCAGCCCCATCACGATTGGCTGGTCCGGGCCAATTCTTGCATTTCCAGCAATCCGGCATCCGACAGCAAGACTCGATCGCCAACCCGTCCTCTCCTCGCCCACCGCCCGCCCGCCCGCCGCCGCCAACCGCCCACGATGTCGGCCAAGTACGCCTTTACCAAGTCCCTCAAGGAGATCCGCTTTCTCTTCTGCCAGACCGGCGAGCACAGCGCCGCCACGCGGTATGTGTCTCTGTTCCTTTCCGTCTCCACGCTCTGCACCGTCTGTGCTCTGCTAACTCGGCTGCCGGCCCCAGGTCCTTCCTCACCCGCACCTATCCGACGATGAAGAAGAACAACCCGCACACGCCGATCCTGCTGCGCGACGCCTCCGGTACCCTGCCCAAGGTGTTTGCCCGCTACGAGCTTGGCCGCGAGACGAGCAAGTCTCTCGAGGGTAAGAATGACGTCCAATGGCCTGCCGGGCTGGAGAAGCTGCTGCTGCCCAGCCCAGACCGAATGCGCCTGCTGACCTGGTCCAGGACTGTCCGACAAGCAGATCGAGGAGCTGGTAACCGGCCTGGTCAAGAGCGAGGCAAAGTGAACAACCGTGCATGCCCGCCCAAGAGCCAGGCGGAACGAGAAACAAGGCAGGAAAACCAGCCGCCAGACAATGCAACACACGTACAAACACACACATACATGCTCTAAACAGCAAATGACGGATGCAGTCCCCCTTTTGTATATAGAACGAACAGTCCGAGGACGCAAACAGGCGGCCTTATTTTGTGTGCATGCGGGACGCAGTTCCAGAGACATAAAAGTTGTAAACGCAATATGACAAAAAAATTGCAAAGCAGCTGTTTTCTCGTGGGTCCATAACGAGCACCATGTCGTGCAAGTTTTCATTTGCTGTCTGGCTACATAAGTGGGAAGCCACATCGTCAAAGGGCCGAGTGGAAAGGCTTGAGGACTGGAACAGGAACGAATCGACCTAATCCTAACAAGTACAACGACATCCCTGGAAAGTTGTAGTACGGTGTTTGGGTCACTATCGCGATAAACACATCCAATCATGCAGACAGCTACCGTGTATGTGCTGATTCGGCTTTCTAGCTTGTTCTTCACCGCGCAAAGGTGGTGGTAAAGAGCGACAGCATGCAACAACTTGTTCATCTCCCATACTTTCCAACTCGGACAGCGTACAAAAGAATAAGATACAAAGTGACAAGGCGGGAGAGTTAACCCTGTATATACATAACATCGTGTATCGTAACAGAGCCTGGCTACGACTTGGACGAGTTCAGCAGCTTCAGGATCTCCGACTCGTTCTCGCCTGCGATTGCCTTGCCGTTGTTCCAGTCGACAACCTGCACGAAAAACAAGGAATAGAGCATCAGCGGATGGACCATCTTGAACCTGTCTGTCTATTTCGCTGCCAAACTTACCACTGGGCGCTGAAAGTTGTCTGCGCTCTCCTTGAACTTCCGGAGCGCCTCGGCCGTCGTGCTGGCTCCCTTCATCACCGTCGGGATGGCCGGGGCGCCCACATACTCGAGGATCGTGCGCAGCTGGTCCGTCGTCGGCGGCTCCTCGGTGATCTCCAGCTCAAACGTCTCGCGACTTGCCGTCGGCGCCGACGTCTGCGCGGTCGTGTCGCTGGCCTGGTCCTCTGTGGCCGTCTGCGACGCGTGGGCAGACGCCTGCCTGAGCAGCGTGGACACGCGGATCGACGCAGGCGAGCTCGCCTTGTGGAAGAGCGTCACGATGTCGAGGGTTTTCGGCTGTTGGAACGGGTCAGCTTATGGCCTATCTGCTGGGGTGGCGTCGCTCTCCAACGGCGCTGTACTCACAAAACGGAACATGTTGTATAAGTTCGGGTCAATTCTTACTGCTGATCTTGCGTGTGGTGTGGAAGACGACAATGCACTGAGGGCCGATGGATGTAACTGTTCGTCTGTTCCGAGTCGAGCCGCTTTAAAAAGTATGACGTTGAGTCAGTCCCTCTATTTTCTTGCAGGAGCTTGGGCCACCTCCTAACCCCACAAAAGCTCGACTCCGTATCAGGAGTACTTTCTTTCCTTTGCTTCTTTTGTGTCCTTCATTGGCTTTGCGATATTGGAATATTCCGTCTCTTTTTTCTGATACCGAAGGCGTTTTTAGGTGTTGTTCATGCAAAGAATAGTCCACATTGAGGTGTGGAAATGTCGTACGTCATCTCATGGTTCATGGCCAAGTTCTACAGACAATCAACAAGGCAGTATAAGCCGATGCCGAGTCCGTCGATCTGCGCCCGTTTATGGAAACGGTCAGGAGTGGCCTAACTTAGCCAAAAAAATTTTACCTTGAGAGAATGGCAGGTCAAATAAGAGATTGGGAGGGGGTGTTGTACTTTACATTGGAAGCTCACATTTGGCAGCCCTCCGGATGGCGTAATCAGATTTGGGGTTTGCTTTCTGATTACCGGGAACGGTGGGCAGACTGGGCTGGCTACTTGTATCGACAGTAGCAACGATCATAGAGTGGCCTTCTTGCACAGTATAATTAGTGGGGCAGGCATACCGACACCCAATGCATCAATAAGATATCATTGAAGGCCGTTGAACAGGGTTCTGGAAACGGGGAGCAGATAATACAAAGCCTATCGGCTTCTGTCTCTGCTTCTAAAGCTGTAAAAATAAGAGGAAAACGTGCTTATTAATATTCCTCATTCCTGTCTCATACTAAGAGTCTTATGTTTTCAGGCTGCCTTTTTGAGGCATCTCAACCAGTAACCCCTACGTTGAGTCTCGAGTTTTTAAAAAATAAACCGTTCATGAGACTTAGTAGGAGCAGATCGATACAGGAAAAGCTGAATACCGCTGCTTAGGAAGGCTCTGAAGGTACAACATTACGCGCAAGAAGGTGGTGATCTTGACCAAATGTTTCAATCCGGTAGACGAGCAGTAAGTGGTGTGCAACATCTACATGTGTAAGGTCATCCCATTCAAAGATTACGAGAATCGCTTTGGACTCTCAACCTAACCCTAACCAGTTGAGAAATGACTGAGGAACGAGGAAGAACAGTACCTGGAATGATATAAAAACACAATGAAACTGTAGGCCACTTCTGGTTTGAAACATACATCAACATGGGAAAATGCTTTTGCAAAACCGCACATGATATATGTATAATGTCCAATTTTCTTACTACGAAACTCTTTGCAAACTTCACAAGATATATAAGCATTAACCTCGTCGTGCCGCGTGTGCTGCTGTCTAGTACTGTGAGTAGATCGACGGCAGCTACATGGACGGAGAGCGACGCCTTTCCATTGCACCGCCAGAGTATGGTATAACCATTTCAGCTTCATCATCCCAAGAAAGCTCATCTCTTCCCCGGCCCTCTCTCCCGACCCGGGCCATCGTCTTCGAGTAATGAACCGAATGTACCCTATTTACGTCCCCAATAGTTCTATGCGCTCTTCTGAGAGGCCCGCATGTTTCTTCGTCGGCTTCTTGCAACGGATCGAGGCTGCTCTCCTGTACTCAAGAACCCATGAGGCTGGCTAGGGTAAAGTTGCCTATTCTGAAATTACTCCTCGTACGTATAGTATTGCTCATGGTGATACAGGGGTTGGCGGTGCTCAATGGGGCAGGGATGTAGCTGCCAATTGTATTGCCAGTTCTGAGATGACTCCTAGTCCTGTCCATATTGTGGCTGTTCTTGACGCTGCATGTGCTCGAGTAATTGTATCTTCTTCTCGCGCAGTCGTCGCTGGTGATGTCGCCATTTTCTCGATTTCCGAGCAGATATCACTTTTTCCAAGGCTGCGTGAAGTCTGGAAGCATGTTCTTCGTTCTGCTTGTCCATGGATAATGCCTCGCTGACTCGGCAATAGCTGTAATCGAAACCGACAGGCGTACATGCCGTCCAATGATGGGGGTAATATCCAAACTTCTCAGGTTCTTGTTGGCACGTCTGGGTATGCGCTAGTGCTTCTGGTGCAGCTAAAGGTTCCGCCCGCTTTCCCGCTTCTGTTTTCAGCCCAGAGAGCCCTGGGTGGTAAACGTATCGCGGTTTGTCGGTACGCGATGATGAGGTCGACTCGGATTTCCGCGTAATTGGTTCTTGTGCAGCTAATCTGGGAATTGTATTGGGCTGTGGATAGCACGGCTGGCCATATCCATAGGTCGTATTTGGCGGACGAAGATTGGCTCGTGGACGCAAGTTATATCTGCTGCCGCCACGGCATTTGTCTGCCATTTCGAGCAAAGTACGGACAAGAGTTTTCAAAGAAGAAACGAAGGACTAACCCAGAGGATAGTAAAAATAATTAAGTGCGTTTAAGAATAGACGGGGTTGATTTTTGGTCGAAATTAAACCGAAAACACATTGCACTTGTATCAGGATTTAGAACCCTTGAAGAGGAAAGAGCATAGCACTGGGAAGATTCTTAGTTAGCAAGTAACAAAAGTCAAAGCAAAGTGGCAGGTCCAGGCGGCCAGGTTAGATTGATGAGGAATGACTGAGCCGTCTCTGAATTATCAAACTATTCTGGTATAAAGACGATTCTGTAAGCCAGCCAAGACTCCCCTACAGGCTAAAGTGAAGGTATCACAGTAGTTTGACATATGGCACACTAAGCACAAAAGAGAGAGCGATTCTCGGTATGCTTTTCAAACCATCCAGACATAACTAGGGGGAAATCTTGATAATTATATGTACGGGCTAATTGATGGTGACACGAGACGACTCGTCAGAGCCTTATCTTTGCTAACAGACTGTCCATGAAGATTACAGTTTGTGGGATGAAGCTGAGGTGGGATTGTTCAGTAGAGCTAAGCTATTGGGCATCTTGAGCATGCCCTTGTGCGATCAGTCCTTCAAGTTATCGGAAAGAAGGGCAAGCGAGCGCCGTACTGTTTGAGCTTTCGTTACTTAATGAAATTCGCCGTCATCTACCATTGTGATGTCGCGTTGGACCGACGGCAGGTCGTCGGCAACCGTTACATAAGCGGCCCACTATAAAGTGGTCACGTGGACATCTTGCTCGGAAGACACCGGAAGATTAGGGGAGCAGCTCGGTTGGAGGGGCCTGTGCAGGATTAAAAGCTTCCTGAACTCCGCCTGCGGACGAGCTATTTTTGTTCAATTGGTATTTTAAAAGGGTTTTGCTCTCGGGATAAACTTCGGCTTAGCGATAGGGTACGGGTTGTTTTTTTTCCTTCCTTCCTTCAGCGTCTGAGAAGCATTCTCGCTGAAAAGCCGAAAAGTACGCTGAGAGGGTTGCAACAAAGCTATCCCCTCACTAAAAGCCGTTACCCCGACAAAGTCAGCAGTCAGGTCACCAGTCATGCTCCGATCAGTGCGAAGCGCGGCACCAGCCGCCCGAGGCCTGCTACGTAATGGGCCGAGGGCAGCGAATGCATGTGCCATTGCTGTCACAGGCAGGAGCACCAGCGCATTTGCCCCGAGAACCACGCAATCGCAATTCCAGACGCAACAGCGCAAGAGCTTCCACGCGAGCACCAGCAGAATGACGGCAGCCACACGGACGGAGAGCGATGCCTTTGGCGAGATCCAGGTGCCGGCGGACAAGTACTGGGGCGCGCAGACGGAGCGGTCGCTGGAGAACTTTCGCATCAACCAGCCGCAGGACCGGATGCCGCCGCCGATTGTGCGTGCCTTTGGCATCCTCAAGGGCGCCGCGGCGGCCGTGAACGTGCAGTATGGCCTGGGTGAGTGGGGGGACGGCAAGACGGAGCGGCCGAGCGCGGCGAGAGACCGAAGCTGACCAGACAGACCCCAAGATCGCGTCGGCGATCCAGCAGGCCGCGGCCGAGGTGGCCGACCTCAAGCTGGTCGAGCACTTCCCGCTGGTGGTCTGGCAGACCGGCTCGGGCACGCAGTCCAACATGAACGCCAACGAGGTCATCTCGAACCGGGCGATCGAGATCCTGGGTGGCACGATGGGCAGCAAGAAGCCGGTCCACCCCAACGACCACGTCAACCGCAGCGCCTCGTCCAACGACACGTTCCCGACCGTGATGCACATTGCGGCCGTGCTGGAGATCGAGGGCGAGCTGCTGCCGGCGCTACGCAGCCTCCGGGCCGCGCTGCAGGCCAAGGTCGAGCACTTTGAGGAGCGCAAGATCATCAAGATTGGCCGCACCCACCTGCAGGACGCCACGCCGCTCACGCTGGCCCAGGAGTTTAGCGGCTACGTCGCCCAGCTGGACTACGGCGTCCAGCGCGTCGAGTCCGTCCTGCCGGCCCTGCGCCAGCTCGCGCAGGGCGGCACGGCCGTCGGCACCGGCATCAACACGTACAAGGGCTTCGCCGAGGCCATCGCCGCCGAGGTCAGCGCCATGACCGGCACCCACTTCGAGACCGCCCCGAACAAGTTCGAGGCACTCGCCACCCACGACGCCCTCGTCCACGCGTCCGGCAGCCTCAACACGCTCGCCACCTCGCTCAACAAGATCGCCCAGGACATCCGCTACCTCGGCAGCGGCCCGCGCTGCGGCCTCGGCGAGCTCAACCTGCCCGAGAACGAGCCCGGCAGCAGCATCATGCCTGGCAAGGTCAATCCCACCCAGTGCGAGGCCCTCACCATGGTCTGCGCACAGGTCATGGGCAACCACGTGGCCACCACCATCGGCGGCATGAACGGCCAGTTCGAGCTCAACGTCTACAAGCCGCTCATCATCCGCAACGTCCTCCACAGCGTCCGCCTCCTGTCCGACGGCATGCGCTCGTTTGAGAAGAACCTCGTCGTCGGCCTGCAGGCCAACGAGGCCAAGATCTCCAGCATCATGAAGGAGTCGTATGTGCCTCCCTGCTTCTCTCCTCGACACGTGACCGCTTACTAACCACTCAGGCTCATGCTCGTCACCTGCCTCAACCCCAAGATCGGTTACGACATGGCCAGCAAGGTGGCCAAGAACGCCCACAAGAAGGGCCTGACGCTGAAGCAGAGCGCCCTGGAGCTCAACGCCCTCAGCGAGGAGGAGTTCGACGCCCTGGTGCGGCCGGAGCTGATGGTCGGCCCCGCCGAATACAAGGCCTAGATAGCACCGTAACGCTGTACGGAATGCTCTGTACACTATCGATATACGATATACTCTACATAAAGAAAACAAATCTCAAACTTTAAACATTGCACCTGCAGGCCGTACACAATGGCCTGCTGAGCCACGACTTCCGCCGCGTCCGGGAGCTCAGATTGACTCTCGTAAGCGCCATCATATCCCGGGAGCGTGGTGGGACCGCCACCTCGGAACTTGTTGCAGACAATGTGCTCATCACTGCCCTCTTGCTGCCCGACGTGTACCCAGACCACGCATTTGCCACTAGTCACAAACATGCATCTAGCAGGAGAGCCCAAATGAAGTAAAATGAGAAAACTAGTTGTGGAGAGATGCGTGGTATGAGACCTCTCTCAATAGGTGTGGCTGCTGCGAAGACTTATCACATAAGCGTGCGAGCAAAGACACAGGTATAGAGCATCCATGACGTCAGAGAGTGAGCAGAAGAACTTTTTTTCGAAGAGAAACAGAACGTGGTTCACATGAACGGCTTGCATGTATCTTAATAGGATAGATAAGCAACAAGGCTTGAGTTTCAGATAGAAACAGGATGTGGTACACTAAGGTGTTCCTTTTAGATTGATCTTCAACTCATACGCATGTCATCTAACAGAATAGAAACCCAGCACATTGGCCAGCCGTAGAATTTTGATGGCTCTATACCATACGCGCAAGGCTATCGCAGTTTTACTAATTTTGTTCTTGTTGGGAACAACATGCACCTTGTCGATAGCAACATAAAAGCCAAAGGTACGCAGTTGTCCAGCAAGGCCCGACATCCTGAAAGTCATACATAAACTCTTTGTCTTGGAAAACAGGCACAATGGTGTCGGGAAGCAGTAGCTGTTGTTTCAAAGAGCATCCTCCAATGTTTGCTCGCCGCATTCCTTCTTGTCCGGGCCAGCCAGCCGTCGAATGCATTCGCAGTGTTATTGGCCATGCTTCTCTGTGCCACATGCTTGGAATAGGGATATGGCACGTGATGTCGCGTTAGACCAGCGGGTCGACCTCCAAGTCGGGCTAGACCTGTCAGATAGGCTTGTCTCTCCTCTGCGCTTTGAAGAAGTCCCCTCTGCCGCTCGGTATCGACTCTTTGTTCCTGTTCCCTGTTTCTGCCCTATCCTCCCTGTCGTTCCTTTTTCTGTCTCCTGTCGTCGGTAATTCCTGACTGAAACAGAGAGGTGGCAAGGCCACACACCTTGCCTTACTGATGCCGGGACTGCCTGTACTTTCCGGGTGTTTTCTGCGACATCCCTGGCCTGCAATTGCTTGCCGAGCTCAGACGCCGTAGCTTTTCCCTGCGGCCTTTCAGACCACTTCTGCGACTTCCATGCCAGGCTGTCAGAGCTCCTCACAGTATCTAAGCGAGGTGTCGTACAGCGACTAAATGGTAGCTCGTACGGGGGACTGTTCCCCAGTGGGCGGCGCCTTCCCGCTGACTGATCTAGTGGCAGGCTACCTGACTAGTCCAGTCATGGTGGCGTCTTGTCGCGAACCGCGTTGTGATTTTGGGCGTGTGGCTGGGCCACAGTGTCCCTGGCCGCTGTTTCCGCAAATTCTCGCAAAAAAAAAAGTCACACTCCAGAGAAAATAAATACGTGACAAAACGAAGGCCTATTCCGTCTTGCGCTAGCAGTTGTGGGCTCTCTTTTGTTTTCCTCGATCTTTTATTCCACGTCCTGTCCATCCCCCCCGCTTCCTCAGTCCTCCCGCCTCTCGTTTACGGAGCACCATTTGTTTTCGTGTTGCCTGGCCCGTCAGAACGCGCAATTGCTAGTGACAAATCGCGGCCACCGCTATCAGCGTGCTGTTTTCTCCCTGTCCTCTTGCCACCTTCTCTTGTCTCTGCTCCCGCCATGAACCATAGCCTGTCACAGTGCACCCGATTGATATCTCGAGCCGTGGTTACGAAGACAGGCCGGTAGCATCCCAGCCAGACGGCCTCTGCACCGCTTTATATCCATTCCCGACGACCGCACTGCCCGCGTTTTGGTGTCTCAGCTTGCCCTTGTCTGAATTGATTGGTCGTTCGCTACCTCTCTTGTCTGGAGCCTATTCTGCTCGGTTTGACCCCCCTCTGCCCATCGTTGTCTCCTTTCCCTCTCGGTTGCCTCTCGGGCACTCCTCTAGGCCGTCGGATACAATGGACAGAACCGCTCGCGACGCCCAGGACAGCCAAGGCGCTCGAGACGTCCGCGATGTGCTGCCGCGTCTTTCTGACCGGTCGGACGCGACTGCTTCTCGCGTCAATCGCGCTTTTGACGCCGTCGACGCGGCGCATTCATTGTTGCCACCGCACAGCCAACACCCACAGCAGCAGCTACAGGACCTGCAACAGCTGCAACAGCTGCATCCGCTGCAGCCTCCTCTGTCCGCATCTGCATCCTTCCAGAGCAGCAGCAGACACTACTTCCAGCAGTACCAGCAGCACCAGGATGACCGGCCCCATCTGTACCAGCCCCAGTACAACCCGGCAGCCAGCAACAGTGACTCGCAGGACACGGCCGGCAGCAGCACCGACACTACGGCAAGCACTGACACCGACCGTCTATTCACCCCACCCATTAGCGAAGGCGGGCTCAGCGGGGCTGGTGGTAGCGGCAGCGTGAACAGCAACTCGTACGGCTTCGAGCACGACTTCTCCGGCCAGGACTCGCAGCTGCTCCAGCTGTCCGAGCTCGCCGCAGCCAGCGCACGAATGGCCGATCTGAACGTGCCAGACGCACCCGACACGTCTGCCCAGTCCCGAAAACGGACTGCCGACGGCGGCGTCAAGCACATGCGTAACCCGTCCAACGCATCGCCCATCGTTACTGGCGGCCACTCGCGCAGCACGAGCACCGTGAGCATCGCTTCGACGGCTGGCGGCCGTATCGGCGAGGTAAGCCAATGCTTTGGCAATCCTTCCTGTTGTACAGTGTGTGTCTAACGCCCGCCAATAGCTCTCAGCCGAGCTGAAGGCGAAGCTGTCGTATGCCATGGTCAAGGTGAACAACGGTTGGCAAGCCCACTCGATCGACCAGGTTGAGAACTTTGCATCCCAGGCCACGTCGCCGGCGTCTAGCACATCGACCATCCATGGCCGGCATGGATCATCGGCCAGTCCGCGTCTCGCCGGCATGCCATTACATAAGCGCCGACTCAGCCAGGCTAGCCAGATGAGCCAAATCAGCGCATCTATTGCCAGCACCGCGATGGGCCCGGCAGGCCGGATTCCAACCGCCATCGACACGTCCGCCTGGCTGCCACAGAGCATCGGCCGATCGTACAACAATTCGCCGGCGCAGCTGGCTTCGCCGCTGGCTGTGTCTCGATCCAACGACTCTGCTGCCCCACGATCTCTCGCTCCACCGGTCTCTATCCAGCCAGCCCGGCCGGGTCTGGCAGCGCGCCGAAACTCGAATCCCGGGTTCGGCCTTGCCGCATTGGCCTCCTTCTCCCACTACGCGAGCCCGCCGTCCCCCGGAAATATGAGCCCGGTGAAGCGGACACCGAACATGGACCCTATCATGTTCTCTCCTCATCAGAATGTGCGCGAGCAGGATGCTATTGAAACCCTGCTGTTTATGAGCAGCCCGGGCAACTCGGCAAATATGAAACACTTTCCGTCCATGTCCTCGCAGCCACTTCCCAACGGACACCACGAGTCTCACCCGCTTCACCACCAGATGCCGCCTATGAGCAGTCCGCAACGACACGCCCTGCCATCGGCGCCACGAAAAAGCTTGCCGACATCGCGGCCCACAGGCCACCGATACTCGCAATCGCTGTCTAGCCGACGCGGCCACAACCGCAGCCCCAGTGATATGGACGTTGATGAGCCGTTTGGCACACCACAGTCCAGCATCAGCAGCACAGTTCGAGGCACGCCAAGGCGCCGTGACAACGGTTACCCAATGACGGACGCGCCGACCCCTCGACTCAAGATGCCTCTGTCCATGCCGTCAGGACTGAGCGGCACGGCCAAGCCCAGGCCTGTCCTGGGCGAAGATGACATTGAAAAAATGCTAGACCGTGCTGCGGCCGCCTCTGCCGACGACTCGTCTGATTCCGACAGTGAGATTCTCATTCCTGTTCGGCGGGCTGGTCAGGTGGGAATGTGATGGACGAGAGTTGGCGTTGGCACGCCCGTCCTTGCGAAATGAGTAGGCTCAGTCGGATGTTCTGGCCCATGATCTCGGGGCCTAATGGACACACAGTTTTTTTGAGTTTTTTTGGCATATCGATGACTCATTGTACTTTCGCTTACTGATTCAAGTCGGGCATTTCGGGGTTGCAATGAACGCGTTGCACATGGCGTTTTGTATTGCTTTTTTCCTGTCCCGTTTTTCCTTTCGCATTTTGTCGGCATCGTGTCTCTACCAGTCTGTCGTGCTCGGCACGGGACAAAAAGGCTATGGCATTTGCATAATAACCGACCGGCTGGATGGCGATGTTGGGATTTATTTGGCCGCCGGCCACCCGGTCAGGCCGCATTGTAGGTTTGGCGTTTATCTGATTTGCGGAGAGGAGTTTGCAGACTGCTGGCTCTTGGATATGTGTCGACGAACACGGCTAGTCCTTTGTGGGGAAGACTTGTTCTAGTGATATACCCGAATCCATAGGCGAATGCAAGTGGATTTTGACTAACCAGAGCGTTACATAATATCGTGGGTATCTGGAGCGCCGTATTGCTCGACATATGGTTTATAGGGAAGATCAAAACTACACCTTTCATACTAACATATGTAATCACAGGTAGTCGAGTGGTTATGTGTGTGACGATAGTTACTCACCTAGTTTGAGTTCGCGAGTTCGAATCCATTCACTGAACTGTGCGCACGATCGATCGAACATATGAGCACAGTCCTGCACTGACTCATTCCTGTATTACCAAACATCTACATAATCCAAGTCAAATCAAGTGACACCTGCCCTAAACCTGCAAACGTCCGAACACTGTGAAGCCCTATGCGCCCTCCGTGAAACTACGAAACTCCCACTGTAAGTAATATAACGGTAAGTTGTAAGCCCGCTCTATAGTATCGCTCCAAGTACAGGGTCTGACCCCCTATAAAATAATACTGTAAACCGCGGGTGTCTAGTATCAACTAGATACTGGATACCCCTATAACTAACGACGGCTATAACCGACGACGACGCCTAGCCGCTACATACGACCGCTAACTAGATACTAGACACTTGACACGACACTAACAGGCACTGGATACCACACCGGGCAGACCACTTGGCCACTATAAACCGCTAAATTACGGAGATAACAGATACCAAACACAACACTACTAGATACTAGACACTGGACACTGGACCACAATACAACGCTAAATTACGGAGATAACAGGTACCAAATGCAACACCGCTGGACACTGGACACTGAACAACAGTAAGTTACAAGCCTCTCTCCCACTATACAAATATTTTTTTTGCTGATTCGTTATGTCTCAATCCTCCCACTGCCTCTATCGCTACCACCTAGTCCCTGAGGCGGGGATAACAAAGAAGTGATTTGTTTGCTGTAGAAATTCAACCACATCGTTCATTGCTGGGTCGTTGGCTACGCTTTCTACGCTTTTGTGTCTTCGGTTGCTCGGCATCAGTGTAGTACTTTTCCTTTCAGGTGACTCGGGTCATTCCCCCATACTTTCCCGTTTCGGCAACGAGCTTGTGATGCGGAGCAGTGCAGTTTCCCCATGTCGACCTTGTTTTTTCGGGCTCATCATACCGACCGGCCTAGACTCGCTATTCGTGCGGGGAATATGGTTCTGTCCCGAGGAAGTGATTGTGAATAAAGCCAGACGAAGCCGTTGTCTGGGAGGGTTTGTTTTCCGCTCTCAAGCTGTTATTGTGCACATACACATACGTGAAGCCGAGTGATACTCGATAGAAACGCACGACAGACATCAACCAGCAGGACAAGCAACATGGCAGCCGAGGTTCCCACCTACAAGGCGGCCGTGCTCACGGTAGGCAGCACCTCCCCGACGGACGACGCGCGGCGCTGACGGGAGACGGGGAGCAGGAGTCGGGGCCGGACCCCAAGTTTACGGTGCGGCAGCTGCCACGACCGGAGCCGGGGCCGCTGGAGGTGCTGATCCGGCTCTCGGCGACGAGCGTGTGCGGGTCCGACTTTGGGCTGGCCACGGGCAGCATGGGCCCGACGCGGGCGGTGCTGGGGCACGAGGGCGTGGGCCGGATCGAGGCGGTGGGCAGCCAGGTGCGGGCGCTGGACGACAGCATCGAGCCGGGGCAGCGCGTGGGCCTGGCCTGGAACCGGGACGTGTGTGGGCGCTGCGCCTTCTGCGCGGACCTGGCCCATGACGGCGAGACGCGCTGCGGCGCGCGGCTCTTCTCGGGCGTCGTGGCCGACGGCACGTTTGCCCAGCTCGCCGTGGCGCCGGCCCGCTATCTCATCCGGCTGCCGGCCGCGCTCGACGACGTGCCCGACGACGAGGTCGCGCCCATCCTCTGCGGCGGCGTCACCGCCTACAAGGCCGTCAAGGCCTGCGGCGTCACGCCCGGCCAGTTTGTCGCCGTCTCCGGCGTCGGCGGCGTCGGCCTGCTCGCCCTCGCCTACGCCCGCGCCATGGGCTATCGCACCATCGGCGTCGACGTCAGCCCCGACAAGGGCCGCCTCGCCTGCGGCCCCCACGGCCGCGCCGACCACTACGTCGACCTCTCGCTGCTGCCCGCCGCGTCCTCGCCCGCTACCCCCTTTTCCTCGCCCGCCGGCGATGCCGTCAAGAAGCTCACGCCCGGCGGCCTCGGCGTCGCCGCCGTCATCGTCGCCTCCGGCAACCCTGCCGCCTACCAGGCCGCCTTTGGCATGCTCGCCCCCTTTGGCACCCTCATGAGCGTCGGCCTCATGCCCCTTGACCGCTCCGTCGCCTTTCACCCCACCGCCCTCATCGCCCAGGGCTGGCGCATTCTCGGGTCTGCTGTCGGCACCCGCGCCGACATCCTCGATGCCCTCGAGTTCACCCGCCGTCGCCTCGTCGTCCCGCTGACCTGCAAGGGCCGCCTCGAGGACATTGAGCGCCTCGTCCGCGAGGTCGGCCAGAGCAAGGTCGAGGGAAAGTATGTCATCCGTCTGGATGAGGACTAATACGACAAAGTCCGACCACGTGACACAGGCAAGCTCGATGGAGAGTATGGGGATCCCAGAGTATGGAGTACGGATTACGGAGTACGGATTACTCCGACTATTACCACAAGTCGATCACGTGCACCTCCAAAGTCCCATAAAACACGTCCATTGCTATCATGCAGACAGGTGTATCTATTATATACAAAACACAAAAACAAAAAAATGCGCGAGACAGAAACGGGAGGCCTAGATCACCCCCGCTTCATGTTCTTTGCCCGTTGTGCACGTGCCTCTACGCATGTGCCGCAAACGACAGCGTGTTGTTGCCGTTGAAGACGACGTAGTTGGACTTGAAGAAGACGTCGCCAAAGATCATGAGGTCCGAGTCGATCGGCTGCAGCCCGGAGAAGCACGTGTTGTCGCCAATGTCCTCAAACAGAAAGTTGGACCCGCTGACCGTGGCCGTGGAGCCGCCCAGGTCGATCTTGAGGTCGGGCAGGTCGGCATCGCACGGAATGGTCACACCGCCGGCCTGCTCGTTGTACTCGGCGCCCGTGATGTTGGCAAAGTACCCGTCGACGATGGCGGCGTTGACGAGCATCAGCGTCGTGCCGGTGTCGGCAATGGCCTGCGACGTGGCCATGGTCTGGGTCTCGCCGTCGCCGACGGCAAACGACGAGCTGCTAAACTGCCAGAAGCCCTGGGTCGTGTTGATGGCCACGTTGCTGAGCGAGCCGGAGAACTTGGACGTGTCGATGGCGCCAAACTCGTACGAGCCGGTCGCGTTGTGGCGCAGGTCGGCCGCGAACAGCGGCTCGGCCAGGTCGGCCTTGACGTTGTCGAAGAACGTCTTCTGCTGTGTCGGCTGCACCTGGTTGAGCACGCTGTAGGCGAGCCCGAGCAGCCCGTCGCTGGACGTGTCGGCGATGAACGAGGCCGAGACGGCCGTGGCGAGCTCGATCGCTTGCTTGGTCACCGTCGCGCCGCCCACATTGACCGTGTCGGTGCCGACGTTGCCGGCCACCTGGGACCCGTCGCCGTACGAGACGGCAAAGCTGGCGCCCTTGAGCGTCGCAAACGTCGACGACTTGCTCGGGTCGTAGAGCGTCTGGCCGTCCGACTCCCGGGCCGAGAGCTGCGTGTTGAACACCCAGAGGTCCGACGAGCCCGTGTCAAAGTCCAGGTTGAGCGTCTGGCCGCCAATCGTCACCGGCGACAGGTACTCGGTGTCGTCCGTCGTCGGCGTGTTGGTCACGAGGCCCTCGTTGGCGCTCGACGTGTTGGTCGCGTCGCTGCCCACGAGCACGCTGCTCCCGGTCGACGTCGCCTTGGCCCCCGTCGCCGTCGCCGTCGCCGTGCCCTTCTGCCGGTGTGCCTTGTCCTCCTTGCCGCCCGCGCCGCTGCGCTGTGCCGCCAGAGCGTCGATCAGGTCCTGTGGCGGCCGCACCCGGAACTTGCGCAGCGCCTTCATCCGCTGGGCCGCGCCGTTGTAGCCCTTGAAGTTAAGGTTGCGCACCCGCTCGATCTTGAACGACCGCTTCCGGATCGGCGCCGGTGCCGCCATCACAAACGAGATCACGAGGGCCAGCAGGCAGATCATGCTGAGTGTCGAACGCATCTTGATGTCTTCTTGTCGAGAGAGATGGGATAGGTGAAAAAGGAGAGACGGTAGAGAGAATGGAAACAGCAACCACGCCAGGTGGTTGTTGACAAAAGATAGGATGGACAAGAAAAGAAGCGCCACAGGCGAAAAGTCGAGAAAGGAAACAGGAGTGAAAAGAGAGAAGGGATAGAGAGGAGGGAAACAGATGCATGGACGGGAGCACCGCCAAGGTTTTATAAACCTGGGGGCCGTCGTCAAAGACAAGATGGCGAGGCTCGTGTGCGCAATATCCGCATATCCACATGTCCACCTGCCTTGGGCCACGCCAGACGGAGAACACCCCCGCCTTGGCCTCCGGCCAGGATCGACATGTCCAGTTCCAGGTCCAGGTCCAGGTCCAGGAGACGACCGATCCACTTGGACCAAAAAGAGCGTCGCGCTTTGCCCTCATGGTGATAGCAGACGAAGCGGCTCCTGTTTGGGACGGGCGGGCCCCGGTGGGGGGAGCCACCGCCGGTTGGTCGTCTCCTTGTTCGTATTGTGCGTCGTACTCTGTCGAGAGAGAGAAGCAGAGACGGCCGTCAGAAGCGAAAGGGGTTTGAACAATGGACGTTTGGCCTGGACGACTGGCTGCGATTGGGTCCACAGCCCGTCAAGCTGCCCCACTGTTACTGCTGCCGCAGCACCTTGCGGGGCTCTTTGGGACAGGAAGGAGCGCGCTGCATTCCGAAGACGTGCATGTCTCTTGTCACTTCTTGGCAGCGCAAAACAGCAGATTGGCAGCTGCCAGGACGATGCTGGGTCAATCTGCGGAGACGTCTTGCCGTCTGGATGCCGGGACCTGCAGACGGCTACGACGTGATTCCAGATCCCACATGCGAGCCTCATTCTCAGCTGCAACGATACGGGCCAGATGCAGACAGATTCACCAGCGTTGCAGGCCTGTACCCGAGCCAAAAGACTACGACGCCTGCACCTGCTGGCTTACGTGCTTCTGTCTCAGCCATGGGGTAAGAGAATGTTCCGACAGGCACCTTCTCCGGGCAGGTGGTACATCATCAGAATGCGAATCTTACGAGCCTCCGTGCGCTCGTAAACGGCCGGCGAAACAGACCTGTGCACCTCGATCCCGTGCCGATTGGCTGCACGATTGTCCTCTGGCGACAGCCAGGCGCTGCTGAAACGCTGCTGGGATCGTGAAACGCGCAGCCGGAACCAAGGTCGCCTGCGGGCGCTAGAACGTCGCAGAGGCCAGGCTAACAGCGAACAGGGGATGGTCGATGCCGTCGTTCTGGACAGCGGACGCGCGGCCAGACAGCGCCGACGAATGTGCGATTACGAGGCGGCTTTCCATGGCACATTTGCCGTATACGTCGTAGACTTGTGTACGGATACGCGGCACAACGAACACGAGTGCAGACAACACGAGCATCAGTCTCGATCCGCCCCTCGTCTTACCTGATCTACGGAGTACTCCGTACCGTGTACGAGTACGATCCCTCGATCGCGTGCTGGCCTGCGATGGCGCCGACACGTCGACAGGCCACCACAGCCTCGTAAGATACTTTGTAGAGACGTCGGCCGAAAGGTGCAGCAAAACGAGATGAGATCAAGATTCCAGGACGGAGTCCGATAAAGATAAGCTATGCCAGATTGTAAGATGAGATACCTGCAATTTGGTGCCCCCGGCACCAAATTGCAAGTATACGCCAAAACGCCTCTTCCGTTTCAAGAAAAATACAAAAATGGAAAGGAGCAAGAGCTATTTATAAAACCGCAGACCAATAAAATCAACCCACGCAGCAGCATGACACCACCCGACCGTTCTCGTGGCCTGCTCCTGCCTGATCGGTTTGCCAGACCAGCCACTCACATTTCCCAACCCAAAACCGTTTGAGCTATTATCCTGCTCCCCCCCTTTCTCATATTAACAGGCGCACTGCTCCTTTCTCGTAAACGGCCGTCCGAATTCCTGTCGAGTTTTTCCCTCTTCTCCCCCCAAACGCCTCCGTTTCCCCTCGCTTCCCATTTCTCGTGCCTCTCAAAACACACACTCTCCCACCAGCGCCGGCCACCAACCCAACCGTGCATCACACTATGACGCCCCTCCCTTCTCCTCTTTTTAGTTTTTAGTCTTAATCGTCCCTTTTTCTCTCTGCCGCCCGCTGACAGGAAACGCGAAAGGCACCGATTCCCCACCGTCAAGCCGACAACAGCAGCTGTGCTGACGACGGCCAACGGCGCGTCTGCTCCTTTCTTCCACTTCCCACATTCCACCTTGCCCTTCCACGTCGCTCCACCGCAGCGTTACGGAGTGCGACGCTGACTGTCGAACGGCGCTGCTGCCAACTGCTGCCAACTGCTGCCACCGGCCACTCCGTCCCGTTCTCCGTCCCGTTCTCTCTTCTTCCCCCATTGCCGGCTGTTCTCTATCGCTCCGTCTTCTTCCCCCCGTCGCCACCGGCTAGCTCTAGCTGTCGATTATTCATTTTATTTTTCTTCTGCCAAGACGTGGAGAAGGGTCGGGCCATCCGATTTCCCCTTCACCCATCCTGCTTCTGCCCTCTCTCTCCACCCATGTCGGAGGACGAGTCGCCGAGGAGCGACCCGCACTCCAGCGTTCCTGCCGCCTTGCTGCCATGGCAGAAGAAGCCCCGGTTCAGCTGGACGCCGGCCTACGAGACCACCTTCTTCCAGTCGCTCTGTCAGTCCGTCCAGCTCGGCTTGCGCGAGAACCAGAGCTTCAAGCAGGAGGCCTGGAACCGCGCCTTGGTCGCCTTGCGCGAACAGGGAGCCTATCCCACCAAGCCCCATCTCATCAACAAGACCGACAATGCCCGCAAGAAGTTCCGCCTCTGGCGTGGGCTCGTCGAGAACCCCCAGTTCACCTACAATACCGTCACTAAGACCATCACCGGCAGCGAGGAGGCCTGGCAAGCTCATCTCGAGGTGAGTTGGCGCCTTCACCGCCCCTTGTTGCGATCTCCTGCTGACCCGGCTGTTTGTGACTGCAGAAAGAGCCTCTGGCGCGCGCGTTTCGAGAGCGGCCCTTTGACAACGCAGAGTACCTCGAGATCCTGTTTCCCGACGTCGTCGGGTCCCGTGGACATCCTAAGCGGGTCACCCGTCCGCGGAGGAAGGGTCCAGACAGCCTGCCCGACGGCGAGGCCGCTCCCGGCACCGGCATCATGCGACTGCAGAATGGTTCCGCCAGCGTGCACATGAACCAGAACATGCTCACCCCGACTGTGGGCTCGACCCCCATTCCCGTCCCGTCCAACGTCCAGGTCCGCCAACAGGTCGCCGTGTCTTCCGGAGCCGCCGTGCAGATTCGGTCTGCCCAGGGCTCTGTCGGTGGCGGCGTGCCTGGCCCTGTCTCCACGACGATCCAACCACCACCACCGCCGGGAACGGCGCGTCAGCTCCCCGGAGGTGGCGGTGTCAGCGGTGTTGGTATCGGCGGCGGCGGCGGCACGAACCGCGGTGGCAATGCTGCGTCAGCCTCGGCTCTGACGCCACCAGAGGAGGTCAACACTGTGGGCCAACAAAAACGCTTTGCCCCGGGCGCGGACGGAGCCCAGACCTTGTCCAAGCGGCGACGGACTGAGGGCAGCATCAACGCTGCGGGCAACAACAGCAACGCCGCCCACCGGAATCGGAGCGAATCGTATGCCAGCGCCGTTGGTGGCGGTACCGGTGCTGGCGGCACGGGAGCGCTGTCTGCTGCCGGTGGTGCAGCCGGCGCCGTGGGCAGAGCTGCCGGTGGACAGGGGGTCGATGCGACGCTGTCCGGCATGCGCCAGGCGCAGCCCGGCGGCCTGTCGACGGCGGCGTCGCGTGTCGATGGCATCGCCGGCCTGCTGTCGGATGTGCTGACCAAGTACGCCTCGGCCACGTCGTTGGCTTCGACGACGCGGTGGCCCGAGCAGGCGCTCGAGATTTTCTTCCAGGAGTTTGCCGACGAGGACATGGACCTGCAGCTGCGGATAGCCGAGAAGATCCTGACTGACACGAGCAAGGCCGTCATGTTCTGCAAGATGCCGTCGGCCCTGCGCAAGCATTGGGTCAAGCGTCTTCGCGAGGTCAGCAACCGGCTCGGCAGCTGATGGACGTGTATTATTGGGGCGTGTACAACTATGGAAGCATACGGACGGCGACGGCTATGGAATCATTGGTTACCATATACGGGCGGGAGGAAAAGGACTGCCAACAGCTGCCAGATGGGACTGGGTGCTTTCTTCCCTTCTTACAACGTTTTTCTTTCCTTGTTTCCCTTTTCTTTTTCTTCTCTTTCTTTTTTCTTTTTCTTCTTTTTCTTTTTTGCTTTCTGTTTCTTACTTTTCCTTGTCTTGTCTACTTTCTGACATTCTTCTTTCTGACATACCAGCCTTGTTCTTTTTCCTGTCATTTCACTTCTCGGCACGGACAGCAAAGCTTGGCAACAGGAGTTGGGTGTTTTCTTTTTCTTTCGAGCCCTTGCGTCGCCACTTTCACGCGTCAGTGTTGGCACTCACGAAATGTATCTAACGACGCCGTTGTTTTATGGGTTGGGTGAAGATGGTTTAGGACGGGTACGGGTAGGCTAAACAACAGCTACCGGGACATGTTTGTATAGTATTTCATACGAATGAAAGGGAACGTGATGACGAATATATGATCACAGCGCATACTTATTCCAGCGACGAATACTTGATATGAAATCATCTAGCAATCGAACAACTTCAACTGGCATGTTCCCTGTAACTGCACCAGCCCCAATGGAGACAAGGATATATGTATAAGTGGGAGGAGAGGAGTAAGTCACGGGATGCAACTAGAGCAGCGCGGTAGGGCAAATAGACAGAACAGTAGATGGAAGAGATGAGTACAGAGAGTTGGGAGTGACAGGAAAGAGGGAAGAGGAGAGAAGTATGCATCAGCCAAGGTCCGTTCACTTTTGCTTAGGCTTGCCCTTGTAGAAGTAGCTGTAAGAGAGGTTAGCACGAGTAGACTGGCAACAGGGCAGACGGGCTTCTCTTTCGCCGGAAGCAAGACGCACTTTGCCAGGACGCCTTCGAACAGGCTGACGGCGCCGAAAAGGCCGAGTCCCGCGGCGCCGGCCTTCCAGCTGAAGCGGCCCTGGTCGTAGAGGCCCCAGGCACGAAATCCGAGCAGAGCGCCGAGCCCGACGACGGCAGCGAGGTTGCCGACGACAGCAGCCTGTGCAATGGCCGGGTGGTCTTCCTGCACGGCGGCGAACTGGGCCGTGATCCAGCGGTCTGCGCGGTGAGCCTGGGAGGCGGCTTTCTTGGCCGAGTCCTCCGTCTTGGATCGGGCACGGGCGGCAGCTCTGGTGGCGCGGACCTTGGCCTCGGCGGCGGCGGCGATAGCCTCGTGCTCGAGACGCTCGGCCTGCGTCTCGGTCGTCACGGACTGCTCCCCAAAGTCGGAGGGGACCGTCCGGACCGAAGGTGTGTCGACATCGATCAGGGACACGGTCGAGGCCACCGACTCGGACGGCTCTAGCTCAGGTACGGCGGGAGCAGCAGCCTGGGAACAAACATGGCGTCAGTCAGTCTCGTGCCGGGGCAGAACAGGTGAGGATAAAGTAGAGGGTTCTTGTGCGGCACTTTGTGCAGGCGTCTGCCAAAAAGTCATCCAAAATGTACCATACCTCTTCAGGCGACTGCTTGGGCCCCTTGGCAGCAATCTCTGCATACGACACTACAGGGACGCAGGGTCAGCTAATGACACCAAAAAGAGGCTCTTGGAGCCCCTCCTCCCCACTCAGAGAGGATCTGGAGATGTCCACAGAGGCGAGGAGGGGGGGAGGGGAAAAAACGACATGTGGGCATTGCCGAGACGGTGCCGAAGATAAGGAACTTACTCGTGCTCTTTTGATATTTTGTATATGGCGTTGAAAATGTGGAGAGCAGCAGCTCGCTGTTAACAGTTGGGCGTCCAAGAGAGGTGCTGAGAGAGGTCGGTAGCAGGCGGTAAGATGGTAGATTGACGAGGATGAATAGTATGGGAGAAGACAAAGGTCGGATCCGAGAGCAGGAAAATCGTGGGCAGCATATGGGAGCTAGCAGGCACTGGCGTGACCATCCTGTGGGTGGTGACTTCTTCCTTGGAGGCAGGGCCGAGACCCGATGACGTCGGGCCATCGAATTGGGCTCTGGGCGAATGGGCGCCTTGGGAGGGAGTGGCGGGGCCAGCACACCTAATCTGGGCTAGCGGCCAGCCCAGTCGCTACCCAGATCGTCGGCTATGGGGCCAAGCTGGAAGCCGTTGCCCAGGCGACGAACGCAGTCAACAGATTATCGCCCCAGGCCAGTTAACTGGCTGCACACCGACGGCGCCTTCCCGCTCCGCTCACGTCTTTAATATTGTGGTCCTGCTCTTTCTGTTTCTGTCGCGCATTCCACGAAAACATCGAAACCGTATCGAACTGACGTGATTGAGCGTGAACAGACACGTTCGAGCGTATATCCGCATACACACACATACAAGCATACACTCAGCAGGCCGAACGCACATTCTTTACTCGCCATCGTCTTCACCGCCGCTGCTGGTAGCCGGGCACGATGTTGACAGCAATGGCCGAAGGGCCAACGGTGACGCTCTCGTGTACGTCTTCGGCGTGGAGGAAGCTGCACACCGACTCCAATGGAGCAAATTGACTGACGGGTGTGCCTGATTAGTTGCCAACAACTTCTGGGGCAAAGATGATGCCGGAGTGATTCCGCTTCTGGAGCGGATGCACGCGGCCAAGCAGACGTCTGACGAGCTCAAGTCGTTTTACAACAGTACGTCTCGAGTTATTCGCCCTTGCTACGATGTGCTGATCTTGACATCTCTTGCGTCTAGCCCGAGCATCGATCGAGGATGATTACGCCCGCAAGCTGCTGTCGCTGTGCCGCAAGCCATTGGGATCGCAGGAGACAGGCGCGCTCAAGTCGTCGCTGGACGTTCTGCGCGGCGAGGTCGAGTCGATGTCTAAGCAACACCAGTCGATTGCCGCACAGATGAAGACGGAGCTGGAGGAGCCGCTGGCGGCTTTTGCCGGGGCGATGAAGGAGCGGCGAAAAATTGTGCAGAACAGCATTGAGAAGCTGCACAAGGTGAAGACACAGCAGACACAGCACATGAACAAGGTTTGTATAGGGAGTTTGTTGTATTTGTCGTGGCCGTCGGCTAACATTCGCTCGCCACACAGTCACGAGACCGATACGAGCAAGAGTGTCTCAAGATCAAAGGCTATCTGGCCCAGGGCCACATGGTGATGGGCCAGGAGGAGCGGAAGAACAAGGCGAAGCTGGAGAAGACACAGATCAACGTGGCGACGACGAACACGGAGTACGAGAACGCGGTCAAGGTGCTGGAGGAGACGACGGCACGATGGAACCGCGAGTGGAAGGCGGCGGCCGACAAGTTCCAGGACCTGGAGGAGGAGCGGCTGGACTTTACCAAGAGCAGCCTGTGGTCGTTTGCCAACATTGCGTCGACGGTGTGCGTGAGCGACGACGCGTCGTGCGAGAAGATCCGGCTGTCGCTGGAGAAGATGGAGGTGGAGAAGGACATTGCGCTCTTCATCAGCGAGAGAGGCACCGGCCAGGAGATTCCCGACCCGCCCAGGTACATCAACTTCTGCCGGGGCGACCTGGACTCCCAGTCAGAGACGTCCGAGGACGACAACTACTCGGTAGCTCAGTTCCCGCGCAGCATCAACCCGGCCTACCGCACGTCATCGCCGCAGCCGTCGACGTATGAGTCGCATCACGACCCCAACAACTTGGCCGTGGCCCGCGACATGGGTCTGCAGCCAGACCGCGAGCCAGGGGCGCCGTCGGCCGGACGGGAGGCGGCCGTGCCGGGACAGAAGCTGCTGCAGCAGCCGATGCAGCCGAAGCAGCCGAAGCAGCAGCCACCCGTACAGGCTGCACTTCCAGCACCGGCCGAGAAGCCACGGGCGCTGATGGGACAGGGACAGGACCCGTACGGCGGCGGCGGGCACGCGCAGCAGCTCCAGCTTCAGCAACAGCAGAAGCAGCAGCAGCTCCAGCTCCAACAGCAGCAGCAACAGCAGCAAAAGCAGCAAAAGCAACAACAGAAGCAACAGCAGCTCCAGCAACAGCAACAGCAGCAGCAGCAGCAGCAGCAGCAGCAGCAGCAGCTTCAACAGCAACGGCAGCAGCAACAGCAGCTCCAGCAGAATGAATTCTCAGCAGTGCCACACGATCCTTACCCGGCGGAAGGCATGACAATGCTGTGTCGAACAGGCGCCGGTGGCGCAGGGCAGCCGCAGGCGGACCCAAACTCACAACTAAGCTCGCAGATCAGCTCGCAAGTCAGCTCGAACTCGTCGGCGCGTCCGTCCAGCCGTGACTCGCACAGCGACTACTCCGTCCCGACGCCGTTCTCGAGCCAGGAGCTGCCCAGCGGCTCGGCGTCGCCGGTGAAGAGCCCAGGCGGAGGCAGCGATCTTGCTACCATGGGAGGCGACCAGCAGGCAGACGACACGAAGGTGCCCAAGAAGAAGAGTGGCTTCTTCCAGAACCACAGCCCGTTTCGGCGCAAGAGCACTAAGGACATTTCGGGCGGCGCGACAGCAGCAACTCATCGCAACACGTGGCACTCGTCCATGGCCCAAGGCGGCCTTCAGCAACAGCAGCAGCAGCAGCAGCAGCAGCAGCAGTCGCAATCGCAGTCACAGCCTCCGCTACAGCAACAGCAGAGCGGCGGTGCCGGATCACATCGCGGCTCGGTGTATGGCGGCAGCAGCAGCAGCCGATTTGGCAGCAGTATGGGTGTGGGATCGATGGAACAGCCACGGCACCTGTTGACGGACCGCACGGCGAGCCCGGACCCGATCGATGCGAATGCTAGCCTGGCTCTGAACGTGGGCCAGAACGTGTTCCCGGTGGCGACGCCGGCGCGCCGGGGTGCCGGAGGCAGCAACGGGCAGTCAGGTCCGGGCGAGGCTGCCGAGGAAGATCCAATCGCGCTGGCGCTGGCAGAGCTCAAGGGCGTGACGGTCGGCAAGCAGTCGTCGGTGCGGATGTCGGCCGACCACTACCACGGCATCTCGACGCCGGTGCCGGGAGCGCGCAGCTCGACGCTGGGAGCCAGCAGCGGCAGTAACGGAGCCGTGGCAGCAGCGATGCGAGGAACGCCTCCGCCGTCGTACGACCAGCAGGTGCAGCGACTGGGGGTTCCGGCGGCGGCTGTGACGTCCAAGGCGATGAAGCAGACGTCGCAAAAGTTTGTGGACCAGACGCGCAACCTGTTCAGCCAGCCGCCGGGCGGCAATCGGCACGGAGCGTCGGCGTCGATGTCGAGCAATATTTATGCATCTACACAGTCTCGCAATGGTGCCGGGATGGGTGCCGGGATGGGTGCCGGAAGCGTCAGTGGTCGCAGCAGTGGGCGCAACAGCTACGACATGCCGCGAGACGCGTCGCCGGGAGCCCGACGCAGCATGTCTCCACGGCCAGGCACGACGGCAGCGCGACAGCAGCAGTACCAACAGTCGCCCCAGCAGCACCAGGCATCGCCATCGCAGCAGGACTACCGGCGGTCGACATCGCCGAACCCGTATGCCGAGCGGCAACGACGGCAGTCGTCGTACCAGGCGCAGCAGCAGCAGCCGAGAGGCTCGGAACAGGGCTTCTACGGCCACCAGTCGTCCAACAGCATGCCGTCAAGGGCAGTGTCTCCGTCACCGTATCGCGGTGACTTCCGGCCAGGCAGCAGCGTGGGCAGTGGCGGTGGCGGTGGAGGTGGAGGTGGCGGCTATGGTGGTGGCAGCTATGGCGGTCGTCCTGGCAGCAGCATGGGAGGCAGTCACAATGGCGACATGGCGGTGCAGCTGGCTCCGATCGGCCCAGCATCAGCGGATGACGGCTATGGGTCTCAACGCGGTCGTGGCAGCCGGCCGGGGACCAGCAGCTCGAACTCGCGGGCAATGGGCCTGTATGAGGGCGCCGGGACGCTGCGGCAGCGCAGCAAGAGCATGGCCGAGAGTCGGCAGTACACGCGGGATGGGCGGCCGATTATGCATTTTGGTGAGTCGCTTAGTCATCTCTTGGTTGTTGTCCATGTCACTAACAAGACAGCACGCGCGCTCTACGTGTACCAGGCGGCGATCCCCGAGGAGCTTGGGTTCAGCAAGGGCGACGTCTTGGCGGTGCTGCGGCACCAGGACGACGGCTGGTGGGAGGCGACGGTGCATGGTGGCAGCGGACAGGTTGGGCTGGTGCCGAGCAACTACCTGCAGCCGTGTTAGGGTAATGATGGGGACGAGGATGTGCATGACTGACGAGGAGATGATGCATGCCATCACGGCGGATCTGATTGTGCTTTATGTGTGGGGATTCTTGTTTGGCCGGTTCTGATTTGGCCATTTCACGTCGACGTTTGAGCATTTAAACTTGTTTATTTTGGCACATTAACTCTTTCATTCTTTCCCACTTGATTCCCTGTTTATCTTTATCTTCTTCTCTGCAATTCGGCGTCTCGCTCTGTATGTAACAGGCCAGATGATAATGGCAATGTCAAACGTTGAAACGATGGGATCGATGGAGTTACTCGTAGATACGATGCTTTGCACTGTAGAACGCAGCCAGTGGTCCTGCTGGAATGACGTAATGAGTCGTAGTGGGGCTGTCCTGTGATTGGCCGACGGGTCGCGTACCTCCACATCGTCATCGCGTCGATTCCGTTCTTCTGTCCAGGAACAAGCAACGGGCTGCGAACAGCTCGCGTCAATGTGCCCCCGGCGACCGTCACCCAGCCGATAGGACGGCCATGTTCGAAGACGCCTACCGGACGGTGACGTCCAGGGCGGTCCGCCGCACGCTCGTGTACGGGGTGTTGCTGGTGGCCGCCTCGGTCCTGCTGTACGGCGTCGCCGTTGTGGGCTATCTGGGCTTCTACCACGACTACGTGCCGCACCGCGTGCGCACGGCGCCACTGTACCTGCAATACGGGTGAGTGGGGTGGGCGGCGATGACCAGACGCGGCTCGGCTGACGGTGTGCAGGCAGGCGACCCAGACCCAATCTCACGAGCCTCATCCATTTGCCATTGCGGATCTGCGCGGCCTCGGCCTGAAGACGGACCAGGCCTACGACGTGTCGGTGAGCCTGCGGCTGCCGCGGTCGCCGGCGAACCAGGCGGCCGGCAACTTTATGCTGGAGCTGGCGCTGGTGACGGCGGGGGTGTCATTGTCTTCGTCATTGTCGTCTTCGTCGGTTGACGCCATCACGTTGGCCGCCCGCCTGCCGCCGGCCAGCCCGCGCGACTTTCTCGCCGCCGACGGCCGCCGCGTCGTCTACGCGGCTGCCCGGCCGGCCTTGCTGGCCTACACGGACCCGCTCGTGGCCGCGGCCGGCCGCCTCGTCTTTCTCGGCTACCACCTGCTGGCGCCGGCCGCCGCGCCCGAGACGGCCTGCCTGGTCGTCCCCATGGCCGAGTCGCTCGCGTTTGCCGGCCCCGACGGCCTGCCAGCCGCCCTCTACGTCGAGCTGCGCGCCGCGGTCGCCGCCGGCCACCGGCCGCTGCAGACGTATGGCGCCGACGTCGTCTTTGCCGCCCGCCTGCGCGGCCTGCGCTGGCTCATGTACCACCACGCCGTCGCCTCGTTTGCCGTCCTGACCGCCGCCTTTTGGCTCGTCGAGGTCCTCTGCATGGCCGCCGCCTGCCTCCTGCTGGGCTCGTTCCTGTCGGCCGGTCGTGCGGACGGTCTGGACGGCCGGGCCGGCAGCGACCACGGCCCGCTGCCGCTGCCGCTGGCCAAGACTGAGCCCCCCAAAACCGACGTGGCCGTAAAAACGGAGAAGCGCGAGGACCGGGTGCTGACCTCGATCCCGGCACCGCCCGAGGGCAAAGGCCGCCGGCTGGCAGGCGGCAGCCCAGACGAGGAGACGCCCCGGCAGAGAGCAGGCCCAGGCCCAGGCCCAGAACCAACAGAAAGGCCTAGCGCGATTACCACCGGCAGCTCGGCCGCGGCGGCAGAGACCACGACAGAGAGCTCGCTTCGACAGCGACAGCAGCAACAGATTGCGTGAGTGGTGGAGGTGGAGAATAGCTAGAGACTAGTGGAATTGCATTAATACGCGCTAATTGGTAGCTGTCTCGTTCTGACTGTCTCTTCTCTGTCCCTCTGTTTCTCTCTATCCTCTCCACTCCATTCTCCCTTCTCCTATCTCTTCCCTCCTCGTACCCCTTCCCCCCCCCTACCCCCCCTACCACTCTCTCACCTCACCGCCAGGCCCCAGAAACCCCGGCGAGACCCACGGCTCCGTGTTCTTGGCCAGACGGCGGACCTGGTCCTCGTCCACGTCGATGCCGAGTCCGGGCCCGTCGAGCAGGCGGATGTAGCCGTCGTGGACGGCCCAGACCTCGGGGTTGGTCGTGTAGCTGGTGAGGTCCTGCTGGCCGAGCTGGCTGTTGTAGTGGATGCCTAGGCTCATCTCCTGGATGGCAAAGTTGGGCGACGCCGCGTCCACCTGGACGCAGGCGGCCAGGGCGATCGGCCCGAGCGGGCAGTGCGGCGCCAGGGCGACGTCGTAGGCCTCGGCCATGGCCGCGATGCGCCGCAGCTCCGAGATGCCGCCCACATGGGCCACGTCCGGCTGCAGCACGTCGACGTGCGGCAGCAGCGGCCGCACGTCCCAGCGGCTGTGCAGCCGCTCGCCGAGGGCAATCGGCAGCGTTGTCAGGCCGGCCAGCTGCTCGATCCCGGCCCCATGTTCCGACAGGAGCGGCTCCTCGATGAAGAGCGGCCGGTGCGGCTCGAGCGCCCGCGCGAGCTGCTTGGCCATCGGCCGGTGCACGCGCCCGTGAAAGTCCACGCCGACGTCCAGCCCGAGCGCCCGCACCGCCTTCACCCGCTCGACGCAGCCGTCCAGGGCGGCCGGCCGGTCCAGCCAGCCGAGGTCCTCGGTCGCGTTCATCTTGACCGCCCGGAAGCCCTGCTCGCGGCGGGCCATCCTGCGCCGGTTAGCCGTGACGGTCGGGCTGTGTTGCAATTGCACGTGACACGTGACTCACGCCTGGTTCGCCACGTCGCCCGGACGGTCACCGCCGATCCACGCATACACGCGCAGCTTCGTCCGCAGCTTGCCGCCCAGCAGCTGGTAGATGGGCACGCCCAGCTTCCGCGCTGGCCTGTCAGAGCGTGGCAAGTATGCACGACAAAACAACAGAAACTCACCCTTCAGATCCCACAAGGCAATGTCAATGCCCGACAGCGCACTCATAAACACCGGGCCGCCCCGGTAGAAGCTGCTGCGCCAGGACAGCTGCCAGATGTGCTCAATGTCGCTGCTCGCAGGTCAGCACGCTCCTTGTCTCCGCCGGCCGGGCTCATCATCCACTGACTCGGCTTCCATGCCCTTGTACCGCGCAAACCAGGCGTCCAGACAGCCCTCGACGGCCTGTGTGTGTCCCTCCAGCGACGCCTCGCCCCAGCCAGCATTGCCGGCCTCGTCCGTGATCTTGACAAAGAGCCAGCGGGGCGGCACCCGGAACCACTCCATCGTTGCAATCTTGCCCATGGTAACTATAAAATCGTGAGAGGTGGGAGAGAGAAGGTGTGGATGAGGTAAGCAAGATGCCATCATACGAGCAGAGGAAGCTGCTACCCAATCCCATATACATGCGCAACCACCGGTGCCGGCCTGCGGGGTCGGAGCCCAACGCCTGGTGGGATTCCGTGCCAGTTTCCGAACGCGGCAGGAACGGCTGCAATGCTACATCGCTATCCGAAGACTTGCTGCTAGCGTGCGCTTTTCCGACAAGTGTTGCCGTTGTAATAGTTCCACTGTGATCCTTTTGTCCTTGGCATGTGCTGACGAATCTCTTCGTGGTCTGCTCAACGTCCATTCAACGGAATACTACCTCTCCACGACAGATACCACTATCCCCTCTTTATCCGTGGTACTTCGTTTTGTATAATGCGACTGCTAGACCGAAACGTGCTCAAATTAACCATCTGACCTGATTGCTATCTGAAGCCTAATGAAGCCTATCATTTTACATTCTTTGCAGACTATGAAAACAGTGGCTCACGCCGCCGCCTTCAGCTCCCGCTGCGCCTCCTTCCACTCCTCGACGGCCGCTTTGAGCGCGGTCTCGGTCCACTCGCCAAAAATATTGACGCCGAGACGCTTGGGGAAGTTGTACCGGCTGTGGCGGTCGAGAGCGTTCAACTTGTCCAAGACGTCCTTGGGGAGCTCCGAGACTGCGGCCATGTCAGCTCTAGACTCTCTCTCCTTCCTGACTTGACTCACCTTGCAGATTCTGCTGGATGCGTGCTGGTGTGACCGACTTAGTCAGCACGACGGTACCTCGCTGGACTGCCCAACTGAGGAGCACCTGTGCCGGCTCTCTGCCGAGAGACTTTGCCAGTCCAATGACGACCGGATCATCGATGGCCCGTGGCAGGTTGTAGATGTTGTTGGCCATGGGGCTGTAGGCAGCGACAACAATGTTCTGGAGAGGCTTGTGAGCACGGGTCGACCACAGAAGAGAAGGTGGTTAGGGGCTCACGTTTTGTCTGCACCACTCCAGCAGGTCGGGCTGCTGCAGATACGGATGCGCCTCGATCTGGTTGACGGCCGGGCGGATGGTGGCGGTCTGCCAGAGGTCCTCAATGTGCTGGCGCGTAAAGTTGGACACGCCAATGGTTCGGACCTTGCCCTTGCGCACGGCAGCCTCCATGGCCCTCCAGGTGTCGGCCATGGGAACGTCGATGACGGCTATCTGCTCCGTCTTGGGGTCGACGGGGAAGCGGACAGCCTCACCGGCCGGCTCAAAGGCCACGGGCCAGTGGACCAGGTAGAGGTCGAGGTAGTCGGTCTGCAGGTCGGCCAGGGTCGTGTCGAGGTGGCGCTCGACGTCCTCCGGCTTGTGGTGCGTGTTCCACAGCTTTCCGGTGAGCTGGTCGGGGAAGAAGACGGGCGGTCAGCAGAGGAGATTCAGGCGACTGTCATCATCAACTCGTCTTACAAAAATGTCCTTTCGGGCCACGCCCGACGCCTTGATCCCGTCGCCAACCTCCTTCTCGTTGTCGTAGCAGGCGGCGGCGTCGATGTGGCGGTAGCCCAGCCGCAGGGCCGTCTCGACGGCATTCTTGACCTCGTTCGGCTTGGATTGCTACCTCTAGTCAGCAGAGGAGGACACGACGACGTGAGTGTGTGTGAGTGGCCTACCCATGTGCCCAGGCCGACGGCCGGGATGGCATACCCTGAGCTCAGCTGGAAGGATGTCGGCAGGGTCATCGTTCTGCTTCCTGGTCGTGCGCAAGATGGCGGCAAGAGGCGGCAAGAGTCGTAGTCCCTCTTCAGCAGGACATCTTTTGTAGCTGCGTGTCCGGAAGAAGCGAGGCCCCACAGTTTTCGAGGCCCTGTTAGCCGACGCTGCAGCTAGTCGCTTTTCCGAGCCGTCGGAGAGTCTCCGGCGACGACTCCGCAGACGTGACCGCTAGTACTGCAGCGTACGAGTTTACCCCACGGGGTATTCGAGGCTGGAGTGGCTTCAGGTACTCGGATGGCAGTTGGAGAGACGAGGACGTATAAAGGGCGGAGAGGGCAGGATGGAGAGAGACGGAGATGGTAAGGGCAACAGTGAGAGAGGACGTGCTCATCGTCCATTGTTCCATCATGACCGAGCTACAGACTGTGCAGATGAGCGGTGTTGTCGACAAGGCCACAGTGGACCAGGTCGAGCTGTGCGACGGCGGCTCGCTGGCCGAGGGCGAGGCGAAGCGACGGCTCGGCCGCGGCGGCGACATTGCGCAGGCCGTCTTCGACGAGGCCAACGCCATGGGCGAGATCGACCCAGCCGAGGAGCGCCGGCTGGTGCGCAAGATTGACCGCGTGCTGCTGCCGCTTTTTGCGGTGTCGTTTGTGTTTTTTTATGTGCGTGTCGCGTGGTTGTGCAGTTTTGCAGTCCTGTCTGACGGTGTGATCCTCAGGTCGACAAGACCACGCTCTCCTACGCGGCCGTGTTCGGGATCCAGGCAGACCTGCGCCTGCACGGCACCGACTACAGCTGGCTGTCGGCGCTCTTCTACCTCGGCTTCCTCGCCTGGGCCGTGCCGGCCAGCATGCTGCTGCAGCGCCTGCCCGTCGGCCGCTATCTCGGCACCACCATCTTTCTCTGGGGCGTCCTGCTGATGGCCCAGGCCGCCTGCCACGACTTTGCCGGCCTGGCCGCCCTCCGCGTCGTCGGCGGCGCCGCCGAGGCCGTCGCCGACCCGGCCTTTATCCTCGTCACCAGCATGTGGTACACCCGCCGCGAGCAGCCCGTCAAGATCGGCCTCTGGTACTGTGCCAACGGCCTCGGCGTCGCCGGCGGCGGCCTCCTCGGCTATGCCATTGGCCAGATCCGCGGCGCCCTGGCCCCCTGGCGCTACGAGTTCCTCCTCATCGGTGCCTGCTGCGCGCTCTGGGGCCTCTTCGTCGCCGTCGCCCTGCCCGACAGCCCGGTCGATGGGCACCCCAAGACGGCCGTGGCCACGCACCCCCTCCGCTTCTCCTCCTGGAGCATCAGCCGCGCCCTCCTCCCCCTGACCGCCCGCGAGCGCCGCCTGGCCGTCCACCGCCTCCGCCACAACCAGACCGGCATCGCCAGTCCCGCCTTCAAGCCGCACCACGTCGTCGAGGCCCTCGTCGACGTCAAGACCGCCCTCTTCTTCCTCATCGCCCTCTTCCACGCCACCACCAACGGCGGCACCACCAACTTTGGCACCATCATCACCAAGGGCTTCGGCTTCTCCACCCGTACGCACACAGCCCCTCTTCTCTTCTCGTCCTGGCCCTAACCCCCCAGTCGTCACCACCCTGCTGCAGATTCCCTACGGCGCCTGCATCTTCCTCTTCATCCTCAGCAGCGTCTTCGTCAACGACCGCTTGCCGCCTAACAGCCGCTGCCTCGTCATGGTCGCCTACCTCCTCCCCAGCATCGCCGGCGCCTTTGGCCTGCACTACGTCCCCGGCGACCAGCGCGTCGGCCGCCTGATCTGCTACTACGTACGTGTCGGAAGACAGCCCTGCTCACGTGTTTGCTTACTCAGCATCGCTCACACCCACAGCTCACCGGCTCCGTCACCGCCACCTGGGTCCTGCTGCTCTCCATGCAGACGGCCAACGTGGCCGGCCACTCGAAAAAGATGATCACGTCGGCCTGTCTGTTCTTGGGTCCGTCTACCTCCCCCTCCACCTTCCCTCTGCCTTCTGACTCGCCCAGGATACTGCACCGGCAACATCGCCGGCCCCTTCTTCTACAAGGCCGAGCAGGCTCCCGTCTACTCTCTGGGCATCTGGAGCATGGTGGCCGTCCTGCTGCTCGAGGTGGTCATGATCCTGATCCTACGCTTCGCCCTGGCAGCCGAGAATAGGCGGCGCGACCGGCTGCAAGGCCCAGAGGGTAGGGACCTGGACGCTACCGCTTTCGAGGACTTGACCGACAAGGAGAACATGAACTTTCGCTATGTTTACTAAGCATCGCATGTTTACCTATAGAGTTTGATAAAGACAAGCAATAAACTCTATACAGTAACCGAATCAGTGTGGATGTGCTCCGAGGTCTCGTAGAATTGCCATGTATAGGAGTTACTGGGGGCCAAAGTCCCACCAGCAAGTTTACGACTATGGAACCTGTGCAGTGTCTTGGAAAGATACTTTTACAGTGTGGCACGGGATGCTATGACCCACCTCTTTTAGTAGGGGTACCATGAATGTGGGCATAGCTCGGAGGTACTCCGTGACTCCCACAACAATACACACACGCTCACTGGGCACTCATAGTTTGAAAGTTGCCGTATGCTATACACCAACCACGAGTACCCAAACCGTCACATTCCTAATGCCGGGCGAAAGCACACCTTTTCCGATCTCCTATCCGAATGTGATCCTACTGCTTTCCGTCATTGTCTCGCCTTGGTGCCGTATGTCATCCCTTTCTTCTTCCCCGCAAATTGTGGCCCCATGCTGTTCCCCGTCATAACCCCAGGTCTTGCTTATCCGAATATGGGGATAGCGGAGACGGCTAGAGAAGAGGGGGAGACGAGGGCAGGTGAGGATGCATCGCCACCATTGAAGAGAGAAGGCCCCTTTGATGTCTGATCCAGATGCATAAGAGCGACCGGTCTCGTTTGTGTTTCTGTCCGTCATTGTGTTCGACATGTCCTTGCCATTCTTCCATTCTCCTTGCAACCACGCGCCATGACGGCTCACACACAGAACAACAACGCCCTGGGCAGTGGCAACGACACGAAGGACGACATCGCCGTCGACATCCAGGCGCTTGAGACCATTGACACCAAGAGCCCCGAAGACGGGTGTCCGCAGTGGATTCGCGATGCCTCGCCCGAGGAGCTGGCCGCCAAGGAGACGCGTCTCCGGCGCAAGATTGACATCCGGCTGTAGGTTGTGCTGTTTTTGTCGCTGTTTCTGTTGCTGCTGCTCTTGATCTGTGCTGACTTGGCAGTATGCCGTTGATCGTCTTGATGTACATCTTGAACTACCTGGACCGCAACAACATTGCCGCGGCCGGGCTGTCGCATCTGCAGCGCGACCTCCATCTCAAGGGCTACCAGTTCAACACGGCCGTCAGCATCCTCTTTGTCGGCTATCTGCTGATGCAAGGTGCGCTTCGGCGATGGGGTGCAGCGTGGAATGCTTACTAATCAGAATCCCCCCAACAGTCCCCTCCAACATGCTGCTCAACAAGCTCGGCCGGCCGGCGGTGTACCTGCCCGGCTGCATGCTCGTCTGGGGCGCGGTCTCGGGCGCGACAGCGGCGTCGCAGTCGTACGGCGGGATCCTGGCGGCCCGCTTCGTGCTCGGCTTCATCGAAGCGGCCTACTTTCCCGGCTGCCTCTACTACCTCTCGTGCTGGTACACGCGACGCGAGCTGGCCCTGCGCACCGGAATTCTGTACAGCGGGTCGCTGCTGTCGGGCGCGTTTGGCGGGCTCATCGCGGCCGGGATCCTCAACGGCATGGACGGGCTGCACGGCCTCAGCGCCTGGCGCTGGCTCTTTATCCTGGAGGCGGCCATCACGGTCGGCGTGGCGCTGGGCGCGTTCTTCTTGCTGCCGAACCTGCCGCGCACGACGCGCTGGCTGTCGGCCGAGGAGCGCGAGCTGGCCAGCTGGCGGCTGCAGGCCGACATTGGCGAGGACGACTGGATCGACAGCCAGCACCAGTCGCCGCTGCACGGCTTCCGGCTGGCCGCGTCCGACGTCAAGACGTGGCTCATCCTGGCGGTCATCTACGGCTCGACCGCGAGCGGGTCCATGACGACCTTTTTTCCGACGTGAGTGGGATAGAGGGTGAAGAGAGGGAAAGAAAGAAAAAAAGAAAAAAAAAAGAAAGACACTGACAGACCAGTGTGGTCAAATCCCTCGGCAAAGGAAACATCACCACCCTGCTCCTCACCACCCCGCCCTACCTGATTGCCGTCGTTGCCTGCTTGACCAATGCCTGGCATGCCGACCGCACCGGCGAGCGATACCTGCACATTGCCCTTCCTCCACTGTTGGCCATGGCCATGTACATCATCGCCATCTCCACCACCAAATTTGCGCCTCGCTACTTGTAAGTCTTTTGCTCCTTCCATTACTCCTGCTGTCTCTGCAGTGACTGACAGCACAGCGCCATGTGCATCATGGTGGGATCGACGTACTCGGGCTACGTGGTCGCCCTTGGCTACATCTCCAACAGTACGCCTGCTCCATCTCTGATTCCCTGCCACACCTCTGCTGACCGGCTAGTTCTTCCCCGTCCGGCGGCGAAGCGGGCCGCTGCTCTTGCCATGATAAACAGCCTGAGCAACGTCTGCCAGATCTACTCGCCATACCTCTATCCAAGTAAGTAACGAGTGAAAATGTACCTCCCAAAAAACCCAGGCTCACGTTCGTCCCCAGAAACTGCTGCCCCTCGCTACTCTACTGCCTTTGCCGTCAACATAGCCATGTCCGCCATGACTGTCATTGCCGCCACCGGCCTGCGCTTTTACCTCGCCCGTCTGAACAAGAAACTCGATCGCGGCGAGCGCGTTCGTGATGTTGGCTCTAATGCAGCTGCTGGAAATGACGGATTCCGCTTTTTGCTGTAAAGCCTTGGCTGGGGGCTTCTTTTGCACTTACGGGATCAATACATGAAATTATTGCGCTCTGTTCTTACAAAATAAGCGGGCAATGGAGGAAAGCGAGGGTTGTTTCAAGGAAAGGTGGCATCGGTCGTTTTGTCGAGAGCCGAGGCCCTTCCCAATAGCCGCTGTAGTGGTGGTAAGATACCGGTGTCTCTTAAGCATACTATCGTACCGTCAACCAACTATAACGCACAGAAGGACCACGTGATGTTTGGACCGCAGCCTAAACATCTGTATTTTGTCACAAGTACTTTATATCCTCCATCTTATGCGAAGAGCAATTATTTCTCCGTCTTCCCCTCCCAGTAGCATTCTTGACCAGCCTACTCCTAGTCATCACGCTATTGTCCAAGACCGCACAGTCTAACTACGCCAGCCTACAGCTTATCATGGAGGATTTTTCACATCTCCATCTCCCCGATTTTGAAAGCTTTCTGTTACGCCTGAGAATCTAGCACGCTCCGATCAGCTGGATCGCACACGATGCGCAACGCTCCACAACTTCATCCTCCGGCACGGATGGCTGGCAGCCGGGCGATCGTTGGATAATCTGAACAGCAGCAACTTATTCGAGCGCTATGACGACGCAGACGAGATCCGTGGCCGGCTACACCACTCTCTCGTCGCCTTCCTTGAAGCAGTCGAGATCCCCCAAGAGATGACCGATTGATGTATTTAGGGAGGCCGACACGAGAACACGAGACTCTGGATCGCACCCAGTTGGTGAAACTTGACCGAGGTGCAAGAGTTGGTGTAGAGAGCAGTTAGAGGCAGGACCAACAGTATTGAACGTCTATGCATTCTGAGTAGTATATAGCTTGGACCGAAAATACAGGCTTAATAACACGGTCGTTTATAACATTAATTATAGCCGTTGCCTTCACGGCCATAAGCAGGATGGCCCTTCCCCTTGCTTTCCATGAGTGCTAGACCCTCGCCGTGCTTCGTCTCAACGAGTGTCATGTCAAGGAACTTTTCGTAGAATGGAACCGATCTCTCCCAATCTCCAGTAAACAGAATATTGCGTCTCATATAAGGCAGTTTTTCAAAAGTCTCCCGGACACATCCAACGAGCCAACGGCCGAGACCTTTCCCTTGGTATTCTGGATTGACCCAGACGTCTGTGAGATACGAGAAAGTCGTGTAGTCGGTTACGCATCGAGCCAGGCCAACAAAGTTCAGGTCCGAGGGCGAGGTGGTCGACTCGTCAGGTGCGAGCTCCTCATACAAGCCGAACACGAGTGAGTTTTCAAGCGTTTCCTGCATTGCTTGAGGTGGCAGCGGCTTGGCCCAGTATAGAGCCCCGGATGCGAAAAGATCGACGAGCGTTGATATCGGCACCAGATTGGGATCGGTAGACACTAGGAACCCGTCTTTCTTCCAGGAACAGCCCCGAAGCTGTGATTTGACAGACGTCATGACAGGCAGGCAGTGAGGCTAACCGCAAAAAGGACTGCAAAAGTGCTCTATGAAGATCTAGTGGCAGGTCGAAACGTGGACTGTCCAAATGGGTGCCGTGAGAATTTTTATAATATACAGCCGAGCCGATAAATGAGTCATTTAACAGATAACGGCACACCCTTGAATTGGCATCTTGGCAGACGGAATTCTGCCCTGATTTGTCCTTAGGTCAACTTTAGCGTGCATCATCTTGAGCTATAGGAATCGGTGCATCCTATACAAATAGCATATATGCGAGCAACGTTTCTGTACTATAGCCAGAACCAGCGGCTTTACACCAAACCCATCCTCAGAAAATGGCAATGGCATTGGGTGGACTGGCGACGCCGCCGGGCACTTTGAGCGGCACGCTGCTGACAAAGAAGGACCAGCGCTGCAGCTCGGCGCACTTGCGGGCGAGGGCCTCGAGGTCGAACAGCTCGCCGATGGGCACGCCCCAGCCGGCCAGCATCCACTGGTGCAGCAGGCCGCCGCCCTGCATCTCGGCCTCCCAGGGCTCGCCGGCCCAGATGCCGCCGATCCGCGTGTGGGTGCCGCCGATGGGCGCACGCTCAAAGCTGGGCGCATCGCCAGCCACGGCGGCAAATCCGCGATCCCACATCCATCGCAGCGTGTCAACGGTCGGGGCGATGCCGATAAAGTCGGGAGCCGGCCGTTCGGCCAGGGCCTTTTGTTCGGCGGCCAACAGGCGCTCGTACGCCTCGGTGTAGCCGCTGCGCACCAGAAGGATGTCGCCCTTTTGCAGGGTCAGCTTTTGGGCCTTGGCCACGGCTTCGAGCTCGGCCACGGTGATCGCGGTCGACGCAAACGGCGCGATCGCCTGGCCGTGCTCCTGGCAGAAGCCGGCGTAGTCCAGCAGCACGCCGCGCCCGACAATGCCGCCGCGGTCGACCCAGGCTGCGAGTGTCAGCCAATGGTCTCTGGCCTTCTGGCCCTCGCGTCACCCACCATCTAGTCCCAACACGTTGGACCCGTCCAGCTGCTCGGCCGTGACGCCGCCGTAGAACCGCTTCGCCTGCTGGTAGCCGTAGTGGCGGAAGCCGTCCCACTGGCTCGAGCACTGCGTGTTGAACTCGACCGTGTCGTCATTGACCGTTCGAGGCTGGCCGTGCACGTCCAGCAGCACCTTGCGCTGCCACCGGAACGGCGGCCGGCCAAAGCTGGGGTGCGACGGCTTGTCCAGCGTCCAGTCCAGCGACACCCGCTCGCCCGTCCGGATCTCCTGGGCCGCCGACGCTGCCACATGAGCCGGCGTGAGCATGTTCAGCGCCCCCAACGCATCATCGCGGCCGTACAGCCCCCAGGCATTGCCAGGAGGGCCGGCCGGGTCCAGCGGCAGGCTGTCAAACGGCGGGCGGTCGGGCACCGGCGTAGGCGACATGGCTGCCATGAAATCCGAGATGCAGTCCGGCCTCTGCTGCTGCCTGCAAGGTCGTACCGAACTCGTAGAAGAGGGGATCTCAGGCCAACTCGAGAAATCTGCTGACAGCTCCGAAACCGCGCTGGTGTGGGCCCCACAGTCCACGGAAAAGGAAACTGCGGGGAACGTTCCTTCCCGTCTGGACCCAACGCCGGCCCACTTTTCCTGACCCGCTCTCCCCCAGACTTCCTCTTCCGCCCTGTCTTTCCTGTCTTTCTCCCGTCTTCCTCTTTCTGCTGGTCAAGTTTCCGGCTTCCGTCTGCAAAGCTCCGTCACCAATCTTCCACTTTGAAGGACCCATGCCAGCCAAGATGGAGCACCAGCCAGAGCCTGCTGCCGACTTTCCGCCACTGCGTTCTCGCGACCCGTCTCCACACCAGCTCTTCCGCCAGCCTCAGCCGTCCGAGACACACCAACAGCAGCAGCACAACCGGCAACCACAACGACAGCTCCCGGACCGAGCCTCCCCTTCCGAAACGCCAGTCGAGGCGCCTTCCAGGAAGCGGAAGCGAGTGCCGCCTGAGCTACGACGACGCGCCACACGTGCCTGCGACCGGTGCAAGAGGTAAGCGAGCAACTCGTCCTTCCACGATATTCGGCCAGAGAAAAGGCCTCTAACAAGACCCGGCTAGACGAAAGGTCCGCTGCACGGGCGACAAGCCATGTCTGCACTGCACCGAGGCAAAATCCACTTGCACATACGATCTGACCTATGGACGCGGACGACTGCCGTCGATCCCATTGGCCCGGGAACACTCTCCAACGGGACTCTCCATCACCGACCCCGTCATTCCACTGCACACACACAGCTTCTCGTTTTCCACAGGCAGCAGGCCTATAGCAGCTGCACCGGTTGGCCTAGGCGAGCGGCTGTCCTTTCTGTCTGAGGCTGCCACAACAGCCAGGATGGACCGGCAGCAGCAGAAACAGCAGTCGGGCTCAAGCCTTTCCAACCCGCCTAGCTCTGAAAGTATCAATACCAACAAAGGCAGCAACCACAACCCCAACAATACCAGCAGCAACGGCAACAACGGCGTCGTCTCGACTTCTGCCTTGGCTTCGGCTCCGGCCCATGCCACTATCGCCGTGTCGTCCCGCGTCTCTCCCGAGCCTTCGCAGACAGACCTGCAGGGCCATTACGTTGGTCCGTCCTCTGGTGTCTCCTTCTTGCTTCGCGTGCAGAAACGCCTGCACGAGACTGTGTCCTTCTCCCAGGCCGCATCTTCGTCCATCTTCACCTTTGGCGATGCACCGCTGCCGGAGTACGACGTTTCCTTCCCCCTGCTGCTGACCCGACCCGAGGCCAACTCCCTTCTGGAACGGTATTTCGACTTTGCCGTCCCCACTCACCGCTTCTTGCACCGGCCCACTGTCGAGGCCTGGCTAGCCGAGTTCTACGACACCAAGGGCAGCATGGCCAGCCGCGAGGACACCCGCGCTCGCATCGCCGTGCTGTTCATGGTCTTTGCCATGGCCACCGAGTACATGTCACCGGACTCGGCCGCGCCAGGAATGGTCTCCAGTGCCCAGTACTTTCTCGCTGCTGAGCAGCAGTTGTCCAAGGAGCGTGGCTCTGTGCGCCTGGCCAGCGTTCAGGCTCGGCTCTGCCAGTGCTTCTACCTCCTGGCCCAGTCACGCATCAACCACTGCTGGAGCCTGTTCGGCACCACCGCCCATCTGGCCCTGGCTATCGGCCTCAACCGCAACCGGCGTGCCGACCCTGCCTCCAGCCTTGGACACATCGACGTCGAGTGCCGTCGCCGCACGTTTTGGTGCACATACAACCTGGACAACTACCTGAGCGCTGCTCTCGGCCGCCCGAGGACGTTTCACGACGAGGACATCGACCAGGAGCTGCCTTCCATCCTGGAAGACAGCGAGATCCTCCACGATGAGATTCGGCCCGGCCAGCCCCGCGGCCAGTCCACGATGCTGGCACCCGTGGCACATGTGCGGTGAGCAGCCTCTGCTGCTCTGATGTCCCCCACATGAACCATCTGTGCTGACACTCTGTCTCCCTTCAGGCTTGCGCGCATAGTGAGCGTCATTCTTCGCGATCTCTACTCCATCCATCCCATATCCACATCTACGCGCGCGTCGTTGACGAGCAAGCACTCGGAGGCCCTGGCAGCCTGGCGCAGAGAAATTTCTCGATTTCTTGACACCGACCGCGATGGCGCCTCCTTGCTGATGCCCGTCTTCCAGCGGCAGATCAATGTGCTAAACCTGGCCTACTGGCATGCCTTGCTGCTCACGCACCGGCCGCTACTGCTCAGCAACTTTGCCTACCTCCAGCGCCAAGGCGCCGACTCGCGAATTGCATCTGACCGTGTCTACGCTCAGGAGAGCACAAACCGGTGTCTCGACGCCGCCATGAGCATCATTGAGATTGTGGACAATATATCTCAGGGCGGCCAACTGTTTAGAGCATTCTGGGTATGTTTCTGTCTTGTTCCGTTTCGCTACCGTCGGACCCCAGCTGACAGAGTAGTTCACTATGTACTTTGCCTTTTCTGCCGTCGTCGTGGTTTACGTCTACGTTATTCAGCACCGGTCATCTCCCCCAGAGACATACAGACAGTATCTTTCTGCGGCGATAGAGTGCCAGCGCCAGATTGCTCAGCACGCCGAGACCGGATCGCTGGCGCAGCGGTACACGCTCGTTCTCGAGGAACTGCGCCTTGTGACGCTCAAGCAGGTCGGACTACAACGGCAGACCTCTATGCTGCCCACCCGGACTCCTCATGCCAGCGGGAATGATGATCGCGGTCGTAGCAGCAGCAGCATTCCGTATGCTGTCGGTGCCGAGGCCAGCTTTCGTTCCATGGGCATTGCAGGCATTGTCGATGAGCCATTTGATCTGTCTGGCGCCCCCTTGGACGACGGAATGGTCGACTGGAACGAGAGCCCCAGCAGCTCGCTGGCCGACTTTACCAGCTGGGGCCACTTCGACTCCATGGTCTCGTCCGGCTTCTGGCCTTTTGATTCCATAGCCAATGAAGACCGCACATTGCGCATGTGACAGCTTTCAGAAAACTAGGTTGTGCAAAACATCAAATGCCGAACTATACATAACCTTGTGCCTGTACGGAGTATAGATCGTCACCCCGCAGCTTGTCATTAGTGTCGTTAGTACGAAGTCCAACGGGTGTTGGCGCTGCGCTTTATCCGATGTGCTTTTCCGATGCACTAACATGATCTCCACTTCGGTTGGAATGAGGGATGACCACCTATCCGAAAGAGGTTCTGCTCGGCACAGGTTTACGCCACGCGGAGAAGACCAGTGGCAGAGATGCGGTCGAAGAGGTTCCCGGCTGACTCTGACTATGGCTTCTATTTCACGCACTCAGACATGTTGTGGCGGCGCACCAAGCTTACTCACTTGTGGTCTGCTGCAGCAGACTATAAATTCCCACTCTCGGGAATGCATAGAGCACATAGCAACAAACCAACCAGACACAGACAAAGATTGCCAGGTCAAGCACAAGCCCTGGACTCGCCGACTTCGCCATGGCAGCTACTGCGCAGGCCTTCGCCCCCCTTCAGCACTTTGCCGGCATAGATGCTAAGAATGCTGTCGAGGTATACACCACGTCGGTGGATAATGACAGCAGCCCGCCAACAATGGTCAACGACCTACTGCTCAGTCGTGTTCGTGACGCTCCAGAAACACAATTTCTGGGATACCCTGCCACAATCAAAGGCAAGGCCGACTACGTTTACCACACAGTTCAGGACGTCGACCGCTATGCCACCAGTGCTGCATGGCGATATCTGCAGTCGGGACTAATTCCTGAACATCCCAATCCGAACAAGGCCGAGGTGGTGGCCATATTGGCGCCGTCCAACTTTGACTATGTCGTGTCCATCTTCGCGTTGTCGCGGTTGGGCTTCGCCATCCTGTTCCTATCGAACCGCCTGGCGCCTGATGCGATTGCCAGCCTGCTTCAGAAGACGGCATGCACCAAGTTGATTGTGTCGGCGAATCACGCACCCATGACTGAAAGGCTGCGAGACGAACAAAAGTACCCTGTCTCGGTCTTTCCGATCGTGGGACACGTCGACTACGCCTCGCATGCCTCGCAGGAGAGCTTACCCGATATCACTGTTTCCAACCCGTCCCGGCGGATAGCCTTTATCATCCACTCGTCTGGCTCGACCGGCCTGCCGAAGCCCATCTCCCAGACACACGGCGCCTGTCTGGCCAACTATGCCGGTGGCATCCCCTTTCGCGCCTTCATCACGCTGCCGTTGTACCACAACCACGGAATCTCGACGCTCTTCCGCGCCCTCTGCGCAGGCAAGAAGGCTGCTCTGTACAATGCCAGCCTTCCTTTGTCTGGCAGCACGCTGGTGGAATCCATCCGAGCCGTGGACCCCGAGAGTCTTCACTGCGTGCCGTACGCAATCAAGCTGATGGCCGAGGACCCGCGCGGTATCGATACACTCAAGCGACTGAAGCTGGTACTGTATGGCGGTAGCAGCTGTCCTGACGAGCTGGGCAACCGCCTGGTTGACGCCGGCATCTATCTGGCTGGCCACTACGGGGCAACGGAGATGGGACAGCTGATGACTTCCTTCCGGGACCCTGTTGTCGACAAGGAGTGGGCCTACATGCGTCCAGTGCCGTCGGCAAAGCCATTCTTGCGCATGGTTTCGCGTGGCGACAACACGTTTGAATGCGTCGTTCTCGACGGCCTACCATCCAAGGTGCTTTCCAACTCAAACGACCCGCCAAACTCGTTCTACACCCGTGATCTGTTTCAGCCGCACCCGACGCTGCCTGATGCCTGGAAATACCTCGGCCGAATCGACGACCGGGTGACGCTGATCAATGGCGAGAAGGTGCTGCCCATTCCATTTGAGCACCAGATCCGCCAGCATGACCTCGTGCGCGAGTGCGTCATCTTTGGCGTCGACCGGGCGGTGCCGGGCCTGGCCATCATTCCCAGCGACAAGGCCAAGGGCCTGTCCAAGAGCGCGCTGCTCGACGCCCTGATGCCGGTCGTGGACGCCACCAATGCGCACACAGAGGCCTTTGGTCGCATCTCGCGGGAGATGATCGAGATCTTTGACAGCGACACAGTGTATCCGGCTACCGACAAAGGAACAGTGATTCGTGCAGCCTTCTACAGCCGGTTTGCCTCCATCATTGATGCCGTGTATGCACGATTCGAAGCAGTTCCGGCGGAAGAAGAAGGGGGAGACGGCCTGCGCGTTCTCGATCAGATGGACCTCGAGAAATATCTCCTCGACATTTTCGTCAACAAGCTCGGCGCTGTGGGCTTGCAGGCCGAGACGGATCTGTTTGAGGCCGGCGTGGACAGCCTGCAGGCGATCACAGCGCGGGCTCAGATCGTGCGTGAGATTGACCTCGGCAGCAAGCGGCCGGCGCAGAACGTGGTGTTTGAGTTCCCGACGGTGCGGCTGCTGGCTCAGCACCTGGTATCTCTGCGCACGGGGGCTGCCGATGGCAAGGACGGAGACGTGGCCGCGGGGGAGATCCAGGCCATGCGAGACCTCATTGCCAAATACAGCGACTTCTCTTCCTTTTCGTCCCTGCCGGCAAGCGCTCACAAGCGTCCGGAAGGTAAGGAGGGGCTCGAGACCGTTCTGCTGACGGGGGCAACGGGCTCACTGGGCGTGCACATTCTGCGGCAGCTCGTGGACGAACCGCACGTGAGGCAGATCTTCTGCCTCGTACGGGCATCGTCACAGTTGGCGGCCAAGGAGCGCGTGTACGCTACGCTGGCAGCCAAGGGCCTACCAGCCTTGACGCAGGAGGCCCAGAATAAGGTGGTCTGTCTGCCGGCAGACCTGAGCCTTGAGACTCTGGGACTGGACGACGACATACTTGCACAACTTCGGCGTCGGCTGACGACGGTGGTGCACGCAGCCTGGGCTGTCAACTTTAATCTGGGCGTGCGCAGCTTCGAGGGACACCACATTCGCGGCACATACAACCTTCTCAGGACGTGTCTTGGAGTCGGCGGAGTGCCCGCACGGCTGTTTTTCTGCTCGTCCATCTCGGCTGGTGCCGGCACGCCGATTCCAGGCACAGTGGCAGAAACGTACATTGAGAACCTGGCACATGCACAGCCCATGGGCTACGCCCGGTCAAAGGTGGTGACAGAGCACATCATCAAGGCGGCCGCAACGCAGACGGGCATGACCGCACGGGTGCTGCGGCTCGGCCAGATCGTGGGCGATGCAGACGAGGGCATCTGGAACACGACCGAGGCCATTCCACTGATGCTGCGAAGTGCCCTGACAATAGGAGCCTTGCCGGCTCTGAGCGAGGTAGGAAGCTGTTTTGTGCCCTCTGTGCTCTCTGCATTTCCATGCTGACTCATCCGCCTGCAGACACCTTCATGGATGCCAGTGGACAGGATGGCCCGCGCTGTGATGGAGCTGTCCGGCCTGTCCGGCTCACACGGCCCAGAGCCGGACGACAGGTCTCTCGTCTACCAGGTGCAGAACCGGCGGCTCTTCAGCTGGACCGAGGAGCTGCTGCCAGCCCTGCGGGCGGCCGGCCTGCCGTTCCGGACGGTGCCGCAGCGGGAGTGGGTGGCGCTACTGCGGGCTTCGGACGCCGATCCGACGCGCAACCCGACGATCAAGCTGATCGACTTCTTCTCGGAGAAGTACGACAACGACCGGCCGGGACGCGCCGGGCTGGTCTTTGAGACAGGCCGCACGGAGCAGGCTAGCAGTACGATGGAGGCCGGGTTCGACATTATCGGCAGTGGGCTGCTGGACAAGATGGTCGCCTGGTGGAAGACGCAGTGGACGGCCGGAGAAGCGGCAGACAAGGGCGATGCGCATGCACATAAACAGTGATTTGGTTCTGGTAGATGCATAAGGCTTCGTCATCGGCCAACAAACCCTTGGAGAGTGGGCAGATTCGAGAGCACCACAACAGACAAGCGGACAAGCAGACAGGAAGACAAACAGACAGAAGACAAGCAGAAATACAGGGCATTGTGAGCAGACAATGGAGCGGTGCATCTCAGGTCCAGCCTCGCCCACTTGGCAACGGGATCTCGCCTTTTTCAGTGGTGCTGAGCGCTGGACGATGCCCCGCGCCACGAGACACAGGGGCGGGGCGGCCTAGTAGCAATAAAACACGCTGTAATGTCTTACTTCTGGTGGATAGGCCAGTCACGGAATAGCTTCCCCGCCAACTGGCTCACTAAGACCGCCTCTTGCGTCGTAGCCTGCCCCTCTAACCGCGTCGGCTGCCAGCGCGTGCGACTCACCGCCAGAACTGAAGGGGCCAGGGCCCCCCACCCTCGTTTTCTGCGCTTGGGGAGAAAGGAAGGTGTGCACTGCTGGCGGCCATGGGGGGCAGGAGCTGGCTGGCACCTTCAGTCAGTTGAGGACACGCAAAAAAAGCGAAAAACGGAAATCGGACCCGAGGACGAGCCAAGACGGACCAGCCTGTTTCTGTTTGCCCATCTGGTCGTCACAACACTGCAGCTCTCCGGCCGTCTGGTCTGCCCGCACGTCTGCGGCTATATTCTTTCTCCTGCATTATTTTTTAGTTTCCCTTTCTACAGTATCGTTACCAGCTCTCTCCGTAAGGGACGAGACGAATAAAGAAGGGCGTAGCCCAAAGTACGAGTACTGAAGGCCGACCGACAAGAGACGGCCACAAAGCGGTTGAGCAGTGCTCGAGTGCCTACCGACGCCGTGGCCCTGCCGCGAACGACTGCAGAACCGGCACGGGGCTCAGGCAGCGAGCAGTGAGCAGCAAACAACAAGCAGCAAGCAGGCGGGACAGCGTCGTTTTGCCGGCCGTCGGTCCAATCCGAGCCCTCCCCAGGACCAGGTGCAGGTCGGCATTATCGTCGCGCTGAGACCAGCCCTTTGCCGGGCCCGAGGAAGAAAGGGGAAACGAGCGAAAAGGGCGGACAGCGCAGAAGACACGGCAACAGGGCCAGAAGCAAAGACGACCGGTGTCATCCCAGAAAGGCGAAACGGCCATCGTCGACATTAAGAAAGCGCCGAGGCTAAACATTGTTCCTTTCCGGGTTGACTCTCCTCTCTCGCTCTCTCTCTCTTTCCCGCCCCGCCTAGCGGACCAGCTCCGCTATTCACCCAACCCCTTCAGCTTCGATTTCTCTCTTCCCTGCACATCTCTTTATTTTTTTCCTGCTGGATTTTTTCCTGCCCCAGGCCGTGCTCTTCTCTGACACCGCCCCTCCGTCCCAGTCTCTCAGTCCCCCCTGCCCCCTTCCCCGAACGGCGAGACGAAGCTGCAGTCGCTGCCACGTTCCAGAGCCAGAAACAGCACAGAGACGTCTCGTTCAGTCCAGCCGTATCAAGCAGCCAGCCACCGCTCTCTGTCCCTCTCTGTGTGACGGGGCCGTTCTGGACAGCTGCCATATCGGACTCGAAAAAGCTGCGGTGAATTTTCCGCGTAGCTGATACCGACTTTGCCTCTCTTTCTCTCGCTCTCCCTCCCGCCTTCTACCCCTCTCCTGTGGTCTCTGTGTGCTCGGGTTCTCCTGTTCCTCTGCTTCTCTGCTCCCTGCGGCTGCTCCCTGCTGCTGCTCTACGCTCTGCCAATCGGCCACCGGACACAATCCCCTCTGCCGGGTCGTGTGCTGTGCATCACACGACGATCACACCGCCGCCTTCCTGACGATGCCTTGCTTCAAAGGCATCGCCGTTAGCATCCATGCTAACGGTGCTCCGCTCCCCGAACACGGCATCCAGAAGCAGTCCCGGGTCTCGCGCATCAACAGCTACATTCCCGTGCCGCAGCCGCAGCTCTCGCCCGACTCGAACAAGCCGGAGGCGGCCAAGTTTGCCATCTCAATCACCCTCCTCACGCCGAGCCTGCCCATACCATACTCGACGCCCAAGCCGACCGAGGCAAGTCCCTACCCGCGGCCGCAGCTGGTGGGCGAGCTGCCGCCGGTCCAGGAGGAGGGCCGGTTCAATGGCATTGTCACGCCCTACATCCCGATGACGAACTCGGAGAACGAGACGATTGCGGCCTACATCTACTTTGACGGCCGGGCCAAGGAGGAGGTGGCCACGCTGCTGCGCCCGGGCGAGGAGACGTGGGTGAACAGCCGGTGGGTGCAGGTGCCCGAGTCCGAGGGCGGCGGCTTAGCCGAGCGCGAGTTTCTGTTCCGCGAGGTCGGCCTGGAGCGCTGGCTCAACGGGCTCGACCTCGAGGGCCACGACGCGGCCAAGAAGCTGGAGAAGCGGAGGCAGCGGTTTGAGCGGCGCCGCAAGCGCCAGGAGGACCAGCGCAACGGCACTGCCGACGCGGCCGGCAGCCGCCGCAAGAGCAGCGGCACCGGTCACCACCAGTCGACCTTCCGCTACGGCGGCGCCGACGCGCTGGACCCCGTCGACCTCTCGGACCACGCCTCGGACGACTCGCTCTCGTCGGACGACGAGCAGCCCGAGGCCACCGGCCAGATCAAGGTGGCCATGTTCCGTGTGCTCGCCTCGGGCGAGATCAAAAAGGGCGAGTACTCGCCCCAATTCGATGCCCACGACGACGACGACGACGCCGAGGGCGCGGCCAAATCGGGCGGTGGCGCCGTCGAGTCCGACGTCGAGCACACCACCAGCTTTGCCAAGCCCAAGAGCCTTGACCCTAAGACGATCTCGACGCAGACCGTCACCGGCATTGACGGGCCAGACCGGCCCTATGCCACCTTTACCTTTTTCTACCGCGGCGAGCGTGAGTGTTTTTGTCCCTCACGTCTTCTTCTTGTCCCTAACAATGACAGGCCAACTACAAAAGATGGGCGTCATACCATCAGCCAAGGGCCAACAGGCATCATCGACAACCAATGTCAAGCGCCGGTCTGCGCAGCTCGACTTCTCCAGCATCGGAACGCTCAAGACCGGCGGCACCGTGGGCTTCTCAGCCTTCCGGGACCAGGAAACGGAAACGGCCCGGCGGAAGATCACGCACAAGAAGAAGAGGAGCAGCATCGGGGCCATGACAATGGACGAAGACAGCGACGACGACGACGATGACGACGACAAGATTATCAAGATCTCGGGCACGGACGACAAGGACGACAAGGACGATAAGGACATGATCAAGGCATCCGACCGGCTGGGGCCCGACGACGCCAAGTTCACGGGCGAGCTCGCAGACGGTGTCAACCGCATTCGGGTACGTGTCTCCTGTGTGTGAGTCCGGGTCTGTCTCGCTGCACTTGCTAACGGGCAACAGCTCAAGCGACAGCACTCGGCCGAGCCGGACGCGTCCCCAAGCGACTTTCGCAAGTCGCCGAGCACCGGCAACCAGACGCCCGATCTGAATGCGTCTGGCACCGCAGGAGCAGCACCAGGAGGGGTGTCGGGGCTGGGAGCAGCATTGGCGGCAGCAGCCGGCATCAGCGCGGGTATATCGATGGCCGCGCCCGGCGCAACATTGGGTGCGACGGCCACGGCGTCGGGTGCATTAGGGACGTCGTCGCTGTTCGGCAAGAGCCTGCCAGACGACTCGATCATCGGCAGTCCGCTGAAGAGGCACCGGGCCAGCGTGGCCGAGGGACTCGAGGGCGACCAGCGGTCCGGGCTCGGTTCTTCCTTTCCACCGGCACTGGGCGACATACTCGCAAAGGCAGAGGCTGCGCAGAAGCAGAGCCAAACATCATTAACACCAGCAGTCAAGGAAGAGGACGAGGAGCTCTGAGCATGTCGTGGCGACGGCGATGGCGATGGCGATNNGATGGCGATGGCGATGGCGACGACAGCGAAAACGCCCAGAAGCCCCTTGCCCTTCTCTCGAGATGTGCCGGCACACTAATATAGACCATGTCACCAAGAAACAGGCAGGGAAAAGAAAGGGGGCTGCCGGGGCGACTCTCCATTCTATTCGGCTCTCCTTCGTCCCCCAGAGGCAGCATCGGTTCGTCAGCCGTCCCCTTCTCTCACCCTTCTCAGGATACAGAAAGAATTGTTGGAGTATCTGCCGTTGTGCTCAATGTTCTACCTGGCTCTCACTGTGTGTGGTTTTGTGTTTTTGCCGCTTCCCTTTTTCAATATCCTCACTTCTTCTGGGCAGCCTTGGCTTAACACTACACAAATGACGACTATGATGACGAAAATGACAAGGGGTCTGTCTGCTCTGCTTCTTTCTCATACTGCCCCTCATCTCCTTTTTTAAGAACAAGAAAATCACTTTTTACTGGACTGTTGTATTCTGTCATTTTCTCCTCTTCGACCTCGTTATTATTGGGTGCTCCAGTTCATGCCTGGTTCGGCATTGATGTGCGTCCCGGTCGCCCAGGTAAATGGCAGGGTGTTTTGCCTTTCTGGAACGTCATTGCATGTGCTTCACGAGACAGGAAGAAGGCGTAGCGTATATATCAAAGCTCTGTACCATGACTTGGCTAATGAGATGATGACGTTGCTGCTGCCTGACTGGACAGGCTTCTCTCGGTCGCGCCTTCCGTGCAGCCGTTCTCGCGCATTTTTACTCATCCCCACACTATTTCATACATTGCAGTCTGTTTCCTCATCCTCACTCCCAGTCTCCATCCTCTCGACGCAGACCACCCGCACCGGACGTCGACGGCGGTCGTTCTGCACCACGGCCGTCTGCCGGTTGAGGCCCGTCTCCAGGGCGGCGCACCACGCCAGGAGCCGGTGCGTGGCGGTGTCTGCGAGATCGGGCTCGTTTCCGGACGCGTTTCTGTGTGTGCCCTTATCTCTCTTTGTGCATTTCCGTCCTGGTCCGCCTCGGGGGCGTCGCCAGCCGCTGCCGTCCGAGAAGACGAGCTCGACCTCGAGCTGCCGCAGTGCCTGCAGCCGCCCAAGGCCGCAGGCGAGCGGGCTGTCGGGGACGGCGGGGAACTTTGGGTGCTGCTGCTGCTGCTCCGCCCACGTCGGCACGTCGACGGGGCTGACGGTGACAGCCAGCGTCAGGCGCAGGCCGTGCAGGCCGCAGGACCAGCACCGGCACAGGGCCGTCCAGGCGTCCTGGTCAAGGCCGGGCGCGGCTGGTGCTGCCGCGGGCTCGGACGCGCTCTCCCAGCCGACGTCGGCCGCGGCCACCTCGAGCTCAAGCCGGACGTACCGCATGCTGTCGCGCTGCCAGGGCTGCAGCCAGCAGGGCCGGCCGCGGCTGCCCAGCACGACAAACGCGTGGGCGGTCGCGAGGCCGGACGAGAGGCAGCGCGCAAAGACAAACTCGCTCGCGCAAAAGGGCACGCGGCGGGCCTCGTGGTAGACCTGGCGGCAGGTGCGCAGCAGGGCCGACGGCAGGACGCGGCCAGACGGGCGAGAGGGCGAGAGGAGGCGGGCCGGACGAGGCGTGGAGGTGCTGGCCCCCTCCTCTGTGATGGGTTGGAATCGACATTCGTGGTCGCCCCGCCGGCTGCCGCTGAAGCCGCCCCAGCGGTAGCCCAGGTCGAGCAGCCAAAAGGTGGTCGACAGCGTCGGCGGCGAGAAGACGGCCGGCACGACCGCTGCGGTGACCACAGATCCGGCTTTGCCGTCGGCCCCGACATGGTTGCCCACGTGGACCCAGTGGTAGATGCGCAGGCGGATCTCGAGCGGCAGCCACAGCAGGGCAGACGCGGCCGGAAACCGCTGTCGGGCTGCGTGTTGTGCTCTCGAAGTGGCCTCCGGCTCGGACTTGAGCACATGTGCAGAAGAGAAAGTCCGGCTGAGGTTCTGGGCCTGGCTCGAAGCCGTGGCGACGGCAGTCTCAGTCGCCATAATGCCGTGTCTTTATGAACAGAAAGTATACGACAAGATGGACTCTTCTGAAATACCAGGATACAGACATGTACGAGCTGTTTTACGTGATCACGGGCCATCATACCGGTGTCTGATGGAGGGGAACTGACGGGCCATCCATACCATTGTCTGATGGAGGGGATCTGACCTTGGAATGACGTTGAAGCAGTGTTCCAGATGTTCGGTAAGATGAGCATTTGAAATCATTGACGGGTACATATCCAATGGCAGACGTGACATGATAAAACGGTCATGCGGGGTGCTGTAAAGGAGTGAGCCGTTAGTGTGTGTTCGTTGGTGATTACTCCGCGGTGATGCACAGTTTATGCTCCAGGTCAGGGTAAGCATAGGCAGACATGTTGCAACATTCGACCGACAAAGCTTTTGTAGCAGTGTCGATGCAATCTATGCAGTCGATACAGCCGAAGCGGTCGAAACAAAATTGTGCTTTGTAATCAATTGGAAAAGGGAAGCACTGTTTGCAGTATGCAGATTCCCTGTGTAGCTCCAAAACGCCCCATTGTGTGCCTATATGCCCAGACATGAAAGGTCCGTAGCCATGCGCCCCTTGTTCTCGGTTGCTTTTTTCTTCTTTTTCCCGCCGGCCTCTTCCGCGGCTACCGTCTCTGCGATGCGGCCGCCTTTGCTGCAGCGGCCTTTTGCGACTCAATATCGACGTAGCGCGGCAGCTCGGCATCGCCTCTGGCAGCCAGCCACAGCAGCACTTCTGGTTCTGCAGGCGGGCCATTGGGCGGTTCTGCCTTTTCTGCCGTTGCCGTTGCTGCTGCTGTAGAGATGCCTGTTCCGATGCTGTCAAGCATGATGATGTCCTGGTCCTGCAGTGTCTTGGCATTCTGATTCTGGCTGCTGTTCTTGATCCCGATGTCGTCGTCGTCGTCCTCGTCCTCGTCATCCTCGTCGTCCTCGTCGTCCTCCTCGAGCGACCGTCGCAGGCCGGTCCGGACGTGCTCGATCCCAATGACCTCGCGCTCCCGCTTCGTGTACAGGTCCGAGGCCTCCTCGCGGATGAACTCGCCGATGCGGTCGATGCACCAGGCCCGCGCGTCGGCCCATATGTCGCCGAGGCCGAGCGGCTCGCGCGGGTCGCCACTGCGGCTGCCGTCGCCGTCGTCGTCGCCGTCGTCGTCGCTCTCGCTGTCGTCGTCGTCGTCGCTGTCTCGGTCGTCGTCGTCGTCGCGTGCCGGCTTGCCGGCCGCGCCGCTGCCCAGGAAGCTCGCGGGCCCGATGCCGCGGGCGGCGGCGGTCTCGCGAGCCGTCTCGGCGACCTGCTCGACATCGGGCTCCAGCTTCTTGCGCAGCAGCGACGTCAGCACCTGCTCGGCCGTGCGGCCCGGGAACATGGGGTCCGGGTGCACGACGATGCGGCGGAACAGCTCGGCGTGCTGGGCCATGACCTCGTTGAGCGACGACAGGTTGCGCTGCAGCACAAATGCCGACGCCTGGATCGACTCCCTGCACCACGTCAGCATCCCCTACCGGCTTCTCCGTCTCTCTCTGCCCTCCTGTCCGCGCCCACGTACGGCGTCGGCATCGGATTGCTCATCAGCACGCTGCCCTTGAGGCGGTCAATGCTGTTGGTCAGCTGGTACAGCCGCGCCCGCACCGAGTCAATCGCCTTCAGGTCCTCCTGCGTCAGCCCGAGGGCCGTGTCGTCGGACGCCACCGGGGGAGCCATGCTGTCAGGGGCGGCCGCGTTCGTGCGAGTGCGTGAGAAGGACCGCTGTTGGGTGCGGCGCAAGTCGAACGAGAGAGAACCGAGAGCTTCTCGCAGGCGGGGGATTTGGCCAATGGATACAGAGTAAGTGGGGTCTCCATACACATGCAAGGAACACGTATATTTGCATATATAACATTAAAAGAATCTATGGGAGTTGTTGCCTATCGCCCTTTCCAACTTCAAATTAACCATTGGCAAGTCCTTCATATCTCGTGGATAAAATGTTGCAACGCTCAAACTACAAAACGACCCTTCTCCTCGCTCCCCGCCTCTCACTTGGCCGCCTGCACACGACCCCAACGGTCCACAGGAGGGTATCGGGCCATGCGCTCGAGATCGTCGAGATGCATGTGCGAGCGGATGTACCTGAATCTTGTTAGCACTCTGGCTTGCACTCTGGCTTGCACTCTAACCACTCCTCTACGCTTCTTCTTCGGAACTCACTTCTCGCGCCCGTCGTCGTGCGGGTCGTGGTCCCAGCTGGTGAACTTGCCGATCTTGAGGGCCGGCCAGACGAGCATGCGCTGGCGCTGCGACAGCCGGACCTCGGCCGTGATGCGGTCAAAGTCCCAGCGAGCAGCCGCCTCGGTCTCAAAGGCGACGAGCACCTTGAACGCGTCGGCGTCGGCAGCCGAGAGCACGGCGCCGCCCTCGGCCGAGCGCTTCTTGTGCAGGCTCCTGGCCAGGTCGTGCAGCTCGAGCGGGTCGGCCACGAGGTTGAACAGCTGCACCCCGTCCGACGGACAGGTGATAAACTTCCAGGGACCACGGCGGATCATCATGAGCGGCGCCACGGTGCCCTCGCCCGTGTACTCGGCAATGACGGTGTCGGGGCCGCCGGCGAGGCCCTGCAGGTGCGGCAGCAGCGACGTGCCGTCCATGGGCAGGTCGGCCTGCACGCGGGCACCCACCAGATCGCACATGGTCGGCAGGATGTCCAGCGTCGATACATTCTCGCTCACGCGGTGCGGCACAAAGTCGCGCGGGTGGTAGATCAGAAAGGGCACGCGCACCGACGACTCAAAGTACGACATCTTGTACCACAGGCCTCGCTCGCCCAGCATGTCGCCGTGGTCGCCGCTGAAGATGACAATCGTGTCGTCCTCCAGGTCGCAGTCGCGCAGGATGCCCAGCAGCCGGCCCAGACAGTCGTCCACATAGCTGACGGCGCCATAGTAGGCGCGCCGCGCCCGCTTGACCTGCTCCGGCGTGAACTCCTTGTCCCACAGATCGCACACCTTGAGCAGCCGCGTGCTGTGCGGGTCCTGCTCCTCCTTGGGGATCTGCACCTTGGGCAGCGCAATGTCCACGCCTTCGTACAGGTCCCAGTACTTGCGCTGGATCGTGTACGGGTCGTGTGGATGTGTGAGCGAGACCTTGGACGGTTAGCCAAGTTGTCCAAGCTGAGAGGCTCAACCTCGTCCTCATACCGTCAAGCAAAACGGCCGCCGGGTCTCGGGATCAGCCCGCACATGGTTGTACAGAAACTGCTCCGACCGGTACATGACCTCGTTGTCATAGTCCAGCTGGTTGCTGCGCACACATACGCCGGCCTGCTCGATTGAGCTGGCATTGTGATACCACTCCAGCCTCGTCTCCGGCTCGTCCCAGTTGACCACCCAGCCAAAGTCGCCCGGGTAGATGTCGCTGGTCAGCCGGTTCTCGTATCCGTGCAGCTGGTCGCCCACAAAGTGCATCTTGCCCGCCAGCACGGTCTCGTAGCCCTCCAGCCGCAGATAGTGTGCGTACGTGGGGATGTCGCTGGGGATCTGCGCCCCGTTGTCGTATGCGCCAATGGCCATGGGCAGCCGCCCCGTGATCATGCTCATACGCGAAGGCGCGCACAGCGGCGACGGGCAGTAGGCCGAGTCGAACTGCACCGACTTGGCTGCTAGCGCGTCCAGGTTGGGCGTCAGGATCTGCGACTCCGCGTTGTACATCTTGAGCTGCGGCGCCGCCAGCTGGTCGGCCATCACATAGAGGATGTTGGGCTGCTTCCGCGTCCGGGCACTGGGCCCAGACTGCGACGTTGGCAGTGAGTTGAGATCGGGAGCCATGGCTGCTGTGGTCTGCTGCAACGTGAGTCTGAACAACGTCTTCTGGCCACTATCCGAGACGAGAGCACGCTGTCACGAGGACAGAAAGTAATATTTTCTTTTTGAGTATGAGACAGAGAAGAGAGCAGAGAGCAGCAGTCGCGTGACAAGAGGAGACGAGCCAAGAAAGAGGTCTGAAAGGAGAGACAAGGACGAAAGACAGAACGCGAGAAGAGCGGAGAGAACACGAGACGAGAAGCGGAAGTACAGGCAGCAATCCCCCTCTCCAAGCCCGGTGACCCAATACAGTAATAAGTGAAGTGTTTAAAGAGGATCTTGCACCAGAAACAGATCCGAGCACGCAAGCGATCGAGCACGCAATACAATGGCCGTCTCAGGTACAGGGGCAATTCGCAATACAGAAACGGCACCGTCCCGATGGTGCAATATTCACTAGTCCAAAACAGACAGAGACGGCGCGCTGGAATCTGGGGGAATCGGCGGCTCTTATAGAGCCTCGGTGTACGAGGCGCACATCCGATGATTGGCCAGATACGTTCTAGTGTTTGTTGTCCACGCGCTCCTGCCCTTGGACCGTAAAATTATGCCGAGATAGGCAGAAGAAGCCGTCGTACAAGTACGAGCGCAGATTGCAGGAGCTGAAGATAAGCGAGTGTGTATGCATACAAAAGATACATTCGTACCAGCCTAGCGTCCAGGAGACGAATGGTCTAATCTGGGCAAAATCGAGGAATGGAAAAATGCAGAAGCGGGTTCGGTATCCCTAATCTATCTTCTAGTTCATCGGCATTACAACGGAGTATTTGGATTCCAAAATGTAAGAAGAACAGGCAAAGCAGCACGTCGGTGCGGCACGAAAACTCAGGCAAGCGGGAACCTGTCGTCGTAGATTACGACGTGGTGCCAACCCCTCATTTTAGTTCCCTCCCTCACTGCTTCTTACCGGCAGACTTCTTGCCGGCAGACTTCTTGCTGGCGGACTTCTTGGCCTTTGCGGTCTTCTTGGCGGGTGCTTTCCAGTAGTAGACCATCTGGGCCGTCAGGACGGCGTTGAGGGCGAAGCCGGCGACGAAGCCGTACAGGATCAGCTTGTCGTCGACCTCTTGCAGTGTCGTGAAGATGCGCGACAGCGAGCCGAGGAGGTAGTTGAACACCTGATTTGTCAGCATTGAAGAATCAAGACAAGAAAAAAGAAAAAGAAAAAGAAAAAGAAAGAGAGAGAAAGAAAAAGCAAAGAAAAAGCAAAGAAAAAAGAAAGAAAGCAAAGAAAGAAAGAAAGAAGAAAGAGAGAAAGACAGAAAGAAAGAAAGCCCCACCGTAAAGGCGCTCAGCTGTCCCGTGCTGCCCTCCTGCCAGATGGCCAGGATCTGCGGGATCTTGCTGGCCACGCCCAGCGTGCCGGCGCCGGCCTGCAGGTAGCCCAGCAGCTCCGTGCTGATGGCCGCCTCGGAGAAGAGCGCGGCCGTGCCCGTGGCCAGGGCTGCCGCCAGCACGGCCGCCTGCGCGGACCGACCGCTGTAGTGCAGCACCAGCAGCGTGATGGCCACGTTCTGCACCAGGATGAAGCCCGTCTCGCCGTACGTGCTAAAGGGAAAGCCGTTGCGCACGTTGTAGGCCAGCGAGACCAGGTATGCCGTCGTCTCGAGCAGGTACGACAAAAAGCTCACCCCGGCCGCCGACCGCGACCGCACCAGGTTGACAATCTGCGGCACCTTGACCACGGCCGACGCCGCCACGATCGCCACGCCCAGGCCTTTGGACACGCCCAGCTTGATGCACTCCGTGTTGGTCTCGTCCATGTCCAGCACCACCGCCTGGTAGCACGCCTCGCCGATCAGGCCCACGCCAATGTCCCGGATCGGGCCCGGCAGGTTGTGCGTGATCGGCTGGATCACGGACCGGAGGGCGTCCATGGCTGTGTTGGGCGTTGGGCGTTGGAGGGGGGTCTGGTAGGTGTTAGATGGCCTCGGGCTTCTCGATTGTTTTGGCTGTGAAACACGCTCTGCTCTGTGGTGGGCAAGTTTGCCGGTTGCGCCTGCTTTTGTCGTCTCGTTGGCACAGCTCCGACAGAGGTGTGGACAGGTGTCGTGACGAATGGGGAAGGCGCTAGGGTAGCGTTGAGCATACTCCGCTCTACTAAGAGGTCACGTGCAACATCACGTAATGTCTGATGTAGACAACTCTACGGCAAGGAACCGGAGTATCATCGAATGCGGCTCTGCATGTACGGAGTAGGTGGTGCAGCTGATGGAAAGAAACAATTACAGCAGCGTACTTACAAATACAATCTGGATTTGCCGTAGCACGCGCCTGTCAAAGTAAGCTCTTTTCCCTTTCGCGGCGACTTCCTGCAGGATGCAGATCGACAACCGTGACAGCTGTCGACTTGCTCTTAGTTCCCGCAGCCATTTTTCCCCAACGAGTTAGTCGGCAATGTCGAAACGATGCAACAAAGAGCATCGGAGTTCTAGTTAAACAACAACCAGGCACAGGGAAAGGCTGGGATGCAAGACACACTGTCTGGCTGGGGAAGGAGCAAGATTGGCTCGCCGCTTCCCTGTTCGTTCGATAAGGCGGAAACCAGTGCCGTCGCATCTTATTTCACAGTCGCCCCACCATCTTGATTTCCAGGCTCCTTCGCCCAGCTTTCCCCCATCGCCAACACGCCGCAATCTATTTTGGTACCGTCGTGGAGCTCACGATCCCATCTCCTCCTGAATCACCTATGCCGTGCGAGTACCTCCCCGCTGCTGTCTGCATGAAATTGTACCGTTCCTCAGCTTCGCCTGCCGTTCGTCTCTTCTTCTGCAGCTGCTCATCTTCGAAAGATAGCACTTTGCGCTCAAGGTCAAGAGCCTTTTAGACGCACGAGGCAAATCTACCGAGCTGCTCTCTGTCCACAGTACCGAAAACTCGCTGCCGCTTTGCTCGCCTAGCGACTGTACCAGAAAAGTATCTTCTACACGCCAAGAAACATGTTTTCAATCTACCTCCAGTCTTAGGCCAGCACAAGCACCACAGTCATGATTCAAGAACTGCTGCCGAGCTTTGTGGCCGACGCTGTCTGGCCCGAGCGACGTCCGACATGGAGGGTTCATGCGACATCCTACCTCGACGGCCTCCGCGGCCTTGCATCCGTGATCGTCTTCGTCTGCCACTACACCGAGTCGCGCCATCCGTACTTTGTGCCGACGTACGGCCTCAACAAGGATGAGCCGTCTGCGCTCATCCAGCTGCCATATATCCGTGTCATCTACTCCGGACGCCCGATGGTCCACATCTTTTTCGTCATCTCGGGCTTTGTCCTCTCAGCTAAGCCGCTCCAGCTGCTGCACGCCCGCGACACTGAGCGCTGCTACTCAACGCTCGCGTCGTCTGTCTTTCGCCGCCCGATACGGCTGCTTCTGCCATGCGCCGTCTCCACTCTCGGCATTGCGGCCCTGTGCCAGGGTGGCTTCCTATATGCAGCGGCGCCGACAGCGACCGAGCAGCTGCAGAGCTGGGCTGGCGTCTTCTTCCACTCCATATCCTGGCCGTGGGCCTGGGACCGCGACCTGCGTCCCGGCTATGATATCCACCTATGGACGATCCCTATCGAGCTTGTTCACTCTATGCTGCTCTTCCTGGTGCTGCTCGGTCTGTCACGCATGTGCACGCGGCTACGTCAGGTTGCCAACGCGCTGATGGTGTTATACTGCATATGTTCTGGCAAATGGGCTGCCTTTGAATTTCTGTCCGGTATGTTTCTGGCAGAACTGCACGCGCTCAAGTCCGCGAGGTTGTTAGACAGCACCTCTTCCAGCTATCTCGGCGGTGGTGATGCCCACGGGAGACAAACAACGGGCTATTGCCGTGAACGGACGCTGAAAACAGTTTTCCATGCCGTCGTACTGCTGGCCACGTTTTATATTGCCGGCTGGCCCAACGTTGGTGCCGACAAAACACCAGGAATTCGCTACCTTCTGGCCAAGACGCCAACATCTTTCCTGGCGGATGGCAACATGCCGCAAAAGTTCTGGTTCGGAGTCGCCGCAGTCTTCATTGTGTGGTCATGCGGCGAGGCCAAGGCCGTGCGACGGTTCCTGGAGGGCTCATTTGCGCAGTATTGTGGCCGGATCAGCTACGCCATCTACCTCATACATGGCCCCGGCCTCGACTACTTCCAGGACCGTGTCTTGGGCCGGCCTTTCAAGCCGGCCCGCGGTGACCCTGGTGCCTCCAATTTTGTGGCCGCCTTCGGGGGCTCGGGCATCAAGGGCACTTTTGGCGTCGAGACCCCAACACGGCGAGTTGTGACCTGGTATCTGGGGTTAATGATACTGGGGGCCATCATCTTCTGGATATCGGACCTGTTCTGGAGATTCGTGGATGCGCCAATTGTGGCTTTTGGCCGCGTGCTAGAACGTGCAGTCACTGACGACGGACCATCCGAGATCAAGGAGCAGAAGTGGGACAAATTACCCCCTGTCTGACAGATCTCGTCTACAAGGCATATGCATCATTATCATTGTGGGTATCTGAGAGTATTTAAAACCGATTCTTAGTAGACATCCACCGCGGCTGTTTGTATATCGCGAATTTTCAATCTAGACCGTCAAAGAAAATGACTCATCCGAGTACAATTTCCTGTTCCAAACATGCCTTTCTTTTTCGCTTCATATGTAACCGTTGGACAGAGGCCTTTACATCGAGTCCATCTCCTCTTCACTCGGCTGACCACCACTGCCCCTCAGATCGCTCGGCTGGTCTAGCTCCTCCTGGCTCGAGCCATAGCTGTAGCTGGTGAAGGCAGTCTCTCCGCAGTGGCTCTCGTTGCCCTCGGGGATGGGCACCATCGCCGACTTGGTCCAGATGTGGACGGCCTTTTCCCAGTCAAGACCCTCGAGACAGCCGCCCTTGACGGAGACGACGTTTTTACCCTACAGCGAGAGTCGAGTCGTGTTTAGACCCCGTATCAGTGGTGGAGAGGAAGAGATGGGAATGAACGCACAGGAGTGGTGTGGATGAGCCGCGTTCCGCAGTTTGTGCAAAAGTAGCTGAATTGGAAATTTAGCAATGGTACGCCTGTTTCGTCCCAATGCACCTTTGTACCTACCAGTATAACGTCTGACCTGACGCAGTCGGGCGGCTGGAACAGAGCGCTGTGAGCAGAGGTGTGAAGGAAAACAAGTAGACACAAACTACAAGCAGCCTGGGGCCTCGTAACCACACTCACGTATAGCAACTCAGCAGTTTCGCATCTGGCAGTGGAAACCGTGGGAAGATGGCGCTCGTACCAAAAGCCGAGCTGGTCTGACGACGGCAGGTATGGCAGTGGCATATGTACAGAGCCAGTGGCTGTTCAAGGGGCGTCTTGAAGGTGACGGAGCCGCACTGACACCGGGCGTTCATTGTGACGAGAACAATGAAGGGCAGCTTTTGTAAGATGCGAAGATGACGTCCAGATCAGGTGCCGATTTTGGAAAAAGAGCCAAAAAAGGACATTGGCAGCGTAAGGTGGATAGGACGCAAATCCTCCGGAAAGAGAGCGCCTACGATGCCTTTAGTATGTGAAAATGGCATTGGGCTAAAGAAAAAAACAGAACAGAAAGGCGTTCATGACTCACCTGAAATTGTACTTTCCTGCATGCCGGGCTGGCGATCGGAGTAATATCTCGGGACCCGCTGCAAGAAGCGGGATGCAGCAGCGTCCATGTCGCGTGATCACGTGACGTTGAATGCTGTAGGCCGGCTATCGTCTAAGTATCTTATCTTACATGCCGTATGCACTACGGAGTACTCCGTATACTGACGAAATTGAGAAATGACAGCAGTATTCCGTAGAGTGAACTGAGACAGTTTCTTGGCCAGAGCCGCGAAAAAAACAAAGAGATCGACGGCAGAGATCTACGTCGGCAGGCAGTCTGCTGAATTCTTTGGGTTACACTCGGTTCGTACTATGTATAGAACAACTTGACTGAGATGAGATCCGTTGCCCGCAGACTGCGAGCATGGTAAAATAAGATACCATGTACGGAGTAAGATAAGATACAATAAGCTTTAACTGCTCATTACGGAGTACACCGCCACCTGTCAATATGCTTACTGGCAAATTGAAGGACGGGTTACAGGCCAGTGCCGCAACAGTGCGAAAGGCTTGGCGCCGAAGGCTCCCCTGTATTTCAGCAGGCATTGGCCGCTAAGAACACTGCTAAAATACGGGCCTACCACTGGCCACTTTCAAGCATCTACGACGTACTCCGTAGACATCCCCTGACACCTGGGCTACTCCGTAAGGATGCAAGCGCCATGCCACACGGCAGAGCCTCAGGGCCGTCCTTTCCCATCGGGCTCCTACGATATTCCATCTTACATCTCTTGTCTCGCATGCCGGCTGACACGGCCGAGCGAAACACGTCTCTCCTGCACGTGCTGGCAGTCCTGGCTCGAACGGGAAGCGATCCCCTGGTTCCTTCCCCCACTGCCGTCCAGTTGGTCGGCGCTGCTAAAAGGCCCCTGCGTCCCCCAAACGCATCCGGTCACGACCACCGTCTCAGAAGTCATTCCGTATCCACACATCGACCTATGAACCCAACGGCCGCCCCCCTTTTCCTCCATGCCTCTCGGCCAGGCCGCCGACAGTGTAGTGAGATGCGGCGCAGAGCCTCCATCAATGCAGGGCGCGTCCTGTGACGTACAGCTTGCGAATCCAGGACGACAGGGTGTGCCGCCATCCATTGCTGCAGGAGTCACGGCGACAAGCAGCAATAGCAGCAGGAATTGCATCACGTCGAGGGATGCCGCCCGGACGCAGAGCCGGCGGCCCACTCGTCCCTGAATGCCTGTGCCCTTCTCCCGCCCAATGTGACGGCGTGCTAGTCGAGGACGGGGCTGGGCCAAGAACGAGAAGAGCGCGAGAATACGGAGCTCGCAGACGATAAAAAAAGTGTTTTTATCATCTGTGTCGTACTATGCAAGATACGAGTAGCGACAGAAGAGGGGGGCCGTGGTGGAGAGACCAGGAGAGACCGCCCGGCAGCAGCTGCGCAGAATGGAATTGAGCCTTGCGCCCACATCTTCCGTTTTTCTGTTGTTTCTCGACATTTTTTCTCTTCTCCATTGTGTTCCATCTCCGGTCTGGACCCTCTCTCGTTTTGGATCTGGCACTAGGTCTGCTGGACGTTTCCTCTCTACGAGCCACATTCCTTTAACTCTCGCCGCGATCTCCATCTTTCTTTCTCTTTCCCGATCTACATCGGTTTCGCGCAACCCAACTGGTCTTTGGGAGCCTGTCATTTTCTCTTCTCTTCACTTTTTTTTTCAATCTCACTTTTTGTTTTTCTTCTCTTCTTTCGTTCTCGCTCGCACGGCTGGTCTGTGGTGTGCACAGCCTCTTGCTTTCTGTTCGGCTCTACCTCTTCCCTTCTCTTCTCTTTGTGTTTGTTCCGTCTTTGCGCCTAGTTCAAGATGAGGGCATCCATAGTCAACACACCGCTGCTTCTGCTCAGCTACTTATCGCTAAGCCAGGCTGCCGCCGTTGGCCGGGCCGGACAATGGCACAGAAGGGACCTGCCATCCCCGGGGAACGAGCTGAAAGGCAACAACGGCCAGAACAACAATGGCGCGAATAATAACGGCCAGAGCAACAATGGCGCGAACAGCAACAACGGCGCGGCGGCAGCGGCGGCGGCAGCAGCAGCAGCACTGGCATCAGAGGTGGCAGCAGCATTGTCGGCGGTGGAGGCAGCAGGAGCTGCAGGCCGTACGGCATTCACGACGATCGTCATTGAGGGCACAACTTCAAAGGCCAAGAGCAGTACGAAGACAGCAAAGGACGGCAAGGACACGACCAAGGATAGCACGACAACAGTGACAGACTTTGTCAGCGTGACGGTGACTGACGGCACAGCTGCCGCAACGACCGACTCTTTGAAGACGACCGAGACCAAGTCGACGTCTGCTCCTACTGCTTCTACCGTTTCAACGGCTTCTGCTGCCACTACTGCCTCTACTTCTGCTGCTACTGCTGCTACTGCTGCTACTGCTGCTACTGCTGCTACTGCTGCTACTACTGCTACTGCTGCTACTGCTGCTACTGCTGCTACTGCTGCTACTGCTGCTACTGCTGCTACTGCTGCTACTGCTGCTTCTTCTTCTTCTGCCTCTACCTCTACTGCGAGTACCTCGACCAGCGCCATTATCGCAGACGGCGCTGCCCAGAGCACGGCTTCCGCGGCGACGACAGCGGCGACAACGACAGGTTCCGCGGCTACTACGGCGACGACGACGACGGCCGATACCACTGGACCTCATGGCGGCGTGGGCGTGTCGGTGGTATCGATAACGGAGGCCACGGCTGCGACGACATCAACGACTGTGACGTCAGCAGCGACAACGTCGACAGCATCGACAACATCGACAACATCGACAACAGACGCGGTGGCAGCGACAACAGCGGCTGCAGTGACGTCGACAACGGAATCGTCCACCACGGAATCAACTGTGGCAACGTCATCAACATTGGCAACGGCATCGACACTGGCGACGACGTCGACTTCATCAACGATATCGACGGCAGCTACGACAGAAGCAATCTCAACAGCCGTGGCAACATCGGCGGCTACTCCCACGACGACGACGGCGACCTCTACAACAGAAGCGGCAGCGTCAACGGCAGCGGTCGTGGCGGCAACAACGTCGAGTGTGGCCCCGACGACTTTGACGACGTCGACGACTTCGATTACTTCGGTTGCTTCATCTTCTTCGGTTGGTCCAGTTGCTTTGACGTCGACGTCGACGTCTGCCTCGACGACTTCGCTTGCTTCGATAGCTTCATCTTCTTCGGTTGCTCCAGTTGCTTTGACGCCGACGTCGACGTCTGCCTCGACTACCTCGACTGCCTCGATTGCTTCAGTCGCCCCAGTTGCTACGACTGCTTCAACGTCGATTGCCTCGACTTTCTCGACTTCAACTTTCTCGACTTCGACTCTCTCGACCTCGACTTCCTCGACCTCTTCAACCTCCTCGTCCTCCTCGTCCTCCTCGACCACCTCGACCTCCTCATCGTCCCTGGTCATCTCAATCGCCACGGTTCCCTCGACCTTCTCGACCCTGGACGTGGCAACCAGCACCACGCCTAGCACCACCTTTGCAACCTCGACGACGACGGCGGCCGTAGGCGCTGCCCTTGTTTCGTCGACCAGCACCATTGCTGCTGCTGCCAGTAAGTGATGCACAAGACCACAAGACAGTCCTTGAACTAGTTTGCTAACGGCACAGCCCTCCAAACGACTCTCCTCCTCGGAATGGAAGGCGCAACGACGACGGCAGCGGCGGGAGCAGCAGCAACCATCGGTGTCGCCAACGGCGCGCAAGCTGTGTCGATTGACTTTTCCGGACTGTCGCTCACTGATGTGCTGACGCTGGGCAGCCTGGCAAAGCAGACGGGTGTGTGAGCAAGAGACGGAGGGTGAAGACATGGTTATGAAAGGGCGGAAGGACAAGTCAAGACGATAATAAATCAAAGGAAGCCAGGACAAGTGTATATAAAGGGAGACTGGTGTTCTGTCCGCCGGTCTGGATCTGAGGCCTCTCTCTCTCTCCCGTTTCTTCTGTGTTTTGTTTGTGTCATTTATACCGAGTCTTTGTATTATAATTTGCCTAGAGAGGGCCTACATAGGAAATACAGAGCCAGACTCTTTGTATCATTTCTTTGACGCCTGGGTATATTCCATCTGCTGCTACCGCGCGGAGCCTGTCTTCTGCTTCTTTGGCTGTCGATCAATGGCCGTCTGCTTCTGTTTCTGCTGATCCGTTTCAGCCGCCTCTCCGTTTCCGATTCCGTTTCCACCGCCGTTTCCGCTGGCCCTCCGTTTGTGGCCGGCCGCACCGTTTTCCTGTCCCTGTTTCTGCTTCTGTTTCTGTTGTTTCTGCTGTTTCTGCTGTTTCTGCTGTCCTGCTGCGCCTCCTGCTGCTGCTCCTGGTGCAGGCGCGCTGCTGCTTTCGGCCGTCTGGACAATGTCGATGACGCCGCGGAAGCCGCGCCGGCGGAGGCCCTCGTTGGCAACGATGCTGCGCGGCAGTCCGGAGAGGGCGTCTGTGCCGCGATCGGGCGGCAGTCCCCAGACGGCGAGCAGGTTGACAACGTCGGCGGGGCCGCGCAGCTCGAGCGCGCCGCCGCAGCCGCCGCTGCTGCGGCCCATGAGGGCGCCGGAGCTGACGACGATGCCGCGGCCGCGCGTCGCGCGGATGAGGCCGGCCAGGTTGGCGATGAAGAGGGCGCGCGCTCGGTTGGTCGAGCTGCTGCTGTTGTTGCCGTTGGGGCTGCTGCTGCCATCAGCCCGCAGCACCTGGGCGTAGCAGACCTCAAAGTGGACGCCGCGGCGGACGGCGGCCATGGCGGCGCGGTGCTTGAAGAAAAAGGGAAAGTACGTCGTCAGGTCGAGGCTGATGAGGGCCGGCTCGGTCATGCTGAGACAGGCGGCCTGGAAGGCCTTTTCGGTCGTCGGCCGCACGGCGACAATGTCGTAGGCGGCCGCCACGGCCGCCAGCCGGTGGTTGACCGTCATGTCGGACACGACGACGGTGGCGCGGCGCAGGACGCGCGGCAGCCGCCGGCCCGGCGGTCTGCTCGATCTCGTCGTCCAGGTCGTCGTCGAGGTCGTCGAGGTCGTCAGCTCGGGCAGCGGGTTCGTCACCGTCGACGGCACCGGGCCCGCATAGACGTGGTCCAGGGCCACGACGTCGTAGCCAAGCTCGGCGCTCATGGCGAGTGTGTCCTCCAGCTCGGCCCTCGTCGTGGACGGCGTCCAGGCAATGCTCAGGTCGTAGAGCATCGTTTCCGCTTTCCGCTTTTCGCTTTCCCTTTTCCGTTTGCGGTTCCGTTCGCCTGCGGCAGGGCGAGAGCGCACGCGCGCGACCGGCTCTACACGAGCTGCAACAAAAATGAGATGGCGGCGCCGTCCCTGTCGTCTGCCGTCGGTCGTCGGTCTGCTGGCTGCCGAGTCGTCTTTCGTGGACAGCAGTCAATGCAGAGAAATGCAGGCTGCCGGGTCAAAAAATTCGATGCGCTAAGGAGCTCCAGGAATTGGGGCCTGTGGGGGCGGTGCGAGCGCTAATCCGTATTAGCTCCAGAAGCAGCCGCCGCTAAACAATGGCCATTCAGCACTCTACGGAGCAACCGAACTTGATACATAGTATATTATAGGCTAAATCCTATTAGGCCACAGGCACCAACATTTCCTATCCCATGATATCCAGTCCCATGCAGAGCCACGCCGTCTGCCCCCGTCAAGATACAGTCGCCGAACTCCGTTGCGCCAACAAAGAAAGAAGCAGAAATACAAATATACAACAATAGGTAAAATGAAGTACCCTCGCAGCGCCACTGGTGTTTTTGCGCTTAGGCCGAGGGCCGATAACGATGGCCGTGGTCACCCATACCGCATGTTTCCATCTGGCGCCGGCGGCTGCTGTGCTTCTGGATGCGGCTGAAGAGGGACGCCTGGCCGTCCGCCAGCGCCGCCATTGCGCATGGCCTGCACGTCCTGGCGGCTCTCGAGCGGCTGGGAGAAGTTGCAGATGTGGCAGTTGATGTCTTCGTATCCGTGGAAGGAGAGCGGGATGACGGGCTGGCGGCCGGTCAGGTCATCGGAAGCAAAAAGAACAAAATAAAACAAGACAAGACTCACGACAAAGCAAAAGGTAAACCACGGGTGGGTCTTGATCACATGGCCGCTGTAGTTGCCGCAGTTGTAGCAGCGGCAGATGATACCCTCGTAGCCCTCGACCTCGCGGCGGAAGGTGTGCTCGCCGCAGGTAAAGACGATGCACATGGTGGCGAATCACGCGGCTGTGCTCGGATTAGGCAGCGCAATCGCGGAACCCAGAGGCTTCGTTTTCGGGAAAGTCGCCGGAGGGGCGGCAGGTCGCAGCTCTGCGTGATGGCGGAGCTTCGGTGAGGATGACGGTAGAAGCAGGAGGAATGGCGGGCAGAGGAAAAGGAAGAATGCGTGCAGAATAAAAGGAAATTGCTGCGCCGAGATTTGCTGCACAAGTCGCAGCACCAATAGACGAGGCAAAACGTCTTGGCGATCTTCTGGACGCAGGACAGCCATTAGGCCCAAAGCGGTATCGCGCGGAGAGCTGTTGCTATCTCTTATCGACGGCGGCCTCAGGCACAGTCGCCCCTCGGCTGCTCCCCCGCATTGTAGCATATCCCAGTATCAGATTCTGCAGGTCCCCCGCCAAATCGAGTTGAGTCACAGAGGTATCGACAATCGAGTCACCACTTGTTGACGGGGCTGCTCTCGCTTTGTGTTCTGGCTTCTATTCAGACAACGCCTGACCACGCCTGGACCATTGCATTGGCACAGAAGCTTGTCCGACCAGCACGTCCACAACCGCCACGATGGCGAGTCGCAAAGCACCCGAGACCAAGCAGGAGAAGCTTGATCTCATGTACGAGAACCTGGCCGAGATCATCAACCCCGAGATTATCGAAAAGGTCCTGGACGAGGGCCGCAACGTGAAGGTGTACTGGGGTGCGTTTCCGGAAGAGGGAGCGATGAGAAGCCCGCCAAACCATGACCATCACCGCTGACCTGCAGGCACGGCCACGACCGGACGGCCACACACCGGCTACCTCGTGCCGGCCATCAAGATCGCGCAGCTGCTGCACGCCGGCTGCGAGGTCACGGTGCTGCTGGCCGACATCCACGGCTTCCTCGACAACCTCAAGGCGCCGCTCGAGCTGGTCGAGCACCGCACCGACTACTACCAGTGGACCATCCGGGCCATGCTGCAGGCCGTCGGCGTGCGCACCGAGCAGCTGCGCTTCGTCAAGGGCTCGTCGTACCAGAAGTCGGCCGACTACGTCATGGACGTCTACCGCCTCTGCTCCGTCACGTCCGAGCACGACGCCAAAAAGGCCGGCGCCGAGGTCGTCAAGCAGACCAGCAACGCGCCCCTCAGCGGCCTGCTGTACCCCATCCTGCAGATCCTCGACGAGGAGCACCTCGGCGTCGACGTCCAGTTTGGAGGTCCGTCTTGTTTTCGTTCTGCCTCCGACGATTCTCGGTGCTGTCTCTTGTGCCGTCTCAGTGCTGACTCATCCTCTGTCCAGGCGTCGACCAGCGGAAACTGTTCACGGCCGCCAAGGAGTGGCTGCCAAAGCTGGGCTACCGCCAGGTAGGTTCCCTCTCTCTGTCCTTCCCTCTTTGTCGCCCTCTCTCGCTCCAAGCTGACATTGTAGCGCGCCCACATCATGAACCCTATGATTCCTGGACTGCATGGCGGCAAGATGAGCTCCAGCGAAGAAGGCATGTCCCTCCCTCTCTTTTTCTTCGATCTACCACGCTAACGGCTTGCAGACAGCAAGATTGACCTGCTGGACACTCCCGAAGTCATCACCAAGAAGATCCGCAAGGCCGAGGCCGCGCCAAAGGTCGTCGAGGGCAACGGCATCCTGGCCTTTATCGAGTATGTGCTTCTGCCCGCGTCAGAGCTGCGCGGCGCACGTCAGTTCCGTGTTGAGCGCGAGCGGGACGGCCTCGAGCCCCTCGACTACACCGACATCAAGAAGATCCACGAGGACTACCAGAACGATGTGGTACGTCTCTCTTGTGTGCATGGTTATACATCTTTGGTGGCAGGTGCTAACACGTCTCCCTAGCTCACTCCCCAGCTTATTAAGCCGGCTGTGGCCAAGGGCATTGTCGAGCTCCTGGCGCCCATCCGGACGGCCTTTGCCGAGTCCAAGGAGTGGCAGGAGGTGGCCCTCAAGGCCTACCCGCCNNCCAAGGAGGAGGCCAAGGAGGAGGCCAAGGAAGCCGCGCCGCAGTAGAGCGAGAGCGCAACATAGACAAAAGCCTGGAGGCGTGAACAAATATTCTATAAAATATCCAATAAATATATACACGATAAACGTGTATGTGCAAATGCTTCCGGCCGATGCTACTCTTTGTAGCCTCCTGGCCCCGAGACTCCAGCTGGAAAGGGTGAGGCAAATAAAGAAAAGCCAAAAAAAAAGAGACAGACAAAAGCTGAAAGCACCAAACGCCATGCTTCTGAGACAAATTGCTGCAAAGCCGGTCGTCTCTCAGACGCCGGCAAACGTCTGTCCGATAAAGTCGCTGCCACACACGGCTGCCCGCTCCTGAGAGGTCAGTAGGGAGCCCCATGCCCACAGTTCATCGAGTGTCGGCCTCTTGCTGGGGTTGTCGAGGTCGCCGAGGCCGCTGCTGCTGCTGCTGCTTCGGATCGGCTGGACCTGGAGTGCCGGTGCGGGTGGCAGCACGGACACGAAGCCGCTGCTGCTGCCGTTGGGCGCCCAGGTGCGGTTGCGCTCCTTTCCCTTTTCCAGTATGGCGAATCGCAGGAGCACCTCGGCGACGGTTACGCAGATGCTGATGACGATCAGAAAAATGACAATCCAGGTAATATAGCTCATCTTGGCGTCGGCCACGGAGTCGGCCAGAATCTCGGCCAGGTCGAGGAAGACGCGGCAGCGCTCGTTGAGCACCTGGATGCGTGGATCGATTTCGAGATACTCGCGGATGGCCACGTAGAGCGGATGCAGAGTTGGCTCGGCGTCCCAGAAGAAGTTGGGGACGTCCAGGATGTTTGAAGCTGTAAAGTTAGCAGTCTGTTTCTCTCCTCTTTCTCTCTCTCCCTCTCTCCCCACACTCACATAAATTAATGTCCACCCGACTCTTAAACAGCAGCCCCAGGATCTTGACAATCTCTGTCCGCGACATGTTCAGTTCGCCCGTCAGCGCCAGCTGCTTCGGCACATGCTGTGCGTTCTGCATCGTCTGCGACATGTTCTCCTCGAAGAAGCACAGCTTCGTGCTCTGTGCGATCGCGTGGCTGATCGTCAGCTTTACCATGTGGTCCGACCGCGGCAGCAGCGTGATCATGTCGTTAAACACGCGCGGCCGCTGCACGCTGCCGCTGTACTCAAAGTGGAACTCCTCCGTCTCAAAATCGGCCTGGTCGAGCGGCCGCACTGCCAGCGCTACACCGCCGCCGCTCTCGCTGCTCGTCCCCGTCCCCGTCGTCTCGCTCTCGGCAAACGCCAGGTCGGCCAGGATCGCCTTCTCCTGTTGCTCGGAAAAATTCCAAAACACCACCACGCCGTACGAGAAGACAAACATCTCGGCAAAGTGCTTCGCCTCGGGCGCCAGCCGGTTGACCGGTGGCCGTGGGTTCTCCAGATACATCTCCGACGCCGAAGACGACGAGACGGGGTACATGCGTTGTGGCTGCTCCTCTTGTTGCAGTTGCTGCTGCTGCTGCTGCTGCTGCTGCTGCTGCTGTTGGTCCTCGTCCCCGCCAGACGTCGCCTGACTGCTGTGGCTGTTCTCGACAGCCCCGTCGTGCCCCTCGTGCCCCTCGTGCCCCTCGTGCCCCTCGTGCCCCTCGTGCCCCTCGTGCCCCTCGTGCCCATCGTGCCCGTGCGCGTACCCGTAGTCGTACCCCATGTGCTCGTCGCGCCGCTCGCTGCGCTCAATCTCGAGGTCCAGCACCGTCTTGCCGGTGCCGGGCGTCTTGAGGATCGGCCGGCTGCGCACGCGGAAGCCGTCGTGACCGGGCAGCAGCGGCAGGTGGTAGACTGTGTAGAGACAGTCGTCGTACAGCTTGGCCTTGGCGGCGTGGCGCGCGCGCAGAAAGTCGGCCGTGGCCCTCATCTTGAACGCCTGCGCCGTGCAGTAGGCCGTCAGCCGGGCCACCTTTTCTGTCCGCTGGCCCTTGGGCAGCCGCTCGGCGTAGCTCTTGCCCCGGATCCCGCCGCGTTTCCGCAGCACGTCCAGCTCCTCGTCGCGTGGCGGCCGCGCCCCGTCGTACAGCCCGCCGCCCTCTTCGATGCGTGCCCGGTGCAGCGCCCGCTGTGCTGCCTCAGCGTTCTCGCTAGCCAGCGCCGCTACCAGCGCCCTCTCAGCCGCGTCGGTCGCGCTGTCGTTTGCGTCCATTTCCATGCCCAGGCCGTCCCCCTCTTCCCCCTCCTCCTCATCGTCGTCGTCGTCAAAACCAGGCCCGGCTGTCTCGTCGCCCGTCTCCGGCAGTAGCACCAGCTTCTCCGAGATCTTGGTCGTGCGGGATGGCATGTTGGGCAGCACCGCCCGCGACAGCAACGGCCCACCACCAACGCCGGCTGACCCCCCCACACCGGCCCCTACTCCTCCGGCACCCCCGGCCAGCAGCCCGGCTGCACCCCCGACACCGCCTGCGCTGCCGTAGCCACTGCCCCGTCGCGTGAGCCCGCGTCGTCGAGCTGCGGCCGCGGCTGCCGGCAGACCGGACGCCGGCACCAGGCGCTGTGGCCCCGGCGGTCCACGTGGCTGGCCAGACGGAATGGCCGTCGCGTTCTGGAGGATGCTATCGACGGATACGTGACGCATCGAGTGTCGTTGGCTGGCGGACGAGGACGACGAAACGCCGTACGAATGGCCATGTGAAGAGCTGGGCCTCTGCGCACCCGATCTGCCCTGGCTCGATGGCGGCCGCTCGCGTGCATCGGTCACCTGTGAATGAGCTGTGTTAGGAGACAGATGGACACAGATAAGATACAGACACCAGGGAAGGCCGGAATCCACGCACCAGCACCGATGGACCTCGTTTTGGCGGCATTGTTCGTAGATAATATCGCAGTCGAGAGCTCCGGGCACAAGCTTTGCAATTAATGAAAATGGTGGCAAACAAGCAAGCTGCAGAAACAAGAGGTAATAGAGGGGAATGATGAATGGACTGCTCGAGACTCGTAAATGCAAAATCTCGACCCGCTCTAGTTGGTTCATGACATAAGCCGCACCTTGTAATTTCCGGGCCGATATTTTTCCACTGCGCGCCAATCCCGTTCTCATTTTTAACGCCGCGATATGTCTAAACGACACCCTGGGGTTTTTTTTCAGCCTCTGCATTTATGACACCTTTTATTATAACAGTTTATGCTCTTCTTTGGCGTTGGAGGAAATAGGAGGAGGGTGGTGTACTAAACTATACTTGTTTGCTAAGCATAGGGAGTACGGAGTACATACATACCTAATTGGTTGATTAGATAGAATCTTAAGTTAGTTAAAGATTTATACTCCGTATAAAGGGCGATTTACTCCACACCGCGCTATACAGGAAGCCATGCTCCACCGGCCTAACGTGTAAGCAATGCTTAAAAGTGGGTATTCTATCCAACACACTTTCATCGATGTCTCGGTGTAGAAGGCGTTGTTTGCGAATGTGATCCTTTTTCCCCTCTGTCTATTACTCACTTTCACTGCAGTCATAATTCTGCTGCTCGGCCCTTTCTTGAGGATTGTACGTCTCGTGATTTAACTTACTCGTGATTCGCATTCACTAGCCAGCGTCCACGAAAAAAGCCCGGCAAGCACTTAGCTCTAGCTGCTCGTCAGTTCCATCACCATTTAGCCGACACCATCATCCCTCTCTATTTTGCCATGTCGGTCGAGCGTCCAAGTGCGAGCTGGCATGGGTTTGACGGTCTAGAGTCTGGCCCCGGCAGCCTTCGTGACCAGATCCAAGCCGTCCTTTCTACCACCAACTTTGAACAGCTCCAAAAAGTGGCACTCCTTACTCGCAGCAGACAAGACGACGGGAGAGACCAGGACTTATCGTGCACCATTGATCCGTCCTTGTTTACTTATGGGTTCAATAATGTCGTATTGGAAGTCTCATTCTCAGACCACGTGTACTGGATAGCAAGGATTCAGCATATCCCAGTAGACGAATCCAACGCTGGCGAAAACGCCACTGACCTACTAAGTGAGATGGCAACAATGAGGACCGTCAAGAGTCGGACAAACATACCCGTCCCGCAGGTCTTTGCTTACGATGTATCAGTATCCAACAAAATCGGGTATCCTTACATCCTCATGGAGCACATGACTGGCCGGGTTCTTGATGGCCCAATTGCGTCGCAAGTCCCGCCCGAATATTTACCAAAAGTTTCAAGGCAGCTAGCGGAAGTCCTGTTCCAACTCTATGGATTGGCTTTTGATCATCTCGGACGACTTTGGTGTGGTGAAAGCAACGACAATCCTCCCGAGATCATTCCCCTCCGTCCCGGTGATGCACAGTTGCCCAGCTCAACTCCCCAAACATCACTCGAATGGTTCTACACACACCGACAAAGGGATAACAGGCGCGCGCTCGAAAATCATTCTCATGATCCGGAATGGAGGAAAGCTTGTTGGGTTCTGAAAATAGCCGTGCCACATATTATCATTGAATCGCGAATCCATGGCCCTTTTCTTCTTTGCCACCTCGACCTGCATCACGGAAACCTACTCTTCGACCACGAGTACACTTTGAAGGGTGTCATTGACTGGAGTCACGCACAGACGGTTCCGATTGAACGTTTGGTCATTTCTCCAGAGTTTATAACCTTCCCAGCAGGCTCCGACGAACAAAACAAAAACATTCGTACTTTCAAATCTCTCATCCACAAACATCTGCGACAACTAGAAGGGACAGGATGTTCAGCTAACAACAACCTATCGCCGCTACTTTCCGACGTTTTTGGATCCAAACGAGCCGACATCGTTCATCGATGTACCTATAGCTTTCCGCATCGTGCTCTGTGGGATGGGCGATTGGTAGCTCAATTAATCTACGGAGATGATGTAACGTGAGAGCAACTCGTGTGTGTCTATGGGGAAACAGAGTTCTAATAGAATTTAGTGCACCTGTGTCGTGTAGCTGTCACAATTAAATTTCAACTAACTAGTTTGACTGCATGTCGCTTATTAGCGATTGGGTCATGTGCAAGGGGATTACAATCGTGAGAAACTAGAGGAGAATCTCAGGCGTGGCTGGCGAATCGCTGTTAAACAGATCTGTCTCGTCCTCACAACCATCCTCGTCGTATACCGCTTCCCCTTCGGCATCCCATTCCGTTCCAGCTTCCAGCCGAAGACGCTGTCCCGTCACGGCGTCAAATGCATACATACTGAGAGATGGAAACTTATGTGATATAACCCTGACCATCCGAGGATTGCTCAGTTGGTGCGAGAGCGCTGTTGCCTGATTTTCGATTGCCTCCTTCAGTATTGAGAATGTCTCGCCGGATAAAGAATGACAGCTCCGGGGATAACGGTATGAAGTGAGTGTATCTGACAGCTCGGAGAGACTTATGTTGACAATAACTTCGCGGAGGTTGCAAGGCCTATCGTGTGCTGGAGGCTCTAACAGACTCTCGCATATGTTATCCATTCGGCAGTGAAGTCGATGCAATGACGGAAGTAATGCATTAACCGAGCGACAAAGATGTGCACCAGAATCGCATGCCCGACTCAAAAAAATAGAGCCCGCAGTGTCGAATTTCAAAGAAGTCAAGTGACGGACGGCGAGAAGATCAGCTAGAGGCTTTGCCATTAAATACCCATGCCGTTGTAGACCTAACTCAGGGCATTGTTCGGGTCTCGCTTTAAGCTCTAAACACCACATACTAGGACAGCGTTGTAGCATAGTAGCCAGCTGTAGCCAAGATGAGTCTAGTTGAGTAGGCCATTCGTCAACGGCGTCGGCATTATCAATTTTTTTTCACGCCGGTCGGTTGACAACGGCCCTGAAAATTCGTACCCTTCGAGATACAGCTTGACTGTAGCAATGTAGGGTTGACTTCGTGTGAAAACTGCCTCGTCATGCGTGAACCATTTCAGTGATCTTGCGGTAAGCTGCAGATCTCGGGCATATATTTTCCAGGCCGAATCATACCACCGCTTCGAAACAGTAAAGCGGCAGATATCCTGGCGAAAGAAGTCCGGGCCTATGTAGCATAGGATGTAAAACAGAAGCTCTGGAGGCAACTGGAGGAGTGTCATGGTGGGTCGGCGGGACAGCCGGAGTTTGAACGATGATCAGTGGTGGCTCTGATAATCGATGCCTTGTTATTTTAAAGGGCTACCTTAAAGTACAGTGTGATGATTATGTCTGTAGGGAGCTGATGATTCGAGAACGTAACGAAGCTCAAATATAGAAAATACCCTGCCTCTCCGCAGACAAACATAGGGCGATGAACCACGGGCGAAATGGATCCACTATACTCCGTATTCTCCAGCATATTAAGATACTCCGTACGCCGTTTAGTTACAGCTTCGGCGCAAATACAGATTAAAGGCGACACCTTTTAAGCCTAAGCTACGGAGTAACTTTCGACATTTATGGGCAAAATCTCGACCCGCTTCAGTTAGCTCATGACATAAGATCTCCATGACATAAGCCACGCCTTCAAACCTCCGGGCCGATTTTTTCCGCTACGCGCTGTTTCCATCGCAAACTCGTTCTCGTTCTTGGAAGAAAGGTTCGAAACGATGCTCTCTTTCTTTCATTTGCCCGCGCCTATAACACCCCCCCTGCAACATAGCATTTACCTTCCCTTGACGCTGCGCTGTACTAACATGTGGGTGCTTATGTTTTACCGTTACCACTCCGACGTGGATCCTTTGTAGCGCTGGTAAGATTTTGTTGGCTACATAGCAATGTGCTTCAGTTTCAGCGCAAAGTCTTACGGAGTATCTTACTAGCAGCAGCGCGTCGCGCTAGACCTTAAAGAGACAAAAAAAGCTAAAAGGGACTGCCGTCCCCAGGATTGCTTATACTGTCCCTACGCTAGTCAAAATGGGGAGTAGTGACAAAAGCAACAAGATAGCCCAAAGATACGGAGTACATTGAAAGACCAAAGGAATCCTTAAGAGTATCGTCGCGAAAAGAAGTTCGGGAAGTTTGCAGGACGCTAAGAGAAGTGACAACTACGATCATGCGCTTTTTCCTGCAAAGTGCACTATGATTTCTTGCAATTGGGTTCTGCGTAGAAGCATGGATTCTGTGGTTCTCTCGCCTGCTCTTCAGTCCACCATCACAGCAATCAGATCTAACTGGACCGCTTACATGGCGCCGCCTAGGAAGCGAGCTCCTTGGAGAAGCCGCCATATATTATGTGCTAAGCAAAACCGTAGTTTAGTTAAAGCATAAGAGCAGGCAATAGAAAATGTTCAAGGGAAAGCTTGACACGAACTTCCGTCCCCGTGGATGCGGTCAGGACAAAAAATGCCCAGGCTCGATGATGGACGTTTGCGGCTTCTGGCCGACTTTTTGTTGGCCAGGGTGGCTTGCACATATGCAGCCTCCTTTCCGAGGAGCTGTAGGTTGACGACACAGAGGTGGTGGTGAGATATTGTAACGCCCCACCACCCTTCCAAACTTTTTGTGGATGGTTTGTTCAACGCAACTTCAGAGTTTGTGGAGAGTCCCTCAAACCTCTATATATAATGTTTTTTTTACAGTACATACACAATAACGTTGCACCTAACCTACATCCCCGTACAACGCTCATAATTTACGAGTCCCCTATTTCAAAGTTGCTTGCGATTTTCTTCATCTTCAGTCAACTTCTAGATAGCAAATAACGCGACTATGTCTGATGATTCGGAGAGTGACCCTTATCCATGATACTAGGTCCCATCTAGATGTCGATCGAGCCGTTTCTCTTCGGGCAGGGGGCGACATGGTTGTGGTAGGTCAGTGCGAGGTTGCTCTTGACTCGAATGGGTATCGGAAACTGACCCAGCGTATTTCATGTGTAGATGTCGGCGGCCTGAGATCGCAGCCCTACCAGTACATGTTCACATACACATACCTATTCCACGCGGACGAGAGCTCGAAAGCTTCCAGACAATTTCCGTGATACGGCTGGTTATCATAAGATTGCCTATACTTGTGGGGGACGCTGCCACCGTCTAGCTTTCATAGTGCCACATCCTATTCATTTACGCCTTCGCTGTCCGAAGAGAAACGGCAATAGAGAAACATATGATTATAGAATTATTCACATACTAAAAGCTGCAGAGAATGCTACCAGGAGCAGCTCTTACCCCAGAGCTCTGGTCTACGATTACGAGCCTCCTCGTGCGGACGTACGCAGCCAGCACCATGCAAGAGCTCTGGGAGTGCTGAGACAGTCACAGCGCGGAGTTGGACCCATCAAAAGGTATATGGGCTCGCTACATGCATATCGAAAGGGTGCGCTATATTGCACAGCTGAGGAATTCGCCTCGGCCACCATCTGACGGAGGTCCAGCCGACATTCAACTTCTTAATGGGATTACATCATCCGAGAAGACGGCCCTTTACTTTTGGAAGATTATTTGGGAATTCGGCTGCTGGTGTTTGCAGAGGCGAAGTATGACCTCTCTGGGCTTCTACCCAGGCAGACAACGATGCAAGCGGTGACGAGAATCTTAGCTGGTGGAGGACTCTGCAACTCGAGCCCCTTGACCAGCTTTGTGCTATATCGAGATGTAAGTTCTACTCTACAACATAGGCATTGTGCTAGAAGGTATTATCTTGCACAGCTTTTTGTGATCACATGACCATATTTCTTACTGATCGTTTGCTTATTTCCCATACCCCGCGGGATCGCGCCCTCTGTGTTTTCTTCACTCACATTATACAGCGCTATCGTCTACCAATTTGTTTTAGCCAAATAAGTTATAGTAAGGCATTCATACTCCTGCTTTACTGCGACTTTATTGTGACTAAGGCCTTGTGCCGTTTAGGGACTTATAGAGAGACTGGCGTACAGACTCGCATAAAGACTGAATATTAAGGGACGTTGAGCGGAAATCAACCACGCGATCACAGTTATTGGGCATTGTTGATATCGAAGGCATAAGGTGTGCTTACGTAATCGCGTGCTTAACTCAGTCAAGTTATTACAACGAACATGAGTCCTTGAACTAGACATTTACCAAGTACACATTTCCTGACAACAACAGACTTACCGGCAATGTCGACTATAGAGGACCCCCAACGTCAGTTAGGAGAGCTCCAAGAGCGGGACGAAGAAAGGAACCGCGAGCTCGATCGCCTAAGACGTGGGAAGAAAGAAGCAGAAGCGCAGAACAAAGAAGCAGAAGAGCGAGCAGAGCAGGCGCTACGCTAAACCCGCAAGACAACCCTCGAAGAATATCTGCTAGCATGCCATAAGCTTGTTTTAACTAAAATTACCCTTGTCACCGATAGCTACCTCACCTTGAAGGTGCCTATCACAAATCCTACTAGAAAACATTGTCCTTGCCTCCTCAGACCGTATGATAATTTCCTCGACAAGCACATCAATATCCTCCAGAAGACGAGTCGTATTCTCCCCAGCAACGAGCGCTTGTTTAAGAACATTGCCTTCCTCAAGGCCATCGGCGAGAGAACCCACGCACGACGGGTGACGAGTGAGTCCTTGCTTGTTTTATTCGAGAATGATTGCATTAAGGATCCCGTCCGCATTATTCTGTCTAAGCTTAAGAACTTTTAACCGTTGTAATACGGCCTCTTTATTTGTAACGGTATGTTTTTTTAAAGTATAGCTAGCAACCTCCGCGACGAGTCTAACAGCAAAGATGCAGCGGCAAAGCGAGATAGCAAGCTTAGGTCGGACCAGATCTACGTGTTCTGGGACGCTAACGGCCAAGAAGAAATTGCCTATGTTATTAAATACAAAGCGCCGTACAAACTCTGTACGAAACACCTTGGGTAAGGTTTGTAGAAGATAAGCATTACTAATGTAACGGGCCATGGCCCCGTATAAGCCTCAGCTCCACTCTCGGCATTTCCTCGCCGTAGTCAGCGACGATGCCGACCACGCACCCGTTAATCGCGCAGACGAACAAGAACCAACTATCTCACCTGATCACAATGGCAACGATCCTGACCATCAGGCCAGTCGAACAGCNNGTCTATCGTACGAGGAGGGACTTGGGGATATGGGTATAAACACATCCATTAGAAAAATCTCGTACAAGTCATTCCGCTTCTACGCATCCTGTGGCTTCTTGGCGTAGGCCAGACCGCCATAGATGTAGGCATGCACCTTCAACCCTCGCATCTCCCGGCGGACATGGGCTGCGTACACGGAAATCTGCTCCGGACTCCATCCAAGCGAGGTGGTCATCATGCCTAGAAAGCCCTCGGTATCATTTGCCATGGTAACATAGATGTACCGGCCAACCTCGTGCAGTAGCGGGTCATCTGACCATTCGGAAACGGGGAGCTACAGCGGCCTATTAGCAAGATTTCTGTGGTGAGAAGACGGTTCTGACGGACCTTGTACGGCTTCTCGGTAATGTTTACAAAGCCAGCTTCCACAAGAGCCTTGTGCTGTAGGCCTTCCTTTATAGGATCGAAAGAAACCTTCATGCCCAGCTTCTGGGCGCCCCCTTTAAAAATTTGACTCCATTGCGATATCGCCGTCTTTTCCGTCACAGTACCGTCATCCGACGTGATGCGACTATCAAAGTCAAAGGTTTCGATGTAGCCACCAGGCTTCAGAACCCTGTAGGCCTTTTTAAAAAGCTCTGTCCAGTTCTTCACGGAACCACATAACCAACGTAAGTGCACGAAATCAACTGAATTATCGTCGAAAGTCCACGACTCTGTAAAGTCATCGATTTGGCTAGCAGATGGTGAGTTATGTGTACAAAGGGAAGACACAACGCTAAAAATGGGAGTAAATACAAGGACAAATTAGGCGGAACCCATTCCGGCTGGATAGAAGACAGATCGGTGCCGATAACAGTCGCCTCGGGGTGTTCATCTGCAAAGTCGCTTTTTTTCTCAGCTTAAGCTTGCGACGGAGCCTAACGAAAGGGGTAACAAACATTGCCCAAATGCCCGTTCCTGTACCAATATCGAGGACTTTCTACAATTTAACAGTTAGTTATGGTAAGTACATATGCTATTGTCGGGCAAACTCCTTACGCCGATGTGGTCTGGCAAAGGTGCATGGTAGAGCTTGTCACCCATTATCATAGTAAGCGCATGATGTCTATTGTCTAGTCAGCTTTAGTATTAGGAATATTACTTTAGACCCAAGTCCTTACCCAACGTCAAGCGTACTGTTCTGGCGGTCGTCATTAGGGCCCCTTACGTTCGACATTAGGAGACTGTACGTCGCGAATCACGTTTTCAATTCTTCCGATTGCTAGCATACCAGTAATTGATTTCTGTGCGATCGTTGTGGTATGTGCGCCCATTAAGCTCGCGGTATTGCAAAATGCTCGACCTGACAGACTCTGTAGAGCTGGCTATGTCTCCGCTAAACGTCGAGTCATTCTCATCCTATTAGGACGTTAAAACTTGTCTTGTTCTAAGATAAACGTACTCTGAGCCATAGCAATACCTCTGGAACCTGCAGATTCGTCCAGACCTCTGGGGGTTGCAACTGGATTAGAGGATCTGCAGCGGGGAGAGTCGTCTCTGTTGCCGCAGGGATCTTAGCTAGGAGTTGTGCGACCGGTGTCTGTTCCTTAATTTCCTGGGGGCTGGTCATGTTGATGGCAGTACGGATTAGACTGCAGAGTTTGTTAATTTATCCACTACTACTCCGTACAAAGTAAAGTATGCTGGTGGAAAACGAGTTGTATTTCTAGATGAAATGAAATGGGGCGAGCAGACGCGTGATATATGCAGAGACAAACAGTGCGTAGAAATGCACCCGTCCTGTTGCCTTCTCCCGTTACAAGGCGTGTATCATCGTATGCTCATGTCCGACCATTCAAATGACTGTAATCCGTAGATACGGAGTACGTTTGGTCAAACCTAAGATACTTCGCTAAGGTGTGTCTAGCTAGATTGGACCCTCTAACGGCCCGCTAGTGTCTTCTTATATGGAAGGCGCTCGCCGGAAAACATTCCCCGTTAGTAACGAGGCGCCGGTGACTGGGTGACACCCAGTGGGTGCACGAGGACGGAGTTCTGCTTGGTAGCATTGCCAGTGGGCCTCCAATACGTGTTTTGTTTCCTACTCCGTACTATGTCCGATCGCTTTACGGAGTATCTTAAGATATCTTACTTGCCCGAGTTTTCTGTACGGATTACAGTATTCTTCAACATCGCCCACGTGCCGACGTCATCAGCTTTGACAGAAGTGGGTCGGATTGCATGCCACTGTCTAATTGAATAATAGCGAAAGTATCCTTATATCGGAGTACATAGTAGGTATCGATCGAACTTCCCAATCCTGGGCTTGGAATCCCAATATCCCAATATCCAAGAGCTATGCCGTAACGCCAGCCGGGAGGGAATGCAAAGACAAAGGAAAGCAGAGAGCGATAAAGCTGTAACACATCCAAGCCACACCTCACCCCTTGAGCCACATCCACCTCACATCCACATCCGCCTCAGACACACCACACACCACACCATACCCCTATACCCTATACTCTCCGGCGTCTAGGTTCGCGAGCGGCACGTATCCGCCGTCGTCCTTGCCGGCCCACCGCTTGCCACGCACCGCCAGATAGACGTCCTCGAGCCCGCCGCGCGCCCAGGCCACGGCGTTGCGCGCCTTCCAGCGCCAGCCCAGGCTCGTCTTCGGCACGCCTCGGTCGTCGTACAGGGCAGCGTCCATGTAGCCGGGCCGCCGCCAGAACTTGAGCAGCAGGCTGCTGACCACGACGCTCACGCTGGACGCCGCCATGGCCGCGCCGGCCGCCATCGGGTGCAGGTGCAGGCCCAGCGGCAGGAACAGGCCCATGGCAAAGGGCAGGCCCACGATATTGTACGCGCACGCCCACGCCAGGTTCAGCTTGATGCGCCCAAAGATGGACCGCGCCAGGTCCAGCGATGCCGGGATGTCCATCAGGTTGTTCGGCCGCATCAGCACCACGTCGGCCGCCTCCATCGCCACGTCGGTGCCCGAGGCCATGGCGATGCCAACGTCGGCTGTCGCCAGCGCCGGCGAGTCGTTGATCCCGTCGCCCACCATCGCCACCACCTCGCCCTTGGCCTGCAACTCGGCCACGATCGCCTGCTTCTGGTCCGGCGACGCTCCCGCAAACACGTCCTCTGCCGCAATGCCCACGGCTGCCGCCACGGCCACGGCTGTCGATCGCTGGTCGCCCGTCACGATGGCCGTCTTGATGCCCATGTGGTGCAGCACCGAGATCGCTGCCGCGGCCCCCTCCTTGATCGTGTCTGCCAGACACAAGTGGCCGGCAAACTGTCCGTCGATGGCGATGAAGATGTTGGTCGTGCCCGCCGACTGCGCCGACGACCGCTTGAACGCGGCTGCTGCCCGCGTGTTGCTCTCCTCCGACGCCTCGATCGCTCGCTCCGGCACCTCCACGCTTCTCTCGCGCAAAAACTTGGTGTTGCCGATCAGCACGCTGTACCGCTTCCGCTCGCTCGATGCCGGCTCGATCACCGCGCTGATGCCCCGGCCTACCGCCGCGTCAAACGTGCCCACGCTGCCGTCGATCGTGCCCTCCTGGTCCATCCCCAGCTCCGTCTTCGCTGCCCCCAACACCGCTCGCCCGATCGGGTGCTCGCTGCCCATCTCGGCCAGGCCGACGACCGTCCACCACAGCCGTCGCTGCTGCTCGCTCTCCTGCCACCCCGCTGCCAGCATCACGCTTGCCACGCTCATCTTGCCGTACGTGATCGTGCCCGTCTTGTCCAGGATCACCCGCGTCACCTTGGTCGCCGTCTCCAGAGCCGCGCCGCCCTTTACGAGAATCCCGTTCTCGGCGCCCACGCCCGTGCCCACCATCACCGCAGTCGGTGTCGCCAGGCCCAGCGCGCAGGGACATGCAAACACGATCACCGAGATGCATAGCTTCACGCACACAAAGATCTTGCCGCCGCTCGCGTTCTGCAGGAAAATCTTGGGCGGGTTCGAGAGCACGTGACTCAGCACCATCCACACCACAAACGTCATGAACCCGAGCGTCAGGATCGTCGGCACAAAGTAGCCTGCGAGCGTGTCGGCGAGCCGCTGGATCGGCGCCCGTGTCGTCTGCGCGTCCTGCACGAGCTTGACAATCTGGCTGAGCTGCGTGTCGCGGCCCGCCCGCGAGACCCGGAAGTCCACGCGGCCGTGGCCGTTCACCGTGCCTCCGATCAAGAAGCTGCCCGTCTTCTTCTGCACCGGCATCGCCTCGCCCGTCACCATGCTCTCGTCCACATACGTCTCGCCGCGCACCAGCACGCCGTCCGCGGGGATCTTATCACCCGGCCGCAGAATCACAATGTCGCCCACCTCGATCAGCTCTGTCGGGATCACCTTCTCCTCCGCCGCGTTGCCGTCCACCAGCGGCGTCTTCGGCCCGCCGCTGCCCGCCACCGTGTCCCAGCCTTCGGCCGCCTTCTCGGCCGCAATGGGGTCGGCGTAGATCGTGGCCATCGATGGGGCCAGCGACATCAGCCGCGACAGCGCCTTGGACGTCTGACCCTTTGCACGGTTCTCCAGGAAGCGCCCAAACGTGATGAACGTGATCAGCATCGTGCTCGTGTCGAAGATCGTGCTCGGACGGCTGTGCGGCGCGATGAAGATGGAGATCAGCATCGCCACGATGCTGAAGAAGAACGCACACGATGTGCCGAGAACGACGAGAACGTCCATCGTCGGCGACCCGTGCTTGACCGACTTCCAGGCCGAAATGTAGAAGCGCTTGCCGATGCCAAACTGCACCGGCACCGTCAGCACCAGGCAGATGATGTCGCCGACGTACAGCCCCGGAATCACCGTGAAGCAGCCAAAGTCCAGCATGGGCAGCAACATGGGAAGCACCATGCCGAGCAGGAAGACGGGCACCGCAAAGCTGAGCGAGATCTTGAACGCCCGCCGCCACTCGTTGATCTCGCGCGTCTTCGCCAGAGAATCGAGCTGCGCGTTGTTGTCGTCGTTGTCCGCCACCAGCGCATTGAGTCCCGTTGCCTCGACCACCTCGACGATCGCCCGCAGGCCCGTCACGCTCGGCACGTGCGACACTGTCAGGCGCGATGTTGCCAGGCTCAGCGTTGCCGACTGCACGCCGCCGAGGGCGAGGAGGGCTTCTTCGAGCTTCTTGGCCGCAGCTGCATCGGGCGTTCCGTACACCTTGAACTGAGCTGTGGCAAAGCCCTTGGCCTGGCCGCCACTGGTGGCGTCGTCCGGCACCGAAGACACGATCGTCGCGCCAAACCCGCCATCCTCAATCTTGTCCACAATCTTCTCCGTCGACAGCTTGGCCGGGTCGTGTGTGACGACCGCCCGCTCAGCCAGCAGGCTGATGTTGAAGCGCAGCACGCCGTCGACACCCTTGAAGAGCCCGTCCACAGACGACGTGCAGGCACCGCACGTCATGCCCTCGATCGCGACTGTCGTCGTTACGTGGGCGGGAACGGACTTTTGTGCGCTTAGCCTGCTGCCTTTCTCAGGCCGCATCTCCTTCGTCTCCACGACGTTGGCGCCGAACCCGCAGTCCTCAATGGTTTCGACAATCTTCTCCGCACTCAGCAGTGCCGGTTCGTGTTCGATCACAGCCCGTTCAGCCAGCAGCGATATGCTAAAGTGCTTGATGCCGGAAACGCCATCGAAGCCACGCTCAACCGCCGACGTACACGCGCCGCAGGTCATTCCTTCGACAGCCACCGTGGTGACGCAGCTGCCCGCAGCCGCCTCGGTGTCGTTGTCATCGTTGTAGGATCGGTCGATGGCGGGTGACGGGAGGTCGGTCGACAGGACCTCGGCGTCGAAGCCGCGGTCTTCAATGATGTCGCGGATCTGGTCTGCGGCTATGCGCCGTGGATCGTGCATGATCACCGCACGTTCCATCACGAGGCTCACAGACACGCTGCCCACACCGTCTACGCCCTTGAAGCCGGCTTCAACAGCGGAAGTGCACGCGCCGCAGCTGTGAAGGTCATCGGTTAGCCCAGCCTGTGTCAGGAGAGGAATGTGGGTGGGGATAAAAGCTCACGTCATGCCATCAACTCTGAGTGTTGTAGTCGCCATGTGTGGTGTCGCAACACCATTTGTCGCACTCGACAGTGTTGCGTCCCGTGGAGGGACTTTTATGTATGAAGGAGCCATCTCTGCCGGCTTTCGAGATTGATTGTGGACTGATCAATGGCAGGTGGTCGAGAAGTTTGCGCAACACCGGGATGTCCGCGTGCTCAGCGCAGGTTTTTCGTCTCCGTTCGCCTGATTGTCGTCGTGGGATAGACGAGTCAATTAAAGCCCAGCCTCTGCGACCGCATCACAAACCGGATCGTAGAAAAGAAGGGGGGGGAAAGGACGGGATGCAGGCCGGGAGGTATCGGGGATGGCTGGTATTATTCTCCGTCGAAGGAGCAGAAGCCGGCTTCTGAAAGGAGATGTATTGACTGTCGGTAAAAGAAGAAACAGGTGTAACGACAAGTTTTTGTTTCTTTCGTGCAGCCGTCGTGGAATAAAAAGCCCAGCCGGCATAGGCGTGGTGGCTCTGCAGGCGCTTGGGTCAGCTTATGGGGAACCGCCGAAGTAAGACTCCATCCATCCGCTCTGGGAATCCGACGACGCCGACGCGCATCTGCTCTTGTCGCTCCTAAGCCACAGCCCGCTTTTCTCGACGAACTAGGGACCTTTTCCGTGGGTCCACTACCTACCGTTTCGCTTTCCAAGAGGCCCGTGTTGAACTGAATGTGACAGACAAAGTCGCAGCAGGGTCTCTTTTTGCGGGACAAGCCTTTGTCAGGAATCTCACAATCTCACAATCTCAATCTCACGTAAGGCAAGAGGCAAATCCTTGTCTCATACTCCGTGCTCGCAATTTTTTGTACATGGTACTTTTTGCTTTGTTTATTCCAGGCTTCTCACGGCAATTCTCCCGCCCAAAACCTTCTCACTATTTCCGATCTAATTTGTCAGCCGCTTCGGACCAGGATTATTCTCACAAATCATTCCTTCCCAACCCAGCTTCCGGCGCGTTTTCTTTTTATGCACGCTTTCCACTAATTCTCGGACGTTTCTATTTCGGATACTAAATTTAAATATTTATTATCAGATTATAGCCAAGGACTCGTATGATGATATCCTCTGTTGATATTATTGGGCTGTGAAATCTGACCTATACCTAGCCCCGCTTTAGCGAAAGCCGTCTTTTCTCCAGTCGTCCGTAATACGCGTAGCGAAGTGCAAGTGAGAACATGGATTTGTTTCAAGCTTTGCACCTGCAAATCCAGGAGTGATTAGACCGGGGAACTGGGCGCTTCGCAAGTGGGTAGTTTCAAACACTCCTGACACCGCTCCAAAACCGATCGCAACATTGCCTGCCCGAAAGACAAGGGGATGGCTCATGTACAAGCGGGAGCGAGGCAATAAAATTCCATACTATTGAATGAGCAAATTTCGGGTTTCCCGTTGTAGCAAGCTCAGCTTTGCTGCGGCAGTTTGCTAGACCACAAGGCCATAAATTGCTTAGTAACCATGACCTGCTGAGCCACAGCCCACCAGCCTCACCCCGCAACGGAGCTATCACGGTATGGAGTAGTTGAGCCGGGCATCGTTATAGGCTCCGCGCTTCTGACGACAACCCAAAGGAGGGCCAACAAGCAGCCGACGCCAAACAGAGACCATACCACAAACTCCATCCTTGCAAGATCTAGCTCTAAATCACCATGGCGCAGGTCAAGGCCCTAGACGCCCTGGAGGTTCGTCTGGCTTTCCCAGCCGCAAAGCGCGTCATCCACCAAATCTGACCTTGCTCTCTTGACAGCCTTTTGTGGCCCTCGCCAAATCGGCCACGTCCAGCCGCGCTGCCGTCGACCTGGTCGTGCGTGCCACCTCCCACCCGGGCACATACTTCTTCGCCGAGCTTCTACAGACGCCCGAGGTGCAGGCTCTTGCCAGCGGCAACGCCGAGCATGCTGTCTACCTCACCCTCCTCCAGATCTTCAGCTACGGCACCTACGCCGACTACGAGCGCGGATCGCTGCCCGGCTCGGCTGCAGAAACGAGTCCATCGACGCCGTCGACGCCGCTGCCGCCGCTCAACGAGACCCAGGCGAGCAAGCTGCGCCAGCTGTCGCTGATCTCGCTAGCCACCGACCGGGCCAGCCTGGCCTATACCCACCTCGTGAGCGAGCTGCAGCTGACCGGCGCCCGCGAGCTCGAGTCGCTAGTCATGACGGCCGTCTACGCCGGCCTCGTGTCCGCCACGCTCGACCCGGTCCGCGAGGTGGTGCGCATCAGCTCCGTCTCGCCGCTGCGTGACCTGGCCCCGGGTGCCGTGCCGAAGCTGCGGGCTGCCCTGCAGACCTGGTCCGGCCGCTGCGAGGCCACTCTGGCCGATCTGGACGCCCAGATCGCGGCCATCCGCCGCACTGCCGCGGCCAAGGCAGAGGAAGAGCGCCGCTGGGAGGTCCGGTTCAACAATGCCCTGGACGACGAGAGGGGCCACATGAAGCAGTCCGATCTGATGGGACCGTCACAGCTGGGCGGTGGTGCCGGTGGTGCCAGCGCGTTTCTCTCCGGTGCGTCCTCCTCTGCGTCCACCTACGGGAAGAAGGCGATGACACTGAACATGTCAAACTCCAGCGGGCCGCGTGGCAAGCCGCGTTTCATGAAGAGGGGCAGCAACTTGATGACGGACAGCGGAAGCATTGGCGCTGCCGGCAGCAGTAGTAGCACTGCCGGTGCGCCGAGTGGCAGCGCTGCGGCAGAGGAAGACGAGGCCATGGACCTCGATGAGGACGGCGATACAGAAGCAAACAAGCGGGCAAGTCGGCGAAAACTATAATGGCCGGAAGTTGTTTGTCTGCATGTTATTAGTTACGCATAATGGCAACATGATATACATGACAACGGGGAAGTACACTGCTATATTTGGACGGTAACAGAGCGAGCACGCTTAAATCGGTCTTGCTTCCAAAGCAATTCATTCCGGCGCTTCCACCCATACAAATGACACTTCTTGAATTAAAAACAAGGCGATTGCCCGGATCAAGGCCCTGGCCTTGTTCGTGTTTATATTGTCCCCATATGTGAAGCTGGCTAGATCCAGCTCTGGTGGTAGCTAATGCCTTTCCTTTTCGCCTTCTTCCGATCCATATCCCTCCAATATGGGATATCTTCGAACTCCTGGTATCCTAGAAACAAATGAAATAAAATAGCAGTGCACGCCGTTTCCAGACGCCTCGTGAATATCATGGCCAAAGCTTCAAAGAAGAACAAAATAATAGAAATGAGAAAATGAAACTAGACGATGCGCTGCTGGCTGCTCCTATAGCATCTTCCCCGGAACGAATATGAACAGCACCAAAAGAGCAGCATCGACAAGAACTGTCACGGCAAGAACGACCAACGCCCGCTTAGCCAGCATTTTGCGCACGAATGGCTCTCGCACGCGCGAGAAGCTGAATGGGGTGTATTCACTAAACCCCAGCAGAGCAAGTACGGGATCGAGAGAGTATTGAAAAGAGGCCAGGAAGTACACGCCGAATGTGAACGGTATGATGAGCTTTGGACCTGTCAGTACATGCTTCGTCAAGGTAGTGTCGGGAGGGTACACACATAGAGCCGCGTGAGCCGCGATTTGTCGAGGAAAATGAGTACAAAGGCAGCCCAGAAGGCACCGAACATGGACACCATTCCGATAATCAGACGCAGAATAAGGGTCGGCGGAATGAGGTTGCCGAGCGCCTTCATGCGCAGGAAGCCGGGGAACGCATCGCGCTCCATGGCCTGGAAGACGTAGTCCTTGGCCATGTCAAACACCTCGGGGTCGTCGCGTCCGTACTCTTCGATGGCTGCCGTGATTTCCTGGACAATGGGTCCTGGCAGCACGATCTCACGCTCTGCGCCGGGGAGCAAAAATGTGTACAGGATCTTCTCGGCAGACTTGCGGATGTCCTGGCGAGCCACCGTGTGGGCGGGAGAGCTGGAGTCGGTGATGTCGCGGGACGTACTGACTGCAGGACTCTGGAGGATAGCAGCTGTGCCGGCGCTGCGAGGCGATTCCATGGGGCGCTGCATGTCCTCGCGCAGAAATGCCGACATCTGGGCATCCTGGTCCTTTTCCTTGTTGGTCTGGTACTTGGACGGGCCGGCCACCGGATGGCTCATGTCACCAAGACTGTCAAGAATGGCCGAGGACCGCTTGGATGCGTCCGGCGTGCTGATCAGGACAGACCGACGCAGCTCCCGCACGTAGTGACGACATAACGTCATGTGCTGGGCGACATCGAGCCTACGAGTGGATTGCGTCAGCAAGAGAAAGAACATGACTAGACCAGATACAGCAAGATGGCAAGGAGAGCTGCGTACCAGAAATCAAGGTAGTCTACAGATCTCTGCTGGTCTCGCATGTAAATGTAGAACGAGTAGAGGTCGACTGGCGGAAGCGTCCGGCGGCTGAGCACCTCAAAGAGGGACGGGAGCCGCTTCCGATTGAGATCGGGCTGCGGGGACGGCGAATGAGCGCTGTGGTCGGAAAGGTCTGCCATGGTGGCGGTCGACGCGCTGAGCGTTGTTTGTTGGCGTGACTGGCTGCGATGTCTACTTTTTGAAACGAGCGGCCGGGTGCGAACGGGGCCGTTTTAAATGTGCAGTCGCTTCCTCAGCGCAAAGCCGCGACGAGTCCGTGGTGGATTCCCCTATTTGTCTTCGATGTCGATGGTACGGAGTACTGGCTTCCTCTTCGTCAGCCGGTCACATTGACAGAAGGTTGTCGGAAAGTAGCCGGGAACCCGACGTCGAAATTGGGAGGGGGGTCAATTAAAAGAAGGCGACGACGAGCGGGCGCAGTCAACGCAAGGGGCCGTAAATACGGAGTAAAAGAGGCTCCACGGAAGAGAGAACAAATAATATTGTGGACTCTGTGAGCAACGTGAAGCCCGGAACGGACACGGACGAACAGTGAATGCGGTAGGAAAAAGTTGGGCAAAAGGAAGGGATCGAGCTCACAGATGCTGTGAATCGTTGCTGATGAGGAAATTGCGACTGAGGCGAGCAATGTCACAGCACCGTGTTGGGCCGCGTTACGCGGTACGGAGTAATCCGTACTCCCTTCTCGTATCTTCCCTTCAGGGGAGCCACAGGATTTATGCCAAGACACTAAAATTATGAAAGTAAATAAGCAAGGCTTACTAATATTAAAGCTCTACTTAGTGCCTGCAGCGCCGTATCATGTGATTTTAAATCACGTGGAGTGGCTCAGTCATCGGGCTTGCACAATAGTGGGTCGGCATCTCCCTGATTGGTGCTCGAAGCCCTCATTTTGCATTTCGCAGGGCACACACAACAAATTTCTGAGGGCTAGTCGAAATTGCTCGACTTTTTTTAAAATCTATTTTCCTTTTCCTCCCCTCCAATACCTCACATCGACGCCGAACCCCGAACCAAAAATTTCGACGGGATCCGAGGTATGCTGCTGCTTGTCGATACACTGCATTCGAATCGTTTTGTCTCGCTTCCATCAGCCATCTAACCAGGTCCACAGCTCTCACGCCAGCAAAATGTCCTCGAAGAAGCCCACTGGCCGTTCGGCCATCGCCGACGTTGTCGCCCGCGAGTACACGATCCACCTCCACAAGAGAGTATGTTGATGATGCGCCCTTTCGATGCGACGGCCGAGGGCGGCTGCGCTGGGCGGACGACGCCAATTGCGCCCGGACAATGGAACCTCGGGCTGGAAATGGACACGACCGCTGACCTGGGGCATTTCTAGTTACACGGCGTGACCTTTAAGAAGCGGGCGCCGCGGGCCATCAAGGAGATCAAGAAGTTCGCCTACCAGGCCATGGTACGACCGCCCACTCCCTCGCGACGATGCCACGGACTCATTGCCGGCGTGCTTGTTTTTCCATAATGGTGGGGGGGTGCTGACCAATTTTTCTCATTAGGGTACCACCGATGTCCGCCTGGACCCCCAGCTCAACAAGAAGGTCTGGGAGGCTGGTGTCAAGGGCGTCCCCTTCAGACTGCGCGTGCGCATCTCCCGGAGACGAAATGACGAGGAGGATGCCAAGGAGAAGCTGTACAGCTTCGTGCAGGCCGTGAACGTCAAGAACCCCAAGGGTCTCCAGACCGTTGTGGTCGAGGAGTAAAGAAGGCAGGATAGGACTGGAACAGGGCGATATTCTGCTTTGGTGTGCGGGACGATTGGGACAACGAAATAAACAGAAACGGAGCAAAAAAATGGAGAAAAGTTCACCGGTCTTTTCGCGGGAGGAAAGGGTGTTTTCAAACCTGGAGTTCTCATGGCATACGGCATGGCATGGTAGCTTCCCCGTACCCAATATACGACATTCGAACGGCCGCAAGCTCTCGGAGCAGCCACAGACGCCTCTCTTCGGAGAGAGTCCAATCTCATTTCTGTCTTGTTACCCAGAAAGTCCAGCAAGTAAGGGCACGATAATGGAAATTGTTAAAGTCTTTTGGTGGAATTGTGTGCAGCATATGCAAGCAATACCAAGTTCCTGTTGTATATCCCGTTCTTCTCCCCAACACGGACGCTGGGCCGGATGAAATAAATCATAACTGATACTCCGTATCTGGCCAATGGGCCCATTTGCCAGCCGCTGTGCTAAATAAAGATAATGGATAAAAAGAAATGATTCCCCGCTCGCCATTTCCCTGCAGTTCTATGTATCCAATGCCGCCCCGCCGATGCCCTCATGAGGCATGTGTCTTGTTCCTGCTACTCGTCGTCGACGTCGCGGTGGCGGCCGAGCACCTTGCGCTTGAACTCTTCGTGGTCCTTGTCCCACAGCTCGGCGGCCTCGCCGTTTAGCGGGGAGGCACTGGGAGGGTCCCGGTTAGCAGAGAGGCGCGGGCAGGCAGCGGAAGAGGGTCTCACTTGTTGGGCTCGCCGAGCAGGCTCTGGAGGCTCAGCAGGACGGTCTGGATGTTGTAGGCCGGGGTCCACTTGTCCTTGAGGATGTCGAGGCAGATGCGGCCGGAGAAGTCGACGTTGGGGTGGTAGATAGGCGTCTTGAAGAGCACGGTCGGCGGCGAGTACGGGTAGTTGGCCGGGAAGGCAAAGGTCAGCTTGAAGGTGAGGCCGGCGTAGGGGGTGTCGTCGGGGCCCTCGATGGTGGCCCGCCACGAGAGCAGGTTGCCGTCGGCGGACGGAAAGGCCGAGACGCCAGGAGCGGGCGAAGTCATGAGCTGCATAAGCTCCGTCTGCAACCTGCCGTCTGTTAGCAAGAAAAAAAGACGCTCTCTCTGCCACCCGCGTGTACGTACCGCTTGACGCTCTGCGAGTCGGGGCCCTTCTTGGCGCCTAGCTTGGCCGATGTCGTGTTCTGCGAGTCGTCCATGCTGAAGCTCATGCTAGGGGGTAAGGATGGACCAAAAGACGGATGTGTGGGCGTCGGGCACAGGACAGGAAAGAAGCAACGCTAGAGGAGCAAAAGTGCGGCCGGGTCGTGGGGAGAAGCTCTCTGTGGGTTGAAATGGTCGACAGGCCGACGAGGAACATGCATAAAAAGGCGAGACAGGAAGAGGTGAGGCGCTAAAGACACATTTTGGAAGTCTTTTTGCGAGGGGCGGCTCGCACCTGCGGTTTTAGTGGAGCGGTGCCTGAGTACGGGGCTCGTCGTTGTTTACATTCTCCCGCTACAGCGCTCTCTGCAGCAACGGCGATAAGACCGGCCGGGGCGATAGGGCCTGGCAGCCCCTCCATGGCTGCAACGGTGCCTGGACCAATGACGGCGCGATGACGGCGTATTGATGCAAAAAACGACAGGGCCTCTGACAGCGAAGCACGTTGTCGTTTGCCAGGCGACAGACCGAAGCGACGAGAGAGCTGCGCGTTTGAGGACGCAGCCGGCTAAGATGGTAGGTTGGCGGATTTTTCTCTTGCTTCCTGGCTCTCTTCAGACGAGGCTGACGTGCAGACGCAACAATCCCAGCTCGACCCGCTGCCGAGCGACCTGCCGTTCCGCATCGTGTCCAACACGATCGGCCGGGGGGCCTTTGCTTCGTATGTCGTCGGATGCGACCGTGCCGATCCCTGTCCCTGTCCTGTTCGATTCCTTGACGCCCTGCTCTGACGCGTGCAGGATCAAGAAGGCGGTCCCGCTGACGGACAGCCAGCCGGTGTTTGCGGTCAAGCTGATCCACAAGGCGTACGCGGTCAAGAAGGGCCGGATCTCGCTCAAGCAGATCACGACCGAGGTGGCGCTGCACTCGCACATCGGCCAGCACCCCAACGTGATCGAGTGGTTCGCCACCGGCGAGGACGCCGTCTGGCGCTGGATCGCCATGGAGTACGCCGAGGGCGGCGACCTGTTTGACAAGATCGAGGCCGACGTCGGCGTGCCCGAGGACATTGCCCACCTGTACTTTCGCCAGCTCGTCGGCGGCATCAGCTTCATCCACTCCAAGGGCGTGGCCCACCGCGACCTCAAGCCCGAGAACATTCTGCTCAACGGCTGCGGCGACCTCAAGCTGGCCGACTTTGGCATGGCCACCATGTTTGCCTACAAGGGCAGCCGCAAGGAGAGCTCGACCACGTGCGGCAGCCCGCCGTACATTGCGCCCGAGGTGCTGGCCTGCGGGCATGCGGCCCAGAACCAGCAGCAGAACCCCCCCAAGTACGCCCCCGACCTCGTCGACATCTGGTCCTGCGGCGTCATCCTCTTTGTGCTGCTCGTCGGCAACACGCCCTGGGACGAGCCGGTGACGACCAGCTGGGAGTACTACGAGTACGCCCGGACCGGCGGCCACAGCGCCGATCCGCTCTGGCAGCGCGTCCCCCCGTCGGCCCTCTCGCTGCTGCGCGGCCTGATGAGCATTGATGTTGGTCGCCGCTTCAGCTTCCACCAGACCCGCCAGCACCCCTGGTTCACGCGCCCGAACCGCCTGCTGACCCCCGACGGCCGCGTTGCCGACCCGCTCGAGCTCGCCACCCAGATGCTGAGCAACCTGCACATTGACCTCGGTCCCGCCGAGATTGCCTCGGCCACCGCTGCCGCCGAGACGGTCGTCGACCAGCGCCCGGCCCTGGCTTCCACCCAGCCCGAGGTGCCCATCCACGACGCCGCCTACGACTGGGAGCGGCCAGGCCTCCGGGCTGCCGGCCGCTTTGCCGTCTCGTCCACCCAGCCTGTCGACTGGATAGGCGCCAGCAACAAGGGCAAGGACACCAAGGACAAGGACAAGGACTCCAACAAGACCACCTACAGCCTGCGTGAAGCCCTCGCCGAGGAGCCCGCCATGAGCCAGTTCTCCCAGGCCCGCGGCCTGCCCTTGTCGCTCACCCAACACGCCCGCCGCTTCCAGGACATTGTGCCGTCCTACTCGCTCACCCGCTTCTTCTCCCACGTGCCGCCTGCGCTGCTCGTCCAGATGCTCTGCGCCGCCCTCCACCAGCTCAACGTCTCCGCGCCCGCCCCCGAGGCCGCCATGGCCGCCGCCTCCGACACCGCCGAGACCGTCGCCCGCATCCACGTCCGCGTTGTCGACGGCCGCAGACAGACGCTCCACGGCGAGATCATCGTCGACTGGTGCCAGCTCGAGCTGCCCGGCTACGGCGACGACGGCACCGAACTCCAGGCCTCCCAGCTGCTCGAGGTCCGCTTCATCAAGTACAAGGGCGACCCGCTCGAGTGGCGCCGCTTCTTCAAGAAAATGGCCCAGCTCTGCCGCGACGCCATCTACTCCCCTGACGACGGCCCAGCTGCCGGCCCGTAGCATCTGCCGGCGCTCGCGGCCGACGTCGCTCTTGACTCGGACGGGTGATCATGGCCTTGCCTCCAGGCTACTACTCAGAGTAACGACGGCACCAGACCGTCACATAATAGATATAGTTACATTCATATATCTGGGTATACAAGTACGTAATATGCCAATCCAAGAAACACACGCTTTCCGATGCCAGAACTATAAGAAACTAATCCATGCCACACTGATGCAAGAACAATGCCGCAAACACTATAAATGACACGAGAGAAGACCCCAAGCAGGGAAGGTAACTAGGTAGCAAGTCAACGTAGTTTCTGCGGGCAGCTCTGTCGGATAAAATACCCAGTGAGCCGATCACAGAACGACCCCCCGGCCTTGGTCGGGTGGCCGTCCTGCTCAACGACGACCGAATCCGGCGCCTGGCGGAACCGTTCCAGGTCCGCCTCAATGTGGCAGAGATGGAGTCGTTCTCGGCCAGCCCACTCGTCGATCATGTTGGCAATGGCCCGGAACCCGTCCGTGTGGCCGCCCGACTTCCTGGCACTCCACCCACAGCAGATGAAGAGATAGCAGTGGATGAGCTCGTGCAAGAATGCCGAGATCAGCAGCCGCCGGTTGTACTCTGGGTTTCGGAGGATCGGCGTCGACAGCAGGATAAACGTCTCGAACCCGCCAATCTTGGCCTTGCGCAGGGCCGTGTGTCCAATAATGTTGCCGTCGTACTCGGCCTTCGATCCGGCCTTCGACCAGCCCCATCGCACTCGGTGTGTCAGCCGGCCGTTGAAAAAGATCTCGTTTGCCGCCAAGAAGATGCTCTCCAGCGCGCAGTTGTCCAGCTCAAACTCGGCCCCGGCCGTCTTGGGGTGTATGAGCGCCAGCAGGATCCGCGCGTGTCGAGACGCGGGGTTCCGGCTGTTGAACCCGAACAGACACCTGGTCACGCCGATCACGGCCTCGTCGTCCGACAAGAGCCGCTCAGCCCGGCCGTCCAGCTCTCTCCCGGCATCGCTGCCAATGTCACTGCCTTCCGGCGTGTCCGTCTTGTTGTGCAGGTGCGGTCGATATGGGAGGTGCAGCTGTTCGGGTTGTGGGCTGTTGCATGATGCGGCGTTTGCAAACTGCAGGTCTTCCCTCTGCTTCTGCCAGTCGGCATAGCTCTGCGTCGGCCGTGGCAGCGAAGCCGGCTGGACGTGGGACGACGGTCGAGAATGCGGCGGGTTCGGCAGATAGCTCGACTCTGACGCCTGTGCTAGCGCCGGATGTATCGCTTGGCGGCCCTGGTCACGATGCCGGAAGTCGACAAAGTCGGGAGTCGCCCTGCCCTGGCTTTCCATCTCGGTGCGGTACAGCCCGGCATAGTTCGTGTCGGCCGGTGCAGAGCCGTAGCAAGGCTCGGCCAGCAGCTGCTGGTCGGCAAACGAGGCCTTGAAGTCGGAGCCATCCCTCCATCGTCTGGCCAGGGGGCGTGGCGAGGGCGTGGCTGAGACGCGGAACGGAGACGGTGGTGGCAGGGGGTAGGGATCCTTATCAGTGAGATCAGTGTCAGCAGTACAGCTCTTCGTCCGGCATTCGGCGGGTCCGCGCAACTGACTGAGTGCCGGAAATCCTGCGAAGCGCTCGGCGGCCGTGTGAAGGGGTGGCTGATGCCTTGGGCCTCGCGCCAGGCGCTGTAGCTGTCTGGCTGTCGGCTGTCGAATGGGGCCAGGTCCCTCGGCCTCTTGTCTCGGTCGTGATAGCCGCCGTAGCCGTCGTGGGCCGAAGCCTGAGGCTCGCCTCCTCCCCCTCGAACCCAGAAAGACATCGGGGCAGACGTTGGGCAGCGATGCTAGGAGAGGTCGGACTGGTGCGCGGGTGTGGCGAAGGACTTAAGAGAGGGAGGATGAGGGTAAAAATCGGGAGAGGGCAGGCAGGAGTATTACATAATAGACAAGGGAGCACCGTCCAGATAATAAAAAAAGAGGCCAGACAAAATGTGGCCGCAGTCTGGCAGAATGGCAGCACGTCGTGTGGCCGTATGGCAACGTAGCCACGACCGCTTCCGCGTTGTCTGCTCGTACTGACTTTCCGGACGTCGGCCTCACGTCTCCATAGCCAAAGCCCTCATGATCAGCACCAGCCGACGGAGCAGCGAGCAAGAGTGTGCAAGTGGCAGCCTGGACTCGTGAGCCGCATGTGATACATGCTCGATGAGTTTCGGGTGGTCGAGTGTTTGCTGTCAGCCCTGCTCCTCGACTTTGTGGGCTTCCAGTCAACAAAGGCCACAAGAGGCCCTACTATGGTGAAAAGGGCTCGTCCGGTCCAGAAATGGACTGCTCCATATTTCCGGTGCAGGCCGGCAAATAGCACGCTGGGGGTGTGGCAAGGCGCATCGCTGCCACCTGTTTTTCGTGTATGCAAAACCAAGTGATGATGCTGGGACGTGCATGAAAAGGGGGGCTGCTTGGTTGGAAAGGTGATTAACTGGTTGCGATGGTTCGAGGTAACGAACAACTGCCCTCTTCCAACCGAATTGCCGCAGAAAGGGCACAATTATCGAGCGAGCAGCTGCAGCGCCCCATCTCTGCTTCAGGTAAGAGCGACAGCTAACTTGATCTAGGAAGGAAGCTGCGTGGCGGTGTGCTGCGGCCGCGGGGGCTCTTGCCTTCTTGGGCTCTGCCTCGGCTTTTTTCTGTATTCTTTTTCCTTTTCCTTTTTCCTTTTTCTTTTCTCTCCCCTTCTCTTTTCTTTTTCTTTGTCGCCTTCCTCTGCCAACGGCCAACATACGTCGTCTGCGTGGCGGTGAGTAGAGGCAGACAGTCTGCACCGGGAGAACAAAAGAAAACGACAGCCGTCCAGGCCAGGCGGTGAGTGCGCCTTACTCGAGGCCGATGGGCGCCAACGGGGCCTGGCTTTCCAGCACAGTTAGCCCTGCATGGCGCCGGAATGTGTAGCCAGCTGATTGGCAGCGCCGACAGGGCAGCCAATTGCAGCGAGTGTTGAGCCCCGTCTTCTGTCAGAACAGAAAAAAGAGAAAAAAAAAAGAAAGGAAAAAAAAGGAAGGGAAAAAAGGCTCTATCAACATTCGACTGGCATGATAACGTGCTACATATGTACAAGTACGTACTGCTCGGGCGATCTGCTGGGAGGACTCAATAACGGCAAGTCTGTCTTCTGTCGGGTTGACTGCATGTGAGATTGGCGATAATTCGTCGAGATGCCAGCTTCCAAGATCTGGTACGCTGCACAGGGATATCTCGACGATGGACACATCCATTCCATTTCTGCCCGTGCACACCATCACGCTCTTGACAGCCCAACCGCATCTACCGGAAGGCCAAGCAAGGTGCCTGCGGAATCTCAACGTACACGTTGTCTGTCCCCCTTCGCCTTGAGGCCTTTATTTTTGTTGAGTGAAAACTGGAGAAGAAAGAGAGAACGATGCGATTGAGAGCGGCATCCCCGTGTCGACAAAGAGGCAAACATGACGAGGGCAAAATCAACGACTGGCCACCTGTTTCCACAGGAGAGCGACGTCGCCGGACGACATGTCTGCCATTTTGCCCACGTCTCCATCGTACCCATTGTCGGGATCTAGTGCTGCCCGACACATCCAGTCAGTAGCCGCGATGTGGTAGCGTAGCATCGGCACGCCTTGTTGTCGGCCCCCGAATGTACAGCAAAGCGTTGCGCTATGGTTACGTGTCAGTCTGCAGCGGCGCCAGACGGATGCTGCCGCTCCATATGCGAGAGAGCCTGCGTCACCGGCCTCTCCGGCCGCTCCCCAAGCCCAGTTTGCGCACGAACCGGACATCGCTAGCCTGCTTCTCCAGCAGCTGGCGCATCTTAGCGCTGTAGGCCCGCTCTTGCGTCTCCGCTGCACGCTCTCGGGCTGTCTGGGCAAAGTCGACAAAGTCGTCTGTCTCGAAGCCGGGCTGGGACGAGAAGCTGACGAGCCCGAGCTTCTCGCCCGTCCAGAACAGCAGGTCGTTGTCCCCGGCGCCACCGGCCTGTTGCGTGGGCAGCAGCTTCCTCGCAATGTCGCCCGAGTCCCGTGCTGAGCCAAACAGAGACGGTGCCACTTCGTGGCCCTCTCCCCCACTGATTGTGCAGCTCCGCACCTCAGTGACGCCGTCCCGCTCAAACCACTTGATCTGCCCGGCCCCATCTGCAAAGGCCAGCCGCGTGCCGTGAGTGGTCACGGCCAGGATTTTCGAGAACGACGACGTCTGCCGGTTCTTCAGCGTCGAGTTCTCGTGGTACTGCACCCCCTCTGGCCGTTTGCCTGTCGCGGCCACCGGCACCATGCCGATGCCATACATCTCCAGCGAGCCCTTGGACTTGTACTCACCGCAGGCCACAATCGTCCGTCCGCCCGGCACGGCCTTGGCCCTCTCGACCTGGCTCAGAGACAGGACCCCTTCGTGTCGGAGATCCGAGTCCAGCGCCGAAAATGGGTACGGAAAGGACGTCATGCTGCAGAGGCTGGCCCCCGAATAGATCGTGCCCTTGATCGACGACAGCTTGCGCCGGTCGTAGTGCAGGATGATAGGCAGCCGCCCGGCAGTGTAGATGTCGTCGGACAGGTCCTCCTCTGACCCAGGGCGCTGGAGGTGGAGAATCGATATCGGCCCTGGTTCCGGATGGGGCGCTGGGGCACATCGGGGCTGGCAACGGTCGTCGTCGTCGCCGCCGTACATTCGGCTAGTGTGCTGTGACATCCCATCTCCTGCTCTCACTCTTGTATCGTGCATGTGCACTCCCAGATGCATGCCGATCGACAGAGGCACCGTAGGGTGCGATGTGGAGAGAGCAGTGATGGCCCAAGGAAACGTCTCTTCGCCTGTCACGACGAGCCTTTGCAGATCCACTTCCACCAGACCTGCCAGAGTTAGCCACCCGTTGTGCACGGCTATGCATGGATATGCACGGAGTCGACGAACCGTTCTGGACCGAGAAGAAGGCCAGGTGGCGCTGGCTGTCGACGCTGACACATTCTGTCGTCGTGAACTGGGGCCTCCGCCTCGTCGTCGCCCAGAGGATGCCCGGAGCACTCTGGCCCACGACCGCTCCGGCCTGACCCCGGGTCCCCTTGACGTCCCAGAGACAGACAGAGCCGTTGTCGAGAGGAGAGACGGCCAGCAGGCTGCCGTCGGGGCCGTCCGGTCGATACAGCGCAACGCCACGTGCCTCCACGGCCATTTCCTTGGAAGAACGGCTGTCGTTGTGCCGCGGCAGCTGGAACCAGTTCATCACGATGGGTGCGTTCCGCTGCACGTATTCGTCGTACCACGACGCCTTCTCGCCCGGATAGACAGGATCCCAGTTGGCCATGATGCGGAACCGCTCGCGAGCGCGGTCTTGCTCCACATCCGCGGCCGCTGTATCGTTGTCGGACGTTGGTGATGCAGCCGCTATTGGAGGCTCGTCGACACCGCCGCTGCGCTGCCCAAACAACATGCGACGCCGCATGAGTGTCTCCAGGTACGTGCTGTCGTCGAAGCATCGCAGGCGCCAGAAGCCGTCGTCCCGGCCAGTACGGAGCAGTTGCTTGGACACAAGCTGCAGCCTCACAATGTCCAATGGTTCCAGGTCTGGACACTGCTCGTTAGAGCTGTGCTTGCGCACACATCGGGTCCGACTCTGGGGGCACTCACACGACATGATCTGGAGGAAGATCTCCACAGGGAGACTTTCCAAGCTGGGAGCCATGTCGGCCACCGGCCAGTTGGCAGAGCTGTGCCGAGCACAACTGTTATAGCCGAGATGTCGGTCTCATCACAACTAACAAATCTGACCGCCAAGACGAGTGAGGATGCCGAGGCCGGAACTACCGCGACGCACGTGTGTGGCGGCCTGGAAGTCGATGCTTGTGCTGGTGGTCCAGGAAAAGATGCAGAGAGGCAGAGAAGCAAGCTGGGATAGCCAGTCGTCCAGCGGCGTCAACCGGCACTTCTGCAGTACGGAGTATGCCACCAGTGGATGGCTGAGGTGGGGCCTACACTTATCAGCACCGTCAAAGGCAGCACAGTCGTTTCACACTAGCACTGTACACGCACTGCTTCTGTGTCACATGACACGTCGATATTCGCACAGCAGATGACTGGAGAAATGACAGCATCAGCCCAAAGCTCTGGATCCTGCATGCGCAATGTCAAGAAGACCGGTGGACTGCCAACAGCTGCAAAGCGGATAGCAAGTGGCGCAACCTTGCATACTCACTATTCGCATACTGGTAGAAATATGCCTCGCCGTAATAAAAACTACAAAGGTCACTTTCTCCCTGATTTCGGCCCAAACGGACATATGCTTCTCTCAACCAGATGAATCGTTGGGACCTAGCACTCTGTCCTTTCACACTTTCTACCTCTTCTTCGCACACTGCCGCGTGTGCTTGGTCTTTTCCAAGGCGAAGACCATCCCTGGTAAGCTGGTGTCAAGCGTGCATGTTGGCGTGTAAGTTGGCCTGCACTAACAGCACACAAGGCCCAAGATGGACTCTGAATCGTCTTCCCGCGACGTCTATGGCGTGCCCAAAGGCCAGTCGCCTACTATGGCCCAGTCCCGATTGCGACCTAGAAAGCCGAAACACAGGCCAGCCCGTTCTTCAAAGAGGAGGCAGTCTAAACCAGCAGAAGACGTGCCCGACGATATCGCCTTGTCGGAAAATGGAATGTCATCCGCAGAAAGCACACTGATCGTCGACGAATATGGACCTGCTTCGATTACACCAAAGAAAACACCACCAAAGGCAAGAAAATCACACGAGGGGACCTCGTTCAGCGAAGAAACTCCAACTACCGATGGCGACGAACCCATGATGGCCACTATCAGGAAAGACAAGAACGGGGAACCAAGGAGAGATGGGCCAACGCCCTCTGGTGAGCCAGAGATCTTCAAGGTGGACCTGGAGGATGTACTCGTCGTCAGCTACAACATGGCTTCATACACGAGCGACCTGGTCCGCAATGCGCTGCGCCTAGCCAAACCGTTTCTCACGGCTTTGGTTGCCGTGTGGCTCTTGATCGCTACTGTACAGCACTTTATCTTCCCTGCTGTTGAGCAGGCGTTGGTCTTTGGCTGCCGTCTGCCCCTTATGCCGATGCTGCATGTCTGCCAAGTTTCCTTGAAGGCCGAAGCCTCCAAGGTTGGGACATCCAAAGTCAAGGAGATCATGAAGCCGCAGAGCGACTACGGTGAAATCCTACAGTTTGTCGGCGATCGCCGGACAATCCCGTTGGATCTCTTGCACTCAGCCAACAAGGCCGCAGATCTGCAGGTCGAAGTGGCACAGAGCAACCTGCCATCTCGTGACGAGCTCAGCACCGAGTTTGGCATCTTCGACCGTGACGTCAACAGCGCTGCTGCGACGTTTCGAGAGTTCGTTGCCCAGGTGCAATCCAGCGGCCAGGCTCTCGTCAATGTCGACAGTTCGATGATGCGGCGCCTTACATCTCTGGACCTGAATCCATCCGTCTGGACGGAGACGGTCAATTTCTTGAACATCTTTGGCGGATATCACACGCCAACAGCGGAAGCGTTGAGGACCATCTTCGACGAGTACCTACAGCTCCTTAGCATCTCCATTGAGCGAATTGACGAGGTCCTTGAGATCACGGAGAGGACATTGGCCGAGTTGGAGATTCTTCGACAGGACACGAAGCGAATTTATACGCTCACGAGAGCCGACGAGAAACGGATCAACCAGGCCAATGGGGAGGAGAAGCGAAAGTGGCTCAAAAAAGCGCGCGTCTTGAAAGAATTCCAGGACCAGCTTCGGTTGCTTGATGGTGTCGATGTACACCGAGACAAGGCTGTCGCATTTGTCATCGAAGTGAAGGACAAGACCGACGGGATCAGAGTAGCTCTGAAGGAGCTGAAACGGCAGGCCATGAAGCCGCAAGCCCAGTCGAGATGGAACGACATTAACGAGGAATCTCTCGAGCGGTATCTCCAAGCGTGGCACGTAGCCCTCGGCCAGCAGATATCGACTTTGGAACAGAAGCTTGAGGCAGCAGCTCCTGGGTCGGTTACACGGCAAGGAGTAGGGCAGGTGACGAAGAAATCCATCGCCAGCAAATGAAGAATGATTGTATTTTCGAAATGAGGTAGTTGACATTTAGTGTTTACGCGGATTTTCTGGACGAAACGCGATGCTGCGTTGCATGTCGTCATGAGGGATGCCTCGAACATTCACTCTTATTTGTGTTCAAACGTAGGGGATTCTACCGGCATATGATTACGTTTGAATCTTCGTGCCTGTCTATAGTTGTTCGTCCACGTAATTCGTAGGTATTTGGTACGCTTTACTGTATTTATGCCAGACTTCTAATCTATTGGCATGTATGTTCACATATTTGTCCGTAATGTCTTGTAACTGATGTAACCCATTTGTGTCATGTACAAAAGTTCCATATTGAAAATTGAGGGCTACTTCATATGTTGCATATCTTATTGTAGTATCTATTTATTGGTTCGTATTTCAACTTGACAAACAGCATACATTGTGATATTCAAATGTTGTCAAACTTTGCGAAATACCATAACTAGCACTAACTATGCTAACAATTATCTTACAATCGCTTAAAACTTGCTATGCTCTTTTGATACATTATAAAGTATGAGTGGAAGCCTGCTGTACTACCAACTATAGAACAGACGACTTCGAGCTGGGCCAAAACGATGATCTTGATCTCACGATTTTCCCACGATGTCTTGCCGATTTCTTGCAGGTATTTCTGAAAGCGGCCACCTTTTTATTTTACTCGACAGTGACGCATATAAAGCAAAGGCCGAGTAACCGGGATTGCTGTATATAAAAATTGAGAATTTACAAAGTAGAGCTGCCAGCGGTAAAGGTTCCATCCTTGATTTGTGTATTCGCACACGCCCAGTTTTCTAAACGGGCCGTTGAGCACCCTTTGTTTACATCTTTGCTATTCTGTGACCACCCGTTCCATTCTCGTAACTGTAGGGACCTGTTTATTTTTGCAAATCTCATTTTGTTTGCGGGTTATTTATTTGTTTGCCCAAAACGTTTTTACCCTTTCTTGCACCTTCTACCTTCTAAAAGAGCACACAATCAATCTGCCACCATCCCCCTTCAACCCGTCTCGCACTCAATCTTTAATCTTTAATTTGATGGCCTAAATTGAAACAAAATAACGATGGACGGCCTGGGTGATCCGAAAGACGGAAATGTCACCGGCCCTCTGTTTGGAAGTGTACCAGAGAATAAACAGCCGGAAAGTTTCCACTTGCGAGGCAAAATGACGCGTGGCTGCCGTTTCCAAGACCTCAACGAAGCACATCGAAACATTACAGGACGCAACATCCCGAACAGCTGCTCGGACAGCCTGTCGCAGAGCTGTTCCAACATCAGCGAACCGCAGGATCATGCGTCGTCAAAGGCCGAAAGTCTTGATGCCAGAAGCGTAGCCTATTCGGACGAGGTTGCATCGCATAACATATTCGATTCCTCCTGGTCTTTGGTCAGCGATGATGGCGATGCCGATTTGGGTTGTGGTCCGAACGGCACTCCGACTTCTGGTCCGAACGGCCACTCCTCTGACGACGTGTCGTTGGGACAGCCGGAGACGCCTGACAGCATGGTGGAGAGAATCTACAAGCTCTACCAGTCGCACATGGACCTGTCCCCGACCGAAGACGACAAAGTCGACACAATTGCCCGAGATTTTCAAGAGAAGCTATCGTTTCACACAACACAAGCCGTTCCTGACCGTGATGGGGCCACCGCCCGTCTAGGTTTTCATACATATGATACTGGGCGGTCGATCTCTGGAAGTATGAAAGGAGATTGCTTCGCCTCTGAGCCAAAGATTGTGGAGGATCACGGTGACCTCGGGGACGGATACCAGCCGCAAGATCTCACCTCAGCCAGCCGTGAGAACGTCTTGTTTCCCATGCCTCTGCGCGTGCAATCCATCAGAGGCGAGAAAAGGCCGACGAGCTACAAAAGCGGGACGATTGTGTCTGCGGATGGGATGACGGAGGATTCGGACGACGATCCTTTCCGGTATGATAAGAATCCTTACAAGATATTCCTACATCCATCAAAGGAGCGAGAGGTGAGCGCGGCATTGAAGCACATCGGCAGCCTGGACTCGCACAGCAGAGCGACCCTGTACAGCCACGACGACGGTACAACGTCAGCGGCCTGCCAGATCTCGCTTCGGCCGCCTCCGATCCCAAAAGAATACCGCGAGAGGCCGAGCCGGCCAAGCTCCACCCTTCGTGAGCACTGCGGTCGGGCACTGACGCCAGAGAACGTCGACGAGTTCTACGACACGTCCATCATCCAGCCCAATTGGGAGGTCGATCGTGGCAAATACGAAGTGAGGGTGGTTCTGAAAGACGAGGACTCGCCTCAGCTGCCGGGCAGACACCATCCGAAGAGCGCGGGCGATGGTCCAGACGAGAGCCAAAAGGGCAAGCAGGCGCCCAAGACCAAGAATGCGAAGGCCGACGTGTTCTATGACGCGAAAAGAGAGAATACCATGGGGGAGAGGGACGAGTGGGAGACGGTGGCAACCAGCGCGGCCGGCTTCGGGAGTGTTGGCCAGTCTTTTGGCCTGGCGGCGGCAGTTGGTCCCCGCGTGTCTGCTGCCTTTCACGAGTTCAAAATTACCGGGAGCAGCCTGGCGGATGTTTCGGACGGGAGCAGCTTCGAGGACATTCCTTTTGACGAGTACGCGTCTACCGGCAGGATTGTGCAGCCGTCGAGCGGCCAGGAAGAGCAGTCGGAGGAGAGCCTGCGGATCCGCGACCTGAACGGCGCCAAGATTCCGGTCATTGTGCCCAAGCAGCGCGTGCACCGCGTCAACGGCCTTTCCCAGGACTCGTCTTTCCGGGTGTCGCCCGGCCAGCGTTCGGGAAGCGAGACGGCAGCCGCTCTGGCACGAGCGGTGCCCAACTCCTTCCGCCGGCTGAGCACGCGACGAGCCCACGGCTTCTCTCCCATTCTGCTGCAGGCCATGCCGACAACGTCTGAGCGGTCCAGGTCTCGGTTTGACGTTTGCGTCTCGCAGGCGTCGGACCGCGCAGCGCTCTGTGCACCGGAAGACGGATCCACGGGCGGCACTCTGGACGTGGAGGGACTCCAGAGCGCCTCGAACGGAAGAGTTGCCGGTGCTCATGCAGACAATGGCCCGAGAGAGTCCGGCTCGTCGCAGAGCTCGTGCGGCACCACCCACAGCTTTCCCTTCAGCCTGATTCCGCTGCCAGAGGCGGCACGACTTCAGGCCATCAAGCGGACACACGAGCTGCCAGCGCACAGCACCGCCAAGCCGTCGCTCCTGCGCACGCCGACATCCCGGTTTCCGCCTCTGCTCACCCCGACTCTGGCCCATCGACGGAGGCAGCAGCGACTGAGCCAGCGTCCTGTCGTCGCCCGTGACTCCGCCCACGCGTCCAACATGGGCTCCTTGGCACCCGACACGTCGTGGGAGACGGTGACGCCGTTTGGCAGCACGCGGAGTGCCTCTCAGGTTCTGCGGTCTGCAGCAACACGGCTCCGGCTGGACAACATTGTCTATCGATTCGAGCAGCGGCAGAAACAACAACAGCAGCTGCAGCGGAAGCCGTGCCCGACACCAGGGAGGCGCAGCAGCACGCCGCGACTGTACCCGTGGGACTACCAGCAGCAGCGGACAGACCCCGAGCTGCGCGACATTGTGGCGCACGCCTCCGTCGACACAGACTATCTCGAGCGGACGGGCGTGCCGACGGACCCGGAGGCCTTCATCTCTGAGGAGGGCCGGCGGCGGCGACGCGTCTGGTTCGCCTACATGATGACCATCAGCGTGCTGCTCCCCTTTTTGTCCGTCATGGTGCACATGGGCCGTCTCGACGGCGGGCTCTCGTGGTACACGCGCGGAGAAGTGACCCGGCTGAACCGGCGGCAGCGGCGGACCCTCCTCGCCACCATGGTGCTGCAGGTTGTGCTCTGGCCGAGCGTCTTGATCTATGTCATCTGGCAGCAGCAGCACAAGTAGGCGGGCGTCTTGGAAGCTAGGATTTGGAGTGCAAGAAATCGGGCAGATCACGTGATGCCGGCTGCATGTCGATTTTAGCCAATCTTGGTCAGCAAGGTCGCCTGCGAGTGGCTGTTGCCGCTGCTGCTCTCTGTACTCCGTATGATAGCAAAATTAAAAGGTCCATTTAGGTCGGTTGCATCTGACCTTGGGACTGTATGAAAAACGTACATGGAAACAGACGCAGAAAGGACTCCCTGGCCATGGCCTCTTTTGCCCCCTTTTGCCCCCAAACATTTCATCTGCCTGGTGCAAGGAAAGCAATACGGAGGAAAAAGAGAGGGAACATGAAAGACTGAGAGAACGAGCGCAGAAAAGACGAACAAAATCCGAATGAAACTAATAGCGCCTCCTCTCCCCAAAAAAAACTCCCTGCTTTGAAATAGATATCTCTCTGCTGCATTCGTCCTGCTTCACGCACTGCTTCCACCGTCACTACCGCTGATTACAGGCGTCGGTGCGATCCGCCGCTTCTTCGGCTCCGGCTCTCCTGTCGCTGCCGGCGCGTCCTCTCTGTCGCTCTCGACGCCGGCCTCCCGCTTCGTGCCTGTCACTGCCGGCACCGACAACGACGGTGCTGTCGCCGCAGCAGTCACGCTCCCGGCCACGCTGCTCGTCACGCTGCTGGCACGGTTGCGCGGCGTTCCGGGCGGCGTGGCGGCTGCAGCAGCAGCAGCTGCGAGGGCCGAGCTCGTCTTGCCAGCACCACCGGCTGCCGTGGCGGCCAGGCTCGGCATGCTGCCCACCACCAGCGGTGGGTTGTTCAGTGCGGCCAGCGACGCCTGTGTCAGGACGGAGGAAGTCGAGTTCGATCGGGCCGGCGACGAGGGACGCATCGTTGTGGAGGCGGCAGCGTTACTGTTCCCACCATTGTTACTGCCGTTGCTGCTCCCTCCCAGGCTGGCAAAGGACGCCGTGGCCGGCGGCGACGGCGCTGTGAACGAGCTGGCCGAGTTGCGATGCTGGTGACCACCGCCGCTGGGAAAGGGAGACGGCGGTGCGAATAGCGACGTGGGCGTATTTTGGGCTGACGAGGTCGCAGCTGCAGCCGCTACCGTTGCCGCATTTGCTGCTGCTGTCGCTGCAGCCGAAGCAGGTGTGCCGACCACGGTCATGTCGCCAAACGCACCCGTTGCAGCCTGGCGGCTCCGCTCTCGCACCAGCGCTGTCTCGCCCACGTGCTGCTGGCCCAGCTCGCCGGGCGTGAAGGAGAGCGTGGAGCAGAAGCCGTCTGAGGAGGAGACGAGCAGTGTCAGGCCGTCACTCGACCTGTCTGGTTAGCATGGGCGAGCTCACGCAAGTGAATCAGCCACTCACCATGTCAAATCGGTAAACGTGGCACAGTGCAGGTTGCTGACGACGCAGAGCGGCGTCTGCTGCTGGGTGTCATACAGCAGGACGGAATCCTGGGTGGCCACGGCATAGATCATGCGATGGGACAGGGCAAAGGCGGATTTGGGACCAGGCGTCGCCGCCGTGGCGGCCGTCTCGGTACTGCCGAGAATCTTGGCATTGGGCGTGGCAGGATCGACGGCGGCTGCGAGGGACTGTGGCGGTGGTGGTGGTGGTGGCGGCGGCGGCGGATCCATGACGGAGGCTGTCGAGGTCGGCACCGACGTCGGATTCGAGATGGGGTCGGGAAGCGAGGGGATGATGGGCTCCTCGGCCGAGGAGGTGTCGATGGTGATGTGCTTTGTCGACCCGGCCGACGGACGCAGCGTATAGATGATGGGCGAGCAGCGCACCGCCACCGACGGCTTCTTGTGGCCCGGCAGATGGGCAATGGGGGCCTTGCTGATGCCGCCGCGCGAGTAGATGTAGACCGTGTTGATGATCTCGTACGACGGCTTGGCGCCCTCGTGGTGGTACTGGGTCTGGTACTGGCCGGCGGGCGTCAGCAGCAGGCTGCCGTCGGGCGTGAAGGTCAGGCGGCGGAAGAAGGACGTCAGGGTCTCGTTGGCGTAGAGGTTGGCGTTCTTCATCCCGACGGCCGAGGAGAGGTGCAGCTTCGGCGACGCTTCCATGGGCATGACGGCCGGCAGCGGCATAGTCGACGGTGCCGGCGAGACGGACCGCCGCGAAGAAAAGGACGAGCGGCGGCTGTGGCTGACGACACTGGGCGGATTCATCGGCAGGGCCACAGACGTCGGGGTCCCGGGAGCCGACGGCACGGGCGAGCCGAGGGGTGGAGGCTGGGCGATGCCGGTCACAGCGTCCATGACCGACAGCTGGGCCCGGTGGCTGTTGGACGGAGCCAGCAGGATAGGCTCCGGCGGTGCCGGGCTCTGGGACGCGAGTCGACGCGGCGGCAGGTCGGCCTTGATGTGGCTGGCCAGCTTGGGGGCCTTGTCATCGAGGCCGGTCGTCAGGATGTACTGGCCATCCTTGGCCTTGAGCGAGTAGACGTGCACCGATCGGTCCGACGACTGCGTGGCAATGTACTCGTTGAGCGGGTCCCAGGCCACGCCCTGCACGTAGTGGCTGTGCTCGGCGATCTGGCGGACGAGCACGCCGCTGGCCGCATTGTATATGCGGGCAATGTTGTCCATGCTGCCGATGATAAAGTACGACCCGTCTGGCGACCAGGCGAGGTCGTAGATCTCCGCCCCCGACGACCGGCACATGTGTTTTGTCCGCCACGTCTCCCTGTCCTCGTACCCGTCGTTGCCAAAGGTCGGGTGGTGGCTTTCCGACGGCACCCAGAGGATGACGTTGCCGTCATCGCCACCCGAAGCCAGGAGCTCGCCTGAGGTGTCAGCAGGGAGAAGGAGGGCGGGAAGACGGACGACGACGAGAAGGATGAAAGAGGAAGAAAAAGACCACACCTTTTGGACTCCAACGAACCACGTTCACGGCTTGCGTGTGCTTTGCCAGCGTCGACAGGTACTCGACCTTTCTGTTCTCGCCGTCGGACTCGACCTTCCAGATCTACATATACATGGCACAGACCCGGTCAGCTGCCCGTTCTGATCCTGATCTGACCGACGCCAGAACTGCCAGCCGCCGCTGCAGCTGCCGACACGTCCACCTACCCGAACATTGTTGTCGCCGCCGGCCGTGGCCAGACGATTCTTGCCGTGCGGCTCAAAGTGGGCCGAATAGATCGGGGCATTCTGGTCGTGCCAATTGATGATCAGAGGCGTGCTCTTCATGGCGGCATCGGGTGCGGCAGCAGCGCGGCTCGTCGTGAGCGTGACGATGGACGGCCGCACGAGAAGGCTGTCGGACGAAAAGAGTCGAGACGGTTCGAGGCTGGCTGGCCTGCTGGCTGGCTTGCTTGCTGACTGGCTCGCTGGCTCGCTGGCTTGCTGGCTTGCTGGCTTGCTGGCTGGCTGTCGGAGCGATACTTTGACAAGGTCGACAAGGGATGCGATTGCCGATGGCCCAGACGTGCGCCGATAATCGATGCGGATTGAGATGCGAGACGGAGCTGAGCGACCGCCAGAGGCTTTCTTGGTGTGGTGGAGATGCCGTCAAGTGGATGGGACCAGACAAAAAACGTGAAGCTGGCCGTGGATACTGGCTGGCTGCTGCGTCCTTAGCGCTGGCTCGCTCCTGCCCGCCCAAGCAGCAGGGCGTCGCGTCAGGGTCGTGTAAAGCAACGGGCAGGAGCGGCTGCAGACGACGTGATTGGCCCGAAAAAATGCGCGTTTCAACCCCGTGCTACTCTGTACGCCGGGCATGCTCTGCTCGCCTACAGGCAGCTGAAGCCTGAAGCCTGCCACAGTAGCAGCCCGTCTGCACAACAACAGTTGCCTAAGGCAGGACAACACGGCAGCAGAGCACGGATGCCTCTCTGGTCCGACGGCGCGTCTCTGCATGACAGCCTCGTTTTGATGGCGCAAGGCCAACGAGAAGTGGCGAGGCCGAGAGACTGCACGTCTTTTTCATGCTTCTTCCCTTTTTGCTTCGTGCTTTTTTTCATCAGTCTTTTCATCAGTCTTTTCCTCAGTTTCTTTCTCGTTCTCTTTCTCGTTCTCTTTCTCGTTCCCTTTCTCGTTCTCTTTCTCGTCCTCTTTCTCGTCCTCTTTCTCGTCCCCTTCCTCGTCCGTCTCTTTTCTTTCCCTCCCCCCTTCGCTTCGCTTCTCCCGATCACGACATCATCAATCCTGCCGCCCGACCGTCTGCGATCCTAGCCGTCCCGCCCGCCAGACGCGACCACAAAAAGGTCACGAGATGATTCACAGCATGACCGCAGCATGCTCCGACTCCAAAAGGGGTGGTTGCCACTGACACATCGTGAGTCATTGTGCAAGTACTCCGTACGAATCCCATGCAGCCATCTCGTCGTGCCGGGCGGCCGACGGACCCTCCGTGCTTACGCCCGTCAGATACGCCGCCCGAGCAGTAGATAAAAACTCGCAGCACAGGAGATACGAGCTCGCATGCGTACGCGCGGACACGTTCCTCTCGCCCCAGCGCCCGGAAGCAAGCTATTTCTGCTCCGTACCGCTTGTGGCCACACGGCAAGCCAGACACCCTGCTATCATGACAGAGGCAGAACTTGTCTGCGAGACACTCATTACGCTTACACACTGTACGCATACTGCTCGTATGCACCGTACAGAGACAGCGTCGGATCTAGCAACCGCAACTGACGCCATCCTGACGCGCCTGCTGCCTAATGTCCTTACGAGCCAGGAAAGCGAAAAGGCGGAGGGATGGACAGCAATAAAAAAACTTAATCCCGGTTGAAGTTGCAGTGCCCATGCTCCTTCCCAGTCGGGCAAGGCCAGAACCTATCCAGACCGACTTTCGGGTCTTATCGCCGGGCTAAGATACGTCGTTGTCGTGTTGAACAACTTTTGTATCTTACCAGATAGCTTGCCCGCCCACCACCGGCTCTGCGCCGGTGCCTGGACCGTCGCAGGCTCTATTCGCAAGAGTCTACCCGTAATAGTCCGTACTGTGGCTCGACTACTCATAGTCTCACAGTCATCGGCGAAGTGGCGGGGCGCTCTTGCCGGGATGGGAAGCTCAACACCCCCCCTTGACCTAGCGGGCAGCCGCGATGCAGGTGAGCTCCCGTAGTTTCCCTGCCCAAACGAGTACGAGATGCAAAGCCGCCGTCGAGTCTGTCAATTTGAACGGACTGAACCAATGCAACAGGGTACTGGTTGCCCCTTCCTCCCGCCGATGAGTCAATGGCGAGCCGCTTGTGTATCTTGCATCCTTTCGATCGACAACGTGAGCCTAGTCTCCTGCCTCTTTGCTCTTCCTTCCTTTTTGCCTCTCGTGCACCTAAGCGGCACATCTAGCTCTTGTCTAAATCTGATACCATCACACCCCCCGTCTGATGCCACCCAATACGTACTGGACGATCACTATCCACTTCAGCTTGCTGTGGAGCACGCCGGTTGAATAAGTAACCCAATCTGCGTCGCGTTGATGCTTCGCCTTGGCAATTCTTTTTTCCGAATCTCTACGTTTTTTTTTTCTGGTTTTCTTCCATATTACTGGCTCGTGCATGCTCCTACCTGGCACTCCTTCACCATCGTTGCATCTGCTGCATCTGCATCTGCACCTGCATCTGCACCTCCGTTCTTTTATCTCATTTGTAGAGCGTTCCAGTTCGGGTCATTCGCGCTCGTCCTTTGCCGAAGCAGCCTGGCTGCATTGGATCTGCAAGAATAGCAGCATAGCAGCATAGCAAAAGAAGAACAAAAGACGATATAAGCCAGGAGACAAAACGAGGCCTGTCGTTCATAGGCGAACCACACGGTCGGGCCACCAATACGCCGTCTCGCCTATCATGCACGATGATTCCATGATTGTTGGAGTTGGCACCGCCTTGGCTGCTATTGCCCTTTCCACCTATCCCGCACTGTCCGGTCTGGTCCTGCAGGTCTTTAGTCGCCAGCCGCGCGATGACGCCCTGTATGAGGATGCCGACGGCAAGGCCACGGCCGCCTCGGTAAAAGCCTTCACTGCAAAACTTCCCAAGGCCGCCATCCTTCTGTCGGCCCTCCTCGGCTCTGCCGTCTCGCTGTCGGCCTCCATCCTCGTCACCCTCCACCTTGCCCACGACGGCTTCCTCGTCGAGGACTGGCTGGCCACGGCTGCTTGGGTAAGTCGTGCTCTGTCCGGATCAGCGACGTCGGTTTGTCTTGCTGACAGTGCCAGAACCTCATTCTCCTCCAAGCCATCGCCATCGTCTTCACCCGCCACTCGACCCGGGCTTACAGCTATGGTCTCTACTCGTTTGCGTCCGGCTTGTTGCTGTCATTTGTCGTCCTCACCCAGGACTCTCAGGCGTTGGATGAGGTGCTGCATGAGTACCCGGTGCTCTTTGGCCTCCGTGTGGCCGAGATCGTGGCCATCGTCGGCGTGTGTATGGCTGGCATCCTGCTGCCCCGTCGCCCGGATGTCTACTTCAAGGACGAGATGGTTGACCGCATGTACACCACCAGCGCCTACGGCCGCTTTACCTTCTCCTGGTCCAACGACCTCCTCGGGCTGTCGACCAAGAAGCAGACGCTGGATCTGGATGATCTGCCTCGCCCCGACCACAACACTCGCTCCGAGGACGTTGCGCGTGTCTGGAAGGAGAACGGCTACTCGTCCGAGCGACTTTGGCTCTCCATTATCCAGGCACACGCCTTCGATTTCGCCATGCAGTGGGTTCTCACCATCACCGGCGCCTTTCTCAACTTTGCTCCCCAGTGGGTGATCCTGCAGCTTCTTCGCATCCTCGAGACGCGGAGCAGCGACGAGGCTAGGGGCATAGACGTCTGGATCTGGGTCCTGTGGCTCGGAGTGTCCATCATCGCGCAATCTGTACGGGCCCCCACTCCTACATGCATTCTGGCGGGTCCATTCGTCACACATTTCGTATACTGACAGTCTTGTGGAACAGTTGGTGGAGTCATACGTCTTCTGGTTGTCGTGGGCCGAGCTCGCCATTCCGATTCGTGCTCAGCTGTCTGCCCTGATTTTCGAGAAGGCCATGCGGAGAAAGGATGTCAAGTCGAACAAGAAGGCAGCAAAGGCTGCCGTGGCTGATTCCAGCATCGCAGCGAACCCCACCGAAGCCTCGGCAGAAGACGAGGGCGAGGCTGAGGATGACGAGCTCGAGTCGGCAAAGAAAACCAAGCAGGGCACGGTCAACCTGATTGGCGTCGATGGCAAGCGGGTTTCCGACTTTTGCTCGTTCCAGTTCCTCTTCCCGTCCAGCTTCTTCAAGCTGTTCGTGTCGCTAGCGTTCCTAGTCCAGCTTCTCGGCTGGATTCCCCTCCTGGCCGGATTCTCGGCCATGGCCATCATCATGCCTCTGAACATCAAGTTCTCCAAGAAGTACTCGGATGCACAGGACACGCTGATGAAGCTGCGGGACGAGAAGCTTGCTGTTGTAACCGAGGCGCTGCAGGGCATCCGTCAGATCAAGTTCTCGGCTCTCGAGCCGCAGTGGGAGGACAAGGTGGGCGAGGTGCGCGACCGCGAGCTCAAGAGCGTCTGGAACGTGTTCATGTTCGACACGGCGCTCATGGCGTGCTGGATCACCAGCCCGATCGCCTTGTCTGCCATCTGTCTGATTGTGTATGCGTATATCCACGGCGAGCTGACGCCGTCGGTTGCGTTTGTCAGCCTGGGCATCTTCCGTTCGCTGGAGACGACGTTGTCGGTCGTGCCCGAGCTGACGACCGATCTTCTTGACGCGTGGGTGTCCATCAAGCGGATTGAAGACTACCTCTCCTCGCCAGACATCGACAAGATGGCCAAGGACGGCGATGTGGTTGCGTTTAAGAACGCCACCATTGCCTGGCCGTCTGACGAGAAGCTGGAGGACAGCGACCACTTTATTCTGCGAGACCTCAACGTTGCATTCCCGGCAGGCGAGCTGTCCATAATCTCTGGCAAGACGGGCTCTGGCAAGAGCTTGCTGCTGGCTGCCATTCTGGGCGAGGTCGACCTTCTGGCCGGCTCCATCCAGGTGCCGCACTGTCTGCCCATTGCCGAGCGTCACGACGACAAGGCGACCAAGGCCAACTGGATCCTGCCCAAGTCGATGGCGTTCATTGCGCAGATTCCGTGGATCGAAAACGCCACGATCAAGGAGAACATCATCTTCGGCCTTCCGTTCGACGAGGACCGGTACCGCAAGACGGTCGACGTGTGCGCGCTCACAAAGGATCTGAAAATGCTGTCGGACGGCGAGAACACAGAGATTGGGGCGAACGGCATTAACCTGAGCGGCGGCCAGAAATGGCGCATCACGCTGGCGCGGGCCATCTACTCGCGGGCCGGCATCCTGGTCATGGACGACATCTTCAGCGCGGTCGATGCCCACGTGGGCCGCCACATTTTTGAAAAGTGCCTCACCGGCGAGCTCTGTGCTGGACGGACACGCATCCTGGTGACGCATCACGTTGCGCTTTGTGCGCCCCGGACCAACTTCCTGGTCGAGCTGGGCGACGGTCGGATTGCCCACGCAGGACTTCTGTCGGAGTTGGCCAAGGACGGCACGCTGGACCAGATCAAGCGCCACGTGGAGACGGCCGAGGAGGTGGGCGAGGACGAGACGGTCGACGCGACGGCAGTGAACTCGGACAACAGCACAGACAGCGGCGAAGCCGACGACGGCAGTGCTCTCGGCAAGGTTGCATCGAGGGCGACGCAGCCTCCGGAGCCGGAGCGCCAGGCGCACAAATTTGTCGAGGACGAGAAGCGGGAGGAGGGAGCTGTGCGCAAACACGTGTACATGGCCTATCTCAATGCTAGTGGTGGCTGGGCCTTTTGGATCGGGGCTCTGGTGTTTTTTGTGCTGTTGGAGCTGAACGCGATCGGTAAGTGATGCCGGCTCCGTTCGTTGTGTCGTTTTGTGTCGTTTTGTGTCGTCTCGCTGACGTTTTGCAGGCCGCTCATGGTGGCTTCGGGTCTGGACTGGCCACTACCAAGGCGGCGCTGAAGAGACGTCGCTGAATGTGTCTGCCATGGGCCATCACGCGTTCAGCCAGCAATCCATGGCCCAGAATTCGGTCGACCAGCAGTATTCGTACGGCTTTGACCACCCCTTGCTGGCAAGCTCTGGGTCCAACGGCACGCACTCGACCCAGTACTATATGAGCATCTATGTGGTGCTTGCGGGCATTGCGGCGCTGTTTGGCTCTCTGCGCTGCTACTATGTCTATCGTGGCTCGATCCAGGCCAGCAAGACGCTGTTTGCAAAGCTCAACTTTATCATCCTGCGGTCGCCGCTCCGCTGGCTCGACACGGTGCCGGTGGGCCGGATCCTCAACCGGTTCACGGCCGACTTCAACACGATCGACACGCAGATGGCCAACTCGATCAGCTTTGGCGGCGCCGCCCTGATCCGGGTTCTCGGCGTGATCATTGCGGGCCTGATGGTGTCGTATTTTGTGGTTCTGCTGTCGGTGCTGCTGCTGGTGGCCTGCACGTACTTTGCGTTCCTGTACATCGCGGCGGTGCGGCCGGTCAAGCGGCTGGAGAGCACGGCCAAGTCGCCGGTGTTTGAGCAGTTCGGCACGGCGCTTTCGGGCGTTGCGACGATCCGCGGCTTCGACAAGCCGAGCGTGTACATTGAGCGCATGTACCGGCGGCTGGACGACTGGTCGACGACAACGTGGCACATGATGCTCTTCAACCGCTGGGTCGGCTGGCGCATGAGCCTTGTCGGGTCCTTCTTCTCGGTCATGGTGGCGGCCATTGTGCTGTCGTCGCCGCAGATGGACTCAGCCCTGGCCGGTTTTGCGCTGGCCTATGCCATGGAGTTTGCCGCGAGCATCATGTGGGCCGTGCGGCTGTACGCCAACGTCGAGCTGCAGATGAACGCGGCCGAGCGCATCATCGAGTACACGGAGCTGTCGACCGAGTCGCTCGAGGGTGGCAGCCCGCCGGCGGCCTGGCCAACGGAGGGCCGCATCGAGGTCGACAACCTGGTGGTCAGCTATGCCGCCGACCTGCCGCCGGTGCTCAAGGGCGTGTCCTTTAGCGTGGACCGCTGCCAGCGTGTCGGCGTGGTTGGCCGCACCGGTGCCGGCAAGTCCTCCCTGACCCTGGCTCTCTTCCGCTTTCTCGAGGCGCAGTCGGGCAGCATCCACGTTGACGGCATCGACATTAGCAAGATCAAGCTGCACGACCTGCGCTCGCGTCTGGCCATTATCCCCCAGGACCCCGTGCTGTTCTCCGGCACCATCCGCACGAATCTGGATCCCTTTGATGCCTACACCGATGCCGAGCTGCAGGACTGCCTCGCGCGCGTGCACTTGACCACGGCCGTGCCCGACTCTTCCGCCTCGGCCGCCTCGGCCTCGTCGTCTGGCCACAACAGCAACATCTTTGACGACCTGCAGTCGTCCGTTTCCGAGGGCGGCCTCAACCTGTCGCAGGGCCAGCGCCAGCTGCTGTGTCTGGCCCGCGCCATTGTGCGGCGGCCGCGTGTCATGGTGCTGGACGAGGCCACGTCGGCCGTCGACATGCACACCGACGGCCTGATCCAGCGCAGCATCCGCGAGGAGTTCACCGGTGCCACCCTGCTGGTCATTGCCCACCGCCTGAGCACCATTGCCGACTTTGACCGCATCCTAGTGCTTCAGGACGGCACCGTGGCCGAGTATGGCTCGCCGGCCGATCTGTGGGCCAAGGGCCCCGACGATGGCGTCTTCCGTGCCATGTGCGAGGAGAGCGGCGAACGCGACAAGTTGGAGAAGGTCGTGCTGGGCGATGCATAGGAGAGGTTGCCTCGTCTGTTTGCCTGTTTGCCTGTTGCGTGCTTGCATGTCTGCGTTTGCCACGTTTTCTTCATCGTTCTTTGACTCTCACGAATTTTACTCATCTTATAGACTGAGTTTTTTGGCTATATTCTCTATTTTGCTGTTTCAATAGAAAATTGGGTGCTGCTGATTGCTGAACGAGTTCGTTTATTTCCCGTTTCCCCATCACCACGTGACCGTATCGTCGTGCGTCATAAGTTTCATGTCTGTCTTTTCACGGCAGCCGCAGGCTGTCCCGGTCTCCGACCTCGGCGATCCGCTCCTGGCCATGCCACAGATACCTCACGTGTAGGACCTTTCTGGCATGTGCGACATGCTGCTGCCGCTGCTGCTTCCTGTTGAAGTGAGGCGCCGGATCCCAGAAGCCCAGCAGCCGGCCCTTGCGGACACCTCGGGGAATCAGCAGGCTGTCCGAGGCTGAGCCAGCATCGACAGCCGGAACACTGACCTCGCCCTTGCTTCCCGCCGACACCACCAGGGCTGCCAGGGCTGCCGTCACGTCGGCCACCTCGTAGTCGGGCGACCAGCCGTTGCGCGTGGCCATGGCTGTCGATGTCGCTGCGCTGCCGTTGACGCTGGTGTGCTTTCGCTTTCGGGGCTCGGCCCCGTCCTCTTCACCCGGGCCGTCTCCCAGGGCCACGCCGTACTTGGCGCTCAGGATGGTCAGCCCGCCGGCGTCCTTGTCTCGGCCGCCGCCACCGCTGGTGCTGATGCTGCTGCTGCCGCCTGCTGCCACTGCTCTGAGCGCGTCCACGGCCGATGACAGCACCATCGTCAGCTCGTCTGCCTCGGCCCGGTGCTGTCCAATGGCCTGCTCCTCTTCTAAGTCTTCGAGCCCACCGGTCTCGGCCTCGTCCGCCTTGTGCTGCTTCTGCTGCTTCTGCTGCTTCTGCTGCTTCTGCTGCTCCCTTCGCTTCCGTCTCCGCCGAACCCGCAGATACGCCTGCACCAGCTCCCGCAGAGCCACGACCGCCACCGGCAGCCCGGCAGCCCAGAAAAAGAGTCTCGACGTCACCCCCAGATCCCCCGATGCCGGTAGCAGCAAGAACGGCAGCTTGATCCGCTGACCCACGCGCGACCAGTACAGAGACACGTGCACGCTGCCGCTGCCAGCGCTCAGAGCAACCTCCAGGCCCAGCTTCGGAGGCGTGCTGCTGGCACTAGGCCCAGATGTCCAGCCGTTCCGGATCCCCCACCATCGAATCGGCGCCAGGCCCCGGATGGCCAGGTATCCGTCTGCAGAGAAGCCGCTGGAACACAGCTCCGCCTCCACCCGCACCGCCCGTCGGCTGCCGTCCGTCCTCCGTCCCTTCTGCATCGTCTTGCCCAGATGCCGCCATGGCGTCAGAAACAGAGTGCGGCCGTATCGCACGTAGCCCGCCAGCGTCATCTGCCCCGTGATCGCCGCCGACGCAGTCCACGTGCCTCTGCCGTGGCCTCTGCTGCTGCTGACTTCGAGAGCATCCAAATCCCCGTCAATGCCCTTGAGACCCCGATCAGCAGGTCCCGTCAGTGGTCGCCCGGCATGCAACCCCAGCTCGTCTGCGCTCACGCTGTAGCCCACCTCAATCATGGGCGAAATGCTTGGCGCCATGACTGCATCCACAGCATCGGCAGCGGTGGAGATGGGCCGCCACGGCGACCAGCCACTGCTGCTTCCGCTGTCTGCACACAGGAAGACGTTGCCCTCGCCCATGCGTCGCGAAAGACCGAGGCCGAGACGAGGACCCGAGCCGACAAGCGAGCATCCTTTGCCATCGTGCACCATCACCTCAACATACAGCGGCTCCTGATCGGACACGCCCATCGCCTCGTCCACGCGCGGTATCGTCATGGGGACAGGCTGGGCCACACGCGTCGTCACGCTCAGATGCGGTAGCACTTCCGCCTCGACCTCCGCCACCGTAGGCGGTAGGTGGCTCGGCATCGGGCCCCACGCAAACTCTTGCCGGTAAGAGAGCACAACCCGGCCCGTCGACCGGGTGTCAGCCAGTTGGACAGCCCGTAAGGGTCCCAAAGTCTCGGGCAGGAGTGGCTGGTGGCGGTCTGTCAACAGAGGAGCACTGCGATGGCTTCTCCAGTTGGCAGACGTCGACGTCACGGCGTAGGTCGAGGCAGACACGCCGACGATTGGCGTGCTGCAGAACACCGGCCAAGGCTGCATCCGCTGCGTCCTGGTGGCTATCTCGTCTCGGTTGGCACCAAATCGCACACGCAGCTGGTTCAGCGCATTCTGTGTTCTGTACAGACGGCGTTGCAGCTGCAGAATCCCCGCCTCCGTATGACGGCCCAGCCCGGGCAATCCGATGCGGACAGCCTGCGTGAGCGAGTAGTCGACCGAGCTGAGTGCGCTGCTGTCGGCTTGCGCGTCCTCGTGCTGCAGGTTCCGGGGCAACAGCACGCGGCTGGCATCGTAGCGGATGCCCATGTCGGTGGTGGCTTGAAAACTCTGCCGACTGGCCAGAGCCCTCAGCCGACGGATCTCTTCCTCGTCTCGGGCTTCTTCCTCCGCAGTCATTCCGCAGTCGCCGTCGGCCTCGCTGCTGCTGCTCTCGTCCTCTTCTCCGTCGTTGCCCTCCTCCTCCTGGTCGTCCAAGTATCGGTCGTACTCCAGTCTTCGTGCCGGGTCGATCAGCGTTTCAAACGCTGCCTGCGCCTGTGCAAAGTAAAAGGCTGCCGTCGGCTGCAGTGCCTTTGCTATTCCGTAGCGGCCACCGCTGCTGTGGTTGTTGTTCAGCAGCCGGAACAGGCGGAAATAGGCCGCCCGGATCTCGCCAGAGTGCGGCGCCGGGTATCGTGCAAGGCAGAGCACTTCGTAGTAAGTACGACGCATTGGCTGGGGCTGGCCGGGAATTGTGGCCTGCAGCACAGGAGAGCGAAGTAGAAGCTGGTCCTGCTGCAGCTGCAGCAGCTGTTCCTGGAGCTGCTCGGTCCGCTGCTTGCTGTCACCGACGCCGGCTGCACCTTTGGCACGCAGCTTTGGCGTGTGTCGTCCGTCTTCATCGTCATCGTTCTCATCCTCGTCGTCCTCGTCGTCCTCGTCATCATCATCGTCGTCATCTTCGTCGTCGTCCTCATCCTCCTCCACCAGCGTGTCGTACCCGCCCATGATCGTGTCCTCGCCTTCGCTGCCCAAGAAGCTGTCTTCTCCAAACCCCGAGCTCCAGACCGAGCTGGGTGCAATAGACGGCGCCCGTGTCGACGGTACCCGGATGGAAGACGCCCTGGACGTCCCCATGGAGAAGACCGATGCCGAATCAAAGATGGACGACGCCCCGTCGTCAAAGTCAAAGTCGATCACGCTCCTCGTGGCCGCAAACTGGTCCGTCAGCGAGAACCGGGACTCGCCGGCCTGTGTCGCCATGCCTCCATAGATCTGGCCAGCATCTGGCCGGCTGTCTCCTCCAGAAGCGGGCGGTGCTTCGTCCGAGTCGCCATTGCCACCGCCACCACCAGAAGGCGGAGGGGGCCGGTTCACGGACGACGAGGACCGGCTGGCAGACGACGATGACGTCGCCGAAAGGTGGCGCGAGCTGTGGTGCCGCGACGATGTCCGGTGGGACCCGGATGTGGACGCCGATGTCGACGAGTGCCGGGATCGCTTGCGAGGGTCCGACATGACGAGACGCACCGGCGGTCACCTACGGAACAGAAGACGCAGTTTTTTGGCTTCTCGGCCTTTCAGAAAAAAGACCACGAAAAGGGCAATGGGAGAGACAGAAGCAGAAAGGCAGAGACAATGGGGAAAAGAGGGCAGGACGCTTCCGCGCACTTGCCCAACCGCCCAATCGCGGGCGAAACAGACTAAAACAAATCGTCTCACCGCCCCCTCGATCGGAAGGCGCTGCCGGTAAGCGCCAGCAGCGTATGATTGGCAGCTGCTACCCAACACCAATACAGCAAAACGTGGCCAAAGAGGGGCTGACTGCATGGATCAGGCGGATAGACAGTTAATATTTACAGCACGTGTATCAATATCATACGAAGGCAGGTACCAGCTTTACAGGATAAAAAGGGCAGAGCCCCGGAAATTTTGCTCTACGATCTATGGAGGACGTGTTCTCCGTCTTGGGGCGTCCGGTTCGCTGCTCGAGGATTCAGTGCCGATCCGATCTACAGCTTGACGACCTGCTCGGCCGTGTAGCCGAGCTCCTTGAGGGCACCCGTCAGCTCGCCCTGGTTGCTCGGGCTCTTCTTGGGGCCGGAGACGGCCTTCATCAGGCCAGGGGGGCCGCAGACAAACAGCTTGATGTCGCCCGACGTCGGCTCAGGCAGTACCTCCTTCAGCAGCTCCTTGGTGATGTAGCCCTTGGAGCCACCGGTCCACTTGTCAGAGGGCGGCTTCTCCAGGACGTAAAAGGCGCGGAACTGCTGCGGGTACGTGTTCTCGAGCTCGTTCAGCTGCTTGCGCAGTAAAATATCCTCCTCGGCGATGTTGCCAAACACCAGTGTGACCTTGGTCTTGTCGACGCCCGGGTTCTTGAAGATGGCCTGCAGCAGCTGGTACATGGGCGTGATGCCGGTTCCGCCTGCCAGCAGCGCAATATGCTCGTGCTTGTTGGGTGCCCACGAGTACTTGGTGATGGGGCCCTTGACCTCCAGCTTCTGGCCCGGCACCAGCGAGTGGATGTGCGTCGACATCGGCCCGCCCTCGTACTTCTTGACAAGCAGATCCAGGTGGCCGACCGCATCGTCGTCGCTGACCGCAGTATACGGCCGCACCACCGGCTTCTCGGCGCCCTCTGGCTTGAACTTGGTCAGCAGCGCCGAGGCTGCGTGCATCCCCGACACGCTGTCCTCCTCCGGCAGCTTGAACCGGAACTGCTTCGTGTTGTGGTTTAGCGTCTTGACGCTCTCCAGCTCCAGGCTCAGGAATCCCTGGCTGCCGCCCGTGAACGTCTCCTTGTGCGCCACCGCCTCCGCTGCTGTACCCGCTGCCGCCTCTTTCGCCGTCGCCGTCGCCTTCTCTGCCGGAGTCGCGCTCGTGGAGTAAAAGTAATAGCCGCCGCCTCCCGCTGCCGCCGCAGTGGCTGCCGCAATCAGCAGTGTGCTGTTGTTGCTGCCGCTGCTCGGAGAAGGGCCTGTCGCATACCGACGGCAGGATGTCAGCTGCGCAATGTGTGTCAGCTTCGGCCTCGGATGTAGATGCCACAATGGTATGCAGAAAAAAAGACAGCTCCTTCCACCCATTGCCGCAGCTTGCTGCTTCGGCTTACCTGTCTCAGCGGCGCTGCCGACTGAATCGTACGGAATGCTGTGCGGGCAAACATGGCGACTGTATTTGCAGATAGCAGCGTAGAAATGCGACAGGGTGCAATCGAAAAAAGCCAATGGCAGTGTTGAAAGAAAGATGAGCACGCAGTGGGGATTTATGGGTCGGCAAGGAAAGAACGAGGGCCTCAGCCGGATGTGGGTGTTGATGTGAACGGAGCTCCTCGTCCTATATCCGAGCCGCCCAACCAATCAATGCTGCCGGTGTCAATGGCCGGCTGTTCCTGGTGATGTAATTTTGTATCTTATTTTCCTCCCGCCACGTGATGACGCCTTGAGACAATTTATGTAGGCTCATCGACAAACTAATCAAGAAAAAGAGCACGGCATGGCTTAAGATTGCTTACAGTGACGTGCAATCCATATCACTCTATACTCTACATGCTGCTTCCTTTTCCTTTTTCAGCCGTTTTGCCTTCTCAGCCAAGCTCACCGGCCAGCCATCCATTCTGCCATGCGTAAATCGTACACTAATAGCTCATATCCAAAAAAAAAGAGAAGAGAAAAAAAGAGAACATGCCAAGGAAGGAATCTCTTGTTCAGTGTAGGTCCTGCTTCGTCCCGATTGTGCCTGATCGCAGAGAAATGTGGTGGCAGTGCCAGGACACCGAAGCAAGACGTCAGAACGACAATGCCAGTCCCGAAATACGTCTGACCACACGCAGACCGGGAGAAGAAGAAGCGAGACAAGCATGCCTCATCATGCCCACCACAATAGTATACAAAAAGTCAATACAAACACCCATGAACAACAGTGTCAACATGGTGTCAAATCCCATTACGAGCTGCGTCTCTGTCTCTGTGGTTCGGGGCCATCTCTTCCGCTGCGTCCGCAGCATCGCCGACCATAGAGCCGAGAGACGAAGGCCCAACAGTTTCGCCCTTTTTAGCAGGCAGCAAGTCTTGACTTCCCCGGCGCATCGCCCCTGTGTCTTGGTGGTTGAGAAGGGTGGGCGTGTTCGCTTGGGAACCACCACGTTGGCCGTGGTAGTGGACGACCTGTGGCGGTACCTGTCCAGCTTGCGTGCCAAGCAGGTGCTGCGGGTAAGGATCGAGGTCCTTGCTAGAGGTGGAGAAGGTTGACACGACCGGCTGGGGGTAGCTATTGGACGCATTGCTCGGCGTGGGCGTGTGGCCACCGAATCCTTGACTGTGCTCAAGCTGCGTCGGTGTGTCCGCCTCATTGGGACTGCCAAGGGTCTCGTTGGCCATCACTTGGCCCGTGAGACTCGTCATACCGCCCTCGATGTCGCGAAGAAGACGGACGTACTCCTCTGGGACCAGGCCGCTCTCCTGTGTCTTCGGGTCCATGGCCACGAGCCAGCCCTGGCCATGGCGGTACGACACCCAGATAATCTGGCCTTCGACCAGAGGCAGCTCGTTCTCGTTCTCGCGCGAAAAGTCAAACAAGGCAACCGCTTTCCCGTGCATCTCCTCGTCGGGCGAGGTGATCGTGAACTGGTAGTCGCGTGAGTAGCGAGACTGGTCATCCTCGCGGTAATCCGGCGACGACACCGGGCTCGACGCGTCCGACTCCGGACGGTAGCCTCCGTAGTTTCGAGGCTGCTGGCTGGCCAGCTGATACTGATGGGCAGACTGCCGCGTTTGGCCTGCCGGGTACGTGACATATTCACCGCCTGGTCCGTTCGCCTCTTCGCCCTGGTTGACATAGTACCGCTCGCTGCCGTCGCCGCTCGTGCCAGCATAGTATCCTCTTTCGTGGTTGAAATTGTCTGGGTTCAGAAGGCTAGCGTCATGGCCACCGCCATTGCCATCGTCACCACCGCCACTGCCGGCGGCGGCAATCTCAGCAGCAACACCGACACTACCGCTGACGCTTTCATCCGCATCGATGCTTTCCATGACCCGGGCACTTCTGCGGCGGCTGGGTGCATACGCAGAAGATGCAGACTTGTGTTTCCGGTGCCTCGAGCTGACGACGGGGCTCTGAAGATCCTCGTCCTCGCTCCATGGCGGGCCATCGGCAAGGTAGATTGGCGGTAGATCAATTGCCCGGTTGTACGACCCGTTCTCCCACGAATCCGTGTCCCAGCTTGTTTTTGTCTCCCAGGAGAAGGGCGGGTCGGAGAGACGACGCTGTGATTGCGAGTCGAAAGAGGGCGTCACGACAGATGCTGGTCTCGAGGGCTCCGGAGGAGGCCCATAGTGCAAGGGATGGACAGGGGGGTAGGCAAAGTCGCGGACCGATGCGTATGGCAGGCTGGACGGATATAGGGGGAAAACGTGGGAAGTAGGTCGTGACCGTGGAGGAACCGAGCCGACGGAGTACTGCGAAAGCCTGTTCTTGGATGCGTGTGACATTGGCCTTTGGAGATTTGTCCGGCGAGCGGTTGGAGAGGTAAGCGGTTGGGGGACGGGAGACTGGGTCGGATTAAGCATGGGCGAGGATGAGACGACAGGCGGTGATGTCGCAGGCGAAGATGAAGGAGACACAAGGGCCGTCATCTTGGAGGTAGTCGAGGGGAGGGGGGGGGGGGGGCGGCGGGAAGGAGGAGGGGCCAAAGACGCTATTTTTAAATTTTATAGAATAGTCCTCGAACATGCAGTCGCACCACTGTATGCTGGATTTTCTGGATTTTCAGTCTCGGCAACCCGATGGAGGGGACGCTTTCGTCTGGTGCTGGCGTCGGAGTGGGCCCTCGAATGGCGTCCGGTCACCGCTTCAGAAATGCGATTTTTCGGCCAAGACTCGTCGGCCGTTGCAGGAGACGTTGTACCGAGAGTTTCTTGCGGCGAGCGGGTGATGGTGGTTGCTGGCGGTGCTGCTGACGGGATCGGCGGTCTTCGTTTTGAGGGCTGCGTATATTTTTGTTTCACTTCGTCCCATCCGTGCTAGGGAGAGTCAAATTTCCGCCTTGATTTGTCTTCGCATTCGTCGCACAGTGGACTGGACATCCAACACAACAGGAAGAGGAAGAGAGAAATGGGAGGCCTGCAATGTCAGAGGCAAAGACAGCGTAGTCTGTAGCCGGTCTTCCTCGCAGAGGCTTCGCAGATGGACGAAAGGAGCAACAGCTCGCAGAAACGGAGGCAGGACAGTGAGGACGGGGTGGAATGCGACTCCTGAAGATTGGCGGTAGCCAGCGCAGTAGGGAGAAAGAAATTATCGGTCGACAAGGAGGCGCCGTTGCCGGACTTTGTTTCGGGTGTCCTCCTAGAGACGAAGAAAGCAAAACAAGTGCGGCGGCGCAAGGCGACCAGGCACGTCGGCGGCGGCACAATGGAAGAAATAAATCGAGCTCAAAACAGAAATACGGTGCAATCGAGCGCGCTCGGAGGAGGGAGCGTCGACGTACTCGATAATCCAGCCAGAGACGGTGCAGGAATTCAAGAGCGAGAAAATAAGACCAGGTCGTTTCGAGTCCAGCTGGTAGAGTCAACAGTAAGGAAAGAGGAAAGAAACGGGCTGTTTCCGACGAGACAGTTGGGGTGAGCGCTAAGCGCGAGGAAGGAAGGAGCGATAGAACGACAGGGTGTACGAGAAAGGAAGGGGTAACTGGGCCGGGGGGGGGGGGGAGAGCAGGGGAGAACGCTGAGTGGCCACTAACCAGCTAACTGGAGAAGGGGCTCGGGCGCCAAAGAGTTTGGCGTGGTGTCGAATTGCATCCAAGGTGCAGTGGGCTCAGTTTCCTAAGGCCCTTGCTTTGGCCGGCATCCACCCACAATGCCGCGCATGCGCCAGCTCCCGGTGAACACCAGATGCTGCAACCGTGCCTCCTCGGAGTGATGCTGACGAAAACCCTGCGTGGCAAGGATGCAGAACTCTGTGCTGGCGGCCTTCCATGTGCAAATCCCACCGGCCCAGCTCGATGGCTCTCCTGCGGGTCAAGGAAGGAGGGCCAATTTGACAGGGGGGAATGCGTTCATAAGACCAGGGAGAGCGTCGAGGACTCGGCCTGTTGGCGCAGCGCTCCGGCACAGCACCGGTATTGACGAGAACTAGGCAAGCAGCTATGTCTGAGAGACTGGGAAATTTGTCCATGCGAGATAAGTGTCCCGCTCGGGGTCATTAGCCGAACCCGAACCCCGTGGTGAAAGAAACGGTGCCCTCTACTGATACTTGTGCTTCACAGCCAGAAATGCTATCTTAGCGACGCAGGTGTGTACTCGACGAATGAACTCATACCGTCTTCCAAGTGCGCCGTAGCACCGCATTGGTCACTCCTTCGACGGCACATATCATTATGCCCGGTTCTATTTCTGGCTCAGCGGTAATATTGCCACCCGTCCTTTCGTGCATTCTAACACCAACTGGTTAAGGTTCAAATATTCGTTTCTTATCCGCAGATGCAGTGCTCACATAAATGCAACCTAAACTTCTCCGCACATGCAAACCTCACAGCAGCTTCTTTTCCTCCAGAGCATTGCGTCATGCCTATGCATGGTGTGTAATCATACTCTGGACGATGATCACATCCCCGTTCGGTCAAAAGTAACTACATACACGTCTCTTATCATTCGCTTTATCGGTCACTTAATATATCTCTTACACGTCGCAACGCCTTTTCAGTGACCTTGCCCCTCGGACGGTCCGTTCTAGAAGTGCAAAATCTTTGCGAACTCTGGAGGCCTTGGGTGGTCCGAAACGTTGCAGCCGCTAAGACATATGGCGCCTTGGAAGCCGTTGTTACTAGCTCTGGTTTCATGTGAAATGTTGAGCTCTTGACCTTGTCAACAATATCGCTCAAACCCCAGCTTTACTGTGGTCCAACTTCCAAACCAGTCTAAAAGGCCATTCAGCATAGGGCGGAATGTGAACTATCGCTTTTCTATCTTGCTCGCGTCAGTCTCTCCCGGTACCGAAGAATACTAATCAGGGACGATACCCCGAAAGGATGGGAGAGGTACTATTGCCAACTAAAGGCTTCGGAACAGGTTCTTGAAACCGCTCTTACCGCTTCGATCTATATGAGTCGGTGGCTCACCTAAACTGGCAGCATTGATTTGCTCGCGGGAAATACAGGCTATCTACCTGATAGCTTGGGCTGCCTTGTCTATCTCAGAAAGCTGTGTCGGTGAGCTTGATTGACTATGAGCGAGTCGCCTTCGGCTCTAACCATCTTCACCAACCCATTTTAAAGTCATGAGGCATATGTCTGCTATGAAGCTTCTCCGATGCTTGGGCGTTGTAGAAATAGAACCGTCTAAGGACGACGCGCTGATGCTGTCCTACAACAAGTAGATTTGGTGCGAGATGGATGATAGAAGGATTCACTCCACGGCGTGCTGCAATAATCGCAAGGAAGGAGAACCTTACCAGGTAGAATAATTGCATGTTATACGGAGTACACGGACTGTAATGGTTGCGAAAATGAGGGCGAGAAGTTGATGCGCCATGGCTATTTTAAATATGTATATTACGGAATTTTCGTATATAATGCCGACTTTCATACTCTTACTCATACAAAAGCCTACCCTCCTCACAGTCCCCGAATATACATAGTAGTCCAATACAGATACAAATCAGAAAGAGGGTGTAGGAGTAAGCCTTTCCATTAATTCTCGAGTTGGGCCCACTGTTGCCCCCCACTCGGTACGGCGTACGTCGTACTCTGGGGGATGATGTTTTATTATGGAACCAATAAACATACGCCGCTCGCTGAGTCAGCATTAACAAAAGCCGCTCTAGCTTGGTTTAAGAACGCACTATTAATAGGGCAGCTTTTGGGGGAAAAAAATCAATCATCGAACAAACCCAAAACACAGAGCAGAACATCAATTTGGCGTTGCCAGTTCGCTGTCTGCTTCCCCAACCCCCATGCAGAGCAGCTCGAAGTTCCATCATAGGGCGTGCCCTTTTCTTTGATGCAATCTCAATCCCAAGAAATGACGTGAAAGGTAGGTCGATTCGATCATGCATTTCCCTCCCCTTGTTATTCCTCCTACATATGATGAACTTTTAATATTGGAGCTGTCTGATACTCGTGATGAGACATTCACATACGCAACAAAATCTGATCCTTGTATGGAGCGGAAGAACTTATATCATAGCCAAGCACACTCATTTAAAGCACCGTGATAACTGACTGATGATTCAGGTTAAAGGCTCAAGGTCAATTTGTCTTTTCTGCAGCTACTGTCCCGCGCTCTCGTGTTTGACGAGCTACGTACTCGACATGGCTGTCACCAATGATGCGGCTACGGCAATGCCCAACCCGGCTCACCAGACTACTGAAATGGAGACGGCACCCGGTTTCCAGTTGAAGTTTTGCACCGTTTGTGCTAGCAACCAGAATAGGTATGTGTGACGGTGACTTCTGCTACGAATTGCTTGGATCTGGGAAACCTAATACATAGTGCAGGTCGATGGAGGCACACCTCCGTCTTGGCAAGGCCGGCTTCCCAGTCGTTTCCTTCGGCACCGGGTCTCTCGTACGTCTGCCGGGGCCAAGCATAACACAGCCGAACGTATACCAGTTCAACAAGACCTCGTACGATAGCATGTACCGTGAGCTCGAGTCCAAGGATGACCGACTCTACCGTGCTAATGGCGTCCTCAACATGATCGACCGCAATAGGGGCGTGAAGTGGGGACCGGAGCGGTGGCAAGACTGGCAGATTGGCATTCCACGGCTGGAGCATGCCTCGGACCTGGGTAGTATTGGCACCGAGGGTGGTGTTGTGGACGTTGTGATAACGTGTGAGGAACGCTGCTGGGACGCGGTGATTGACGATCTGCTCAATCGCGGCTCACCGCTCAACCGGCCAGTCCACGTGATCAACGTTGATATCCGCGATAACCACGAGGAAGCTGCAGTGGGCGGCGGTGCCATTCTCGATCTTGCCAACAGCCTGAACCAGACTGCTGCCGCCGAGCGGGAAAAGGTCGGGGCCGCAAATTTCGATGCAGGCGGCGCTGCCAGTCGGTCCGGCTTTGATGAGCGCGTGCCCGACATCATTGCTGAGTGGCAAGAGCGGTGGCCTAACTTGCCAGCCACATGGACTTTGGCATGGTTTTAAAGGCTTCCATGACATGAGTAATTAGACACGCCAAGAGACCGGACTGGCCGGCAGCAACTGGAATGCTTGCTCGCTGCGAGGACATGGAGGGACAATATCTCTGGGGTATGCGTCAGACTGGGTGACGTCGGCAACCTGCTGGCTCTGAAATGAGCAATCTGCGACCTCTGCCATGTGAACGCCCGCGACCAGAGGTATCTTACGGGACCTGCGGTACGGAGTACTTGTAAAGGAAAGCGCGGCCGCATTGCGTTTGTAAGAATGATTATTCTGTGGGCCTGATGAGTCGGCAGTATTTTACGAAGCAACGTCGGGTCGTAGGCGGCGGAAAGGACGGGCTGATGCTACGGATGCCATGCCGCGTCTTCTACATACGGAGTACGGACAGCCGGGCGAACCCGGATTAGGGGGACGGTTGGCTAGTTGTGAACATTGTGCCTCGCGTGGGAGCTGTCAGGCATATTTGCCTAGCCGGGAGAAGATCCGACACAACGCATGACGCGCAACGCACGGCTTCAAACAGGCAATTTTGTGCAGACCCGCAGCTTCAGGAGAGAGGAGCCAATTTGCTTCCTTTCCTACGGAGTAATCCGTACATAGTATGGACCAGCTTGTCCGCGTATGCTGTTGCCACTTTTCTGATAGCGTATTACGACAGTGCCAATTTGTATCCTTATGGAAGGGCTGATTCAAGAGGCAAATTCTACCAGACTCGTATTGGGGTCTGCGAAGAGGCATTGATTCTGGGTGCCAGCGTTTGCTGAACGAGAACAAAAGACGCGCCGGACTGTACTCGGTGCACTGCATAGTATGATCAATGCTACTGCGAGACAGGCCCCCTGTACAAGCGAGATTTGCAGATTGTGCACGATCGGAGGCCTTTCCGGTCTAGACCGCGGGCTGCACGTGACGAAATTCCCACCACGACGCACCGATCGTCAATGGGGAAGAAAGAAGCCTTCGTCTCTTGTTGTCACGACGTCCGGAAGGGGCATCGCACTGATGGTAGCGGGCAGCTAGCAGCAGTCCGGTTTGTGCCAAATGAACACAAATCAGCTACAGTAACAGCAGGTCAGGGGTTTGATTGAGCCTCTTTCGGGGACTGAGTGAGACGTGCCAATTACCTTGCACAGCCGCCCAGGGGTCATCAGTCCGCTCCACAGGAGCAGGCATGGCGCCAATATTCCAGCGAGGCCGTGTAAGATCTCTTGCTTCGGGGCAGGAGTGGCTGGTTGGGCTGGGCCGAGAGAGCCTGTCGTGTAAGAAGTACGGAGCACTCCGGACTCGGGGATAGGGCCCTTGCGGCGATGTCTGAAAGCGTGGCTTACCTGGCGTGCTGTTTACTGTGCTTGAAGACATCTCACACAGTGTGTACACCACACAGTTTGAGTTGTCAGCGGGCATCCGTACACTCGGTCGGTAATTGCAGTCTATTTTTGAGCTGCGCCTTGTCCACTAAGGCGCATGCATCCCGATACTCGACCATCGTCAAATGCAGTGTGCGTTGGCGCGTGCCAGATGTCTCCACTGGGAACACTCATTCCGTGCTGTTCCTGACCCCCATCCCCCATCTCTCCCGGGGCCAGCCGCCCGACAAGTCGCCAATCAGACGGGCTCGTTGCGAGAACACCAACATTCCACACTCACACGCGGGCGTGTTCCTGGCGCTACTCCGTACTGTCTTGCCCTCTTTCAGCTCAGCCGTTGTGGGCGTCAGTCCGACCCCTCCGGTCTCCCTGCATTCGTCGCGCCGCGCTCCCCTTTACATAGTACGACGTGACCGATGCCGCCCTTATCCTCCGCAATACAAGTATCGTACGGAGTACGGATACATAGTATCTTGCTGGAATGCTGGAATGCTGGAATGCTGGATTACAACTGCTACGTCGCACACGCCCCCCTTCCCCGAACACTTGCCCAGTCTGGCGTTTCAGCACATCCCGCCGCCTGTGTCGTCGGTGCTTCCTGTCCTCTTTCTCCACGTGTTAGAGACTGATCCAAGCTCTTTCCCCAATTCGCCCACCTCGTGCGAGACCCCCTATTGTGGCTCGACTGGCCAGCTTTTGCTCAGTTCCCATCGCTCCTTCTGTTTCCATGCCTAATACCTAGCCTTCTGTGTTGCATGCATTAGCCCCCTTCGCTAGCCTCCTGCCGTCCTGAACATCCGCCCCCTATTTGTCTCTTGCTTCCTTACATACTTTTTTTCCTGCATCTTTCCAAACGCACACCGCCCACGACTGCATGGCCGCCGAAGAGTAATACGAATGCAACACGTCCGAGAATTGTACCAGGCGCGCAGCACGGGAACACAGGACTGGGTCGGAGCACGTGTTGCGGACAAAGGACGCGCGGTAGCTCAGAGCGGAAAGCGCACGACATTTATCGATTAGGCTCCACGAATCGAGACCGAAAGCGTCAAAGACGATGAATGGACGCAATGCACCGCTCTCACCCGTATCTTTAGGAGACAGTGACTGGCCCTCTTCCTACCCCATGGACAAGGACGATCCGTATGCGAACAACCGCGGCCAGCTCGCGTCGCCGCCCAATTCCGGTGGCTCTGGACCCGGACAGATGAACGGCTTCTCGGCCGGGCCGCGAAACGGAGGGCCCTCGCCTCCGCCCTCCATCGGCCGTTCCAGCATCGGCCGCTCGAGCACGGCGACGAACCTGTACGCTCCCAGCGAGGCCGGCCTCAGCGCACGCGAAAATGAGATCAACGAGGCCCAGCTCGGCGAGCACTACATCGCGCTCAGGCGCTTCTTGTCGCAGACGTCGCGCGACGGCAAGCCCGCCAACCCCGCCAACAAGGCGCGCGATAAGCTGCAGCGGCTTACCTCGGTGCAGTTTCTCGAGCTCAGTACCGATGTCTACGACGAGCTGGTGCGCCGCCAGACCTTTAGCCGTCGGCCGCCCAACGCGCCGCCCGGCAGCGGTCCACCCACCTATCTCTTGCCCGAGGACAACTTCCACCCCAAACGGAACCAGGCCCGCCAGAAGCTTGCCTCCCTCGGGCCGCCACGCTTTCGCGATCTCGCTACCGACGTCTTCTGCGAGCTCGAGCGCCGCTTCCCCCGATTTGTCGCCGGCGAAATTCCGCGTCTGGGCAGCCCGACTTCGATCCGCGGCCCCAGTCGAGCCGGAACCCCCATCGGTGGTGGCGGCATGAACGGTGCCATGAACGGCTTCCCGCCACGGGGCCAGAGTCGGCGGCGGCCGTCTGAAGCCGACTCTGTTCGGTCGCTGCGCGGTCCTGGGCCTCTGGGGCCCGGTGGCCCCATGGGGTCGGTACCACCCTCTCCAGGCTTGCCTCCAAATGGCTATGATCGGCCGATGCAGAAGCAGTCGCAGACAAATACGATCGTGCCGAACAAGAGCACAATGGTGGAAGAAGACGACGATGCAACCAGTCCGCTCGACGCCAAGGCGGACGAGGCGGACGAAGAAGCCGAGGTACGTTTCCACTCAACTGCTTTCGAACCTACCGATAATAGAGACTGACCTCCCCAGAATGAGAAGAAGCGGATGATTGATGACTACGAATCCCAGCTGAAAGAGCTGAGGGAAAGGGTGGAGACCATGGAGCTTGACATGAAGCGGCAGAAGGAAGAGGCAGATGCTGCTCTGGAAGAGGAACGAACACGTGCATCAGCATCCACCGAGGAGAGTCAAGGGTTCTCCGACATCCGCCGGGACTTGGAGACTCGGTTAAGCGAGGCTCAAGGCCTTGCCGAGTCGCTGCAGCAAGATGTGGACCGCATGCGCAGTGATCACGAAGCCCAAGAACAGCAGCTCCGCGCTCAGATAGATGATCTACAGGCGTCGCTAGCAGAGCGTCCGGAGCCAGAGGCTGGCAGCGCCGGTGGCGGTGCCGGCGATCCGGAGCTCGCGCGAGAAAACGAAGAGCTCCGACAGGCGCTTCAAGAACAGCAAGAAGTCACGGAGGAGGTCCGCAGAGACGCGGAGCAGTTCCTCCAGGAGATGCGAGTACTGTCACAGCAGAGCGGCGCCACGTACGACAAGCAGGCGGAGCTGGAAAAGACAATCGAGACGCTCGAAGCCGAAGTCATCGAGTGGCGCAACCGCTATGCTCGAGCCAAAACCCAGATGAGGAGCATGCGGGCGTCCACGATAGGGCTGCCACGGAACGATGCGGGCAAGTACATTCGGGAGCAGGGCTTCACGGCCAGTAACGGCCTGGTCAAGGATGTACATGTGACGAAATTTCAGATCGCCGTGGACGAGCTTCTACACCACGCACATGTCGACGGTCCGGAGCAGACGGTCGACGCTATGAAGGCAGTGGTTGTCTCTGTCCGGCGCATCACCAAGGATGTGGCCGGCGGAGCAGGACAGCATGACGTAGAGATTGTGCAGCTGCACAGCAAGCTGAGGGGACGGGTGTCGGCCACGGCCAACAACCTGATCACGGCTGCGAAGAATTTTTCCATATCGGCAGGCCTGTCGCCGGTGTCCCTGATCGACGCAGCGGCATCCAACTTGGTGGCGGCCGTGGTCGAGCTGCTGCAGACGGTGAAGATCAGGCCAACGCCCACAGACGAGCTGGAGGAGGAGGAGGAGGAGGACGGGACGATCACACCAGTCGACTCGAGCGGCTTCTTCTCGCCGCGGAGCAACGACGGTCCCAACTCGGCCACGACCGTGTCGTCAGCAACGACGCAGAGCTCGCTCCCGCCACCGCCGCCGTTCCAAGGACTGGGCGAGTACCGCCACAGTACGGACTCGTCGGCGTACAGCCCGGTTAACTCACCGCGCGAGTCGTCCAGCCAGTACGCCGGCAACTTTCCTGTCGTGAACAAGGGCCTCGGCACGAACGGTCTAGACGACGTGGCAGACCGGCGTGCCGAAGAGCTAAAGGTAAGAGGAGACGTGCAGGAGACGGACGCAGACGCGGACTGGTGAGAAAGAAGCGTGCTGACATGACGTGTCGGCAGGCCTTCCTCGACGACCAGACGGCGACGATGGTGGAGATCATCCAGGACATGGTGGGATCGATCCGCAGCGACGCGCCGGTGCAGCAGATCACGGACCAGATCAACGAGATTGGCGACATTGTGGGCAAGGTGATCGGCGAGACCGAGGCCAGCGGCCACGGCGGACAGGGGCTCGAGAAGCTGGTGAGCTGTCGGCAGCGTCTGCTGGAGGCGGGAGACCAGGGCGACGAGATGATGAACGACACGACAGGCCGGCAGATGGACTGGCGGTCATGGACGACATCGCTGCCGCCGATTGCGTTTGAGATTGCGCGCGAGACCAAGGAGCTGGTCAAGCGGGTCGATCGGATCGTGTTGGGCGAAGGGGGCGAGGACTTCTCCTGAGAGAACCTGCATCTGACACCAGACGCCTTTCTTTTTTTGCCTTTTTGTCTGGATGTCCGGAACTAATATCGCCTTCCGGCTCCTCTTGTTCATTCTCATGACATATTTCGGTGGCGCTCGATACCCAACATCACGTTACCAGTGCGCTTCTGCGCGTCTTGACGTTCTGGTATATATATTTTGGGGGGCTGTACACGGCCTGTTTAACCCGTTCTGTTTTTAGTATTTTCGTGTTTGTGTTCTTATCAGTTGCGGGGTTTCACTTCGATATTGTTCCCCTTTTTCTTCATTCCGAAGTCTGCTAGGACTTTGCATCAGCAACACGACAGGAGTGGGCGGACAAGGGACGGACGGGAGCGGAGCATACACCGCTACCTGGTCTGGTGCATTTCTTACCTGTGTTGGTTAACGTCGCATTGTTGAATGATAGACGGCGATCGGGGGTATGAAAGAGACGGGGAAAGGACGATAGGAAGGATGATAGGAAGGACAGCCATAGGGTCTTCTGGATGAGACACTGCCAATATTATTTCATACTACGCATCTACGATGGGCGAAAGTGCATGTGCTTCGGGACGATGTGCTGTATCTTTGCAAGGCAGTCTTTGCCGTCGATGTTGTGGCCCAACGGCCTGACACGAGCAGAAAAGCCCACGCTACTGGCCGATCTCTTTTTTCTTTTTGTTAGTCCATACAGCCGGAGACACGGTTGCAGTCCGAAATGCGCGTCAAGACTTGACCGACGTGTTATCGTGACCGAAATGAAACATATCGACAGGGGGGTGCGGAATTGGGATGTGCTTCCACCGCATACGAGCAATACAGAAAGTACTGCGGTAAGATACGAACAGTACGAGCCTCGAGCACTTTGCCCAAAATAGAAGAGGGATGAGACCGTGAAGCGATCATGTGTTGCCGTCTCTTTGTGTGGTGAAGCAAGCGATTGAGTGGCTGTTTTTGTATCGGGTTGTGATGTTTCTTCTCTTCTGTCGCTGCCACTGCTCGTTGCCTGTTTGTTCGCATGCTCGTATGCCCACGGCCAACGCCATACTGCACTGCACGTCTGGCATTTTTGGGCTTCTTGGCCCAAGTTTCATCGCTCTTCAGCCGCAGTATTTTACAGCCGCTGTCTTTTTTTTGCACTCTAGCATGTGGAGCCAGTCTGGCCAATGGCGTGGGCAGTCTGCTTGTTTCGACGATATGACTGGCCCGGCCTGGCTGCACCCAAAATTGCAAAAGGGAGAGGAAAGAACCAAACCCCAGAAAGAAGAGTGTGCCTTGCAGGTCTATAAACGGCCAGTCCGCCCCACATTTTATGGTTAGGCGCAATAAGCTGCACGACCAACGACACTCGGTCAACATGTCGACTGCGTGCAAACGTCGCGGTACTGCGTCCCGTGGCACGAGCGCTCTCACCGCCGTGACCACAGCCGGTCGCAAGGGTCCAGGGATCTAGGCCGTTCTGCCTCTGGCCGCAGCTGGGCGTTGTCTCTGATCTGGCTCACGCTCTCGTCTGCCTCGTCTCGGTGTCTTCAGCCTCTTGTCCTCGCGGTGGCGCCCCGAGGCTTTTTGACCAGCTACCATGCATGATTGGCCTGTACGCCGTACTGGTTGCAGACGCGCTCACGGCTAGGGCTATCCTTTCATCTTCCGAAGAGGGGGTCAGGACGGCCGGCTTGGGGCTTGGAAATGTAAAATTAGCCTTGGCCAACTTTGTTAATATCTGGCCGAGGAGGGATGGGGGATGCCGGCGGTTATCCGCATGGACGGACACATGTGGCTGCTCGGACCCTGGTCGTTTCTCCCGCCCATCCCTGGCATGCCATCTGTAGGTTGGCTCGTACAAAAAGACAACCTGGGCCTCGTGTCTCCTCTGCTGTGCTCCTCTCTTCTCCCATCTTCTCTCGCCCACACGGCCCCCACAGTCCTGCTCAGACGTTCATATCCTCCACACCATGGCATTTGTCTTTGGCCCGCCCTACGCTGGCGCGCGCACCCCCGGACGCGAGCACTTTCCCGTCTATCCCAGGGGCTTCCTCGGTCTGCGCATCGCGCAGCTGGTCCTCGCCGTCATCATCCTCGGCCTCGATGCCTACGGCCTGTCCATGCTGTCCTTTTCCGGCGATGCGCTCAACATGTTCACGGTGTGTTGTCCCGGCGCAGCCTGCCGTCTATATGTCTGCCGGGTGCGGTCCAGCTAACGGCTGCAGTGCATCATCACCCTCATCACCTGCGTCTACGTCCTCGCCTCCCACTTTGCCACCCCGGCCATCTTCAACTGCTGGGCCGCCCTCGGGCTGGACATCTTCCTCGTCGTCTTCTGGCTGGCCTCGTTTGCCCTGATGGCCTCGCAGGTCGCTCCCCTTATGCGGACGTATAGCGGCTGCTACGGCGACTACTGCTACGCCTTCAAGGTCTCTGGCATTGCCAAGACATTTGTCAACTGCATGGCTTCCGTCGCCGGGCTCGGCGGTCTGGAGTTGTACGTGGTCCTGTTGTGGAGATCGCTTGTCGTGATCTAGTCGCCCAAACACTTGCTAACAGCCGCAGCCTCCTCTTCATCGCCACCCTCGCCATCAGCGGCCTCGCCCTCCACCGCCACCGCACCGCCGGCCTGCGCTGCATGCCCGCACGGAACATGGCCGACGCCGGCGAGAAGGGCGTGCCGATGGCCCTGCGGTCGTTCCAGCCACAGCCTCAGCCACAGCAGTTCCACGCCCCGGCCTACAGCCAGCAGACCTTTACGCCGTCAACTCCCGGCGCCGTCTCGCCCCAGGCCACCAGTGCTGCTTCCCACGCCAACTACTACGAGGCGCAGGCGTAGACTCTTGATGTGCAGGCCTCTGCAACACAATAATATACCGTGGGAAAGTATTCTGTACGAGTGCTCATTCTTGTATTTCGCGCCTAGTTATAATACCTAAATTCCCTATAACGTGGTTGATAAGCGAGCGGCGCAGATAAGCGAGCGGCGCACTTCCCACAACCCTCACAACAATAAAGCTCAATTA